>CM026216.1:12121968-12471968 GCA_014839995.1 Xenentodon cancila | reverse complement strand
CAAAGAGCATGAATGGCTCAAAGTACTGACTAAAGTTAATGTATTTAATATTTTAGGCTGAGTACCAATATAAGATATATAATGCATTTGATATGAATTGGGTTGAATGGTAAAGTTTTACTTGGGATCATACATAAGATGCAAATATACCCTACGCAGTATTTATTGACACGTAAATGACAAAACAACATTTATAAACACCTTAAAATGTATTAGCCTTGATTAAAAACACAGTTTTTTTCTACTCCATTCTGACTTCATAAAAATCAGAAATTCTGACTGCGTTTTTCCTCTAGGAATTATATCAACCATTTCACAATTGTATCTCCTTAAATGCCTCAAGAAAATAAAATCTCCCTAAGGAATTAAAGGAATTCTTGTCTATCTCTTTAACCCTTTCTATGGCCTCAAGAGGCAAAAAGAGTTTGACAAATCTATTGAGGAAAAAAAAAAATCTTAAAAGCAGCATTAGGTAATTCGGCCTATCCCAATATTTATATATGCTCATTCCCATAATAAACCATGATATTAGTGTCACATTGAGTCATATGGATTCAGAACAAGGACCAGTGGCTTAATGGAATATATCCATATTTAATTTACTCATTTACCACTGTAATATGCAAAGATATCTTATACAACACAAATTAAAAACTCAACTACTCTCCCAGTTTGGAGGACACACCTCCAAGTGTCCCAGGTACCACTGCTGTCTTCACCTTCCACATCTTATCCATCTCTTCCCTCGACCCTTTGTATTTTCTCAGTTTCTCATGTTTTCTTGCAATGTCAGTTACCACTGCTCTCTTCCGAAATTAGTCAACCACCAGTTTGGTCAGGATCTGGAGGTACCACAGGATCTGTGCTCTTCCGTTTTGCTCTGGTGGTGGAGGTATCTCCCATCTTGACTTTGGGATTTCCAACCCATGCTCATTACAGATGTTTGCTGTAAACTATTCCCGCTACTTGGTTGTCAGCCTTACCAGCCCGCATCTTACATCCCACTATTATGTGCTGAATTGTCTCGGACATCACTACCAGGGAAAGGTTTGGACACACTCTCCCAAACCCATTTGTTCGTAACTTGAATGTTTAAATTGCAACTGTCCTGAAGGTACCGCTGCTTATACACTGCATTAAAAGGTCAATCATTCATTATTCAGCAACCTTACAGCCAACTTACTAGTATACAACTGGTGTTTCGATTTAGTTCTACAATTTTCTGTATTTCAAACACTGAAAAATCTGGGGTTCACTTTTATTTTCCGTGAATATTAAGAAATAAGAAACCCGAACCACCACCAACATGTAAACAATACTGATAGTAAGTCGACTTAACTGCTGTTAATGTGATATTGAATCCAACTATCTACTGAAGGGAAGATTTGTTTGTTAGATTAATCTTAGCTTACCAGCATACTTCAAAAGTTGATTTAAAAAAAAAGGTCAGAGAAAAACCTTCCCAGAGTAACGAAGCGTTGCTGTCCTGAAGACTGCCATACCAACAACTCCCGGACGTTGCGTCACATTTTAACGCTGACAGCGGTTACCATAACAGCACACGTGAAGTCGATATTAGCACGAATTTATTTATTTATTTCTCTTTTTATTAAAAGCAACTATTGTTATAACGATACTGGAGCTGCACGTTTTGGTTAAAGGTGACAGCTAATATACAAACCCTGAAACACCGCTGCCATTGACTACCATCTGATCTGACTCGTGTTTAAAGTTACTTGTTTACTAGAATTAAACGTGTAACTAACTTGACAAGATGATTTAGATTCTGTGTAAATATTTAAGTTGTTTTTGTTGGGTTGTTTTTACCTTTTCGGCGCTGCTGAGAAAACTCACTGTCAACTGCTTCCCATTGATTTTATAATTAGTGAATTCGCGCGAGATCAGATCGGAACCGGAACGAACCACTTTATTTAAGAAAAAGTGATTTTTTTCCTGTTGTATCATTGAAATAAGCTTTTTCACAAAGCTGTGTTTTTATACACATTCAACACAATCTATTCAGTTAAACACGTGCAGTCCGTGTATATAAAAAAGTTGACATGTGTTTCACATGAAGTAGGCGAGCCTTTGGTTCCGCCCTCCCCGCCCGTGGAGCCTTCCAGAAGTCGCCGGCAGACCTGAGCGGCTCAGCTCAGCCACGCTCCTTATTAACATCGTCAAAACTCACTAATTTTCCTGTTAAACTCGCACTGTGCGGTCTGTTCTTTCAGTCAACATGTCCACTTTAGGGACGCTTGCTTTTGATGAGTATGGGAGGCCCTTCATCATCATTAAAGACCAGGACAAGAAGACACGGTTAACGGGCATTGACGCGTTGAAGGTACAATGGGCTAGTTAGCGGAGCACGTCTCCGACTTGATGGGTAGCGAGTTATTGATGTTCGGTCATTAATGAGAGTTGGGTACATGACGCCGGTCCGTTGAATGTGCGTTTAATGCAAACGCTTGTCACGTAAACTATACTGGGTTTTTTTTTAGTTATATGACAGCGCATCTGCACAGCTTTAGCCTCGCATTAGCTACCCATGCTAACGCGGAGGCCCATGTGCTCATGTGTTGAGGCGGTGGGTGTCGCTGCACGGGGTTGTGCCCGAAACGGGCGCGTCACTTCCACATTCGGAGTCGCAGATGGCAGCGCTTTTAAAACATAAGAGTTTGGTCAAGCGTGAAGTGTGAGCTGAGTTCAAATATTTCTCTTGCAGTCTCATATAATGGCAGCCAAGGCAGTGGCTTCAACGCTTAAGACGTCCTTGGGACCGAACGGTGAGTGTAAAACCGAGGCAGTGACGTCATGGCTGGCGCATTGTAGTGCAATTACATTGATTTACGTTGGATAATCTAAATTTTAAGTGGGAATAGCAGTTTTATCACCTGTCCCTGCATTTAATCCACCCCCCCTTTTTTTCTTTTTTTTGAACAAGGTCTCGACAAGATGATGGTTGACAGGGATGGGGAGGTAACCGTCACCAATGATGGTGCTACTATTCTCAGCATGATGGATGTGGACCACCAGATTGCTAAACTTATGGTGGAGCTGTCAAAGTCTCAAGATGATGAGATTGGTGATGGAACTACTGGAGTTGTTGGTATGTGAATTGACAAGTTGTTGTCTTGTAGATGTGTCCTGCACATTTTATGGATATTTTCCATTTCTCCTGTGGGTTAATTCTGTTAATTATTAATCCAATTGCTTGTCTTTAGTTTCAGACACTGTGGTGACAATGTTGAATGATGCACTAAAAAGTGTTTGAAATTAATTTCAAAGAAATTTTCGAATTTCCCCTAACACGTGAAAAAGTCATTATTTACTAGGTGGTTTATGCTCTTGCTTCTTCTATTTAATTTCTGTACATTGTCTCCTAAGCATGTTAATGTTGACTTCCTCACATGTACACTGAAGGATGTGATAATTTGATCACACAAACTAGTAAAATGCTTTACGCCAAAAATTCATTAAATGCTATCCATTACCAGACTTTTAGCAGCTATCTTCAAGACATGTTACAATAGTCCGGCTATATGTGATCACTGATTGATTTTATTTTTCTTGTGGTTCCTCAGTGCTGGCTGGTGCACTGCTCGAGCAGGCTGAGCAGCTGCTGGACCGTGGAATCCACCCCATCAGGATCTCAGATGGTTATGACCAGGCTGCTCGTATTGCCATCGAACAAATGGACAAAATTGCAGAAACTTTTCCCTTCGATCCCAACAACACCGAGCCACTCATTCAGACTGCCATGACAACGCTTGGCTCTAAAGTGTAAGTTCTCTTAATGCACATTTCGGGAGACGTTGGATTTGTTTCCATTTCTTGACTGCATTTCTGTCGGCGCTTTTGTCTAGTACAATATTTAAGAAGACTAATCTTTTTTTCTTTTTCTTTTTCTTTTTTTGCAAGCTTTAGTTTGTATTGTCTTAATACAAAGTCAGACCTGCTCAAAATTTAATCTTGTTTTCTAGTATTAACCGGTGCCACAGACAAATGGCAGAGATTGCTGTGAACGCCATCCTCACTGTGGCAGACATGGAGAGGAAGGACGTAGACTTTGAGCTCATCAAAATGGAGGGCAAGGTGGGAGGAAAACTGGAGGACACACAGCTCATCAAAGGAGTCATAGTTGACAAGGAGTTCAGCCATCCTCAGATGCCCAAGGTATGATCAAAGGAACATCTTCAGTGGATATAGTTGATTTTCTTTCCAATTACCTTTACATGCCTTTAATCAGAGAGAATTGTAGTAGATTTCAGGAACATGTTAAACTAAAGTTGAGAATCTTGCCACAAAAGAAAAAAAAAACTTTTGAGTATTAGACATTCTTTTTTACATTTAACTGTTTAAAATTAACAGTTTAAATTTCATTTGTTAAATGTAATGTGCAGAGATGATAGGAAATTAAAGCTTAGCAAGACTATACACAATTAGTTGCTTGGAAGCTACCAAAAGCGCATTTGTTTTGTAGTTGCAAGTTTCTCTGTGATTCTGATGTAAATGTATAATAACTGGACTTTAAACTTCTCTTTGCTACACCCAGGTTCTGAAAGATGTTAAAATTGCTATCCTGACCTGCCCATTTGAGCCCCCTAAACCCAAAACCAAGCATAAGTTGGATGTGACTTCTGTGGAGGACTACAAGGCCCTACAGAAATATGAAAAAGAAAAGTTCCAGGAGATGATTCATCAGGTAGGTATCCAGAAAATCCGTTGAGTCCTTATGCTTACTTATTTACCAGCTGACTCCAAAAAATATCCACATTTTAATTATAGGTCAAAAGCAATGGTGCCAACTTGGCCATCTGTCAGTGGGGCTTCGATGATGAGGCAAACCACCTTCTGCTGCAAAATGAGCTGCCTGCCGTGCGTTGGGTTGGAGGGCCTGAGATTGAGGTGAGAGTTGGTTAATGTGTGTTGGAACCCCTCAATGTAAAGTTATTATTGAACAGAGCATATTTTTACATTAAGGTGCTGTAATATAGATGGTTAAAATATAGGTGACTGTGCAAAGTATCTCATGTCAATTGGTTTCTGTACAGTTGATAGCCATCGCCACAGGAGGCCGCATTGTACCGAGGTTCTGTGAGCTGACACCAGAGAAACTTGGCATTGCTGGTTTGGTGAAGGAAATATCTTTTGGCACTACAAAAGATCATATGTTGGTTATCCAGGAGTGTAAAAACACCAGGGCTGTTACCATTTTCATCCGCGGAGGCAACAAAATGGTCAGTACATTTCAGACTTGGTCACTTTTTTTTTAATAAATATACATATGCCAGGTTTTTTTTCACTAATTCCTTTCTCTGCAGATCATTGAGGAGGCCAAGCGTGCTCTTCATGATGCTCTGTGCGTAATTCGCAATTTGGTCAGAGACAACCGTATTGTGTATGGGGGTGGAGCTTCAGAGATTGCATGTGCTCTGTCTGTAAACCAGGCTGCAGATAAGGTGAGATGTCAGGAATACCCAATACACCACAGCACTTTGTTGGTCTTGGCTATTAAATGGTCAGTATGGCTTCCAGATTAACTCCTTGGATCTTAATATTTCTGTCATGTTTTTCTTCCCAGTGTCCATCATTGGAGCAGTATGCCATGAGGGCATTTGCTGATGCTCTGGAGGTAATCCCAATGGCGCTGGCTGAAAACAGTGGGTTTAACCCCATCCAGACCATGACGGAGGTCAGAGCCAGACAAGTCAGAGAGAACAACCCCTTCCTTGGCATTGACTGTTTGCGCCTTAACACCAATGGTGAGAAATCATCTTTATAGTCATAGTTTAGTGCGTTGGTCTCCGACTCGCTCATGCACCTACATGGCTTTATTATTTCCTCTTTACTCTAACCGCTACACTTGAGTGTCCAGGCAAGTCTTTTGAGTGAGTTTCCTTTTTCTTCATCTTCTGTAGACATGAAGCAGCAACATGTGATTGAGACCCTTATTGGCAAGAAGCAGCAGATCCTGCTGGCTACTCAGGTAGTCAAAATGATCCTGAAGATCGATGATGTCCGAAACCCTGGAGAGAGTGAGGACTGAAGCTTGTTGTTTTAAAGGAAACAGCCTGTTCAATGCTTAAATGTGCAAAATGTCCTAGAGGTTTTTGGCACTTCCTCAAGCTCCATGTCCCAACCGCATTGCATATTCCTATTTATCATTTGATACAAAATGTCCAAGCTGTTGTATCCAAGCCATCAATAAAATGTCGGTCAAACTCTTCAGTGTCAATCTTGTTTAAATATGAAAATAATTAATGCTCTTAATGCAAATCAAATATTTTCGTTTGCACATAAGTTTATTGCATTTTGCCATTCAACATTTATAGTGTTTGATTACCAAAGCAGCTGCTGGACTGCATCCACAGTCTACTTGGGGTTAACAAGCAATGACAATTCCTCAAAAAAGAAAAACGCTGCACTAAGCGAGAATTACAAAATTCAACACGCAGTAAGGAATGTCAACCAATTAATTTTAAGAATATTAAAGCTTCCACTCAACACAACCGCCTACTAAACGGCACATTTTAATCCTTTGGTCCATGCACTCTTGACCAGTTATGTAAGGCACTTTTGTTTCTCATAGTTCAATGTATATCAAACTTGCTTGTCACCTTCTTAAACCACCTCATTTAAATGTATTTGTTGAGCCAGGTGAGCATGTCTGTTCTGGCCTCCTGGATGAAGGGACTGTCAGCAGGGTTGATGTCCTCTCGCTTGCGGTGGACAAAGCCATGAGTCTGACCAGGAAATATTTTCACCTGGTAGTCCACAGCGCACTTCTCCTTCAACTTTGCTTCGAGGACTGCGACCTAGACATCAAAAGCATTGTTGTATTTGAACTAAAACGGGCTCACCAAAGTTGACCTAAAAAACGAGAAGGTACCAGTCAAATTTAAGAAAACATACCTGCTCTAAAGGAACAACCTGATCATTCTCTGCAAAGATGAATAGTGTTGGGCCCTTCAGCTCATATCTGTCCTCGCCTTCACGAATTATTCCTGCACAGCATCACATTAAACCATTCAACAATTCACCTCACGGAAATGGCATTGCATGCACGATCAGCTGTTGGAATGGCATACCATAAAGAGACACTCCAGCCTTAAACTCAGGATTTTGTAAGGTCAAGTAATGTGTGGCAACCCCTCCCCAGCAAAAACCCACTACTCCAAAGTGTTTGGCTTTGCACTGCCCCTTCAAGAACCTTAGCACCGCATCCACCTCTCTGTGGAAAAAATACTAGTCACAACCTGAAGATCAGCGTGAATGTTTGCAGAAAGTTAAGGCAAATCAGTCAGATTTCAGTTTTGAGATGCTAAATTGACTGTTGTGTTACTTGTTAATATTTGTTGGTTTTTTGTCTTCGAGCCACTCCTGAAATTTGGACCAGTCATGACTTTGGCTCCATGGTTCCTTCCCAGTGTAGAAGTCTGGACAAACGGCACTGCTCAGAGCAAAACGGTGCCAGACAAATTATCAGAGTTCATTCAAACCATAGAGTTTAACCGAATGAGTTATTCTTTTATACACCATATCTGAATTTACACACATGTATCCATTGTCAGCCAGCATATCAGCCATGTATCTAGTGTTGGGAAGCTGCCATCCAAAGATGTCATGAATGACAACAATGGCTTTGTCAGATGCAGTGGAGGGCTTCACCACATATGCTTTTGTGTGCTCTATCTGGACCTCCTGGCCGAGGCCTCCATACTCCATCCGATCACCGATATCACAGGGGCACGGCTTGCCTTCATTTGCCATCTATTGTACACAGAAGAGAAAGTGAGATATAAAAACTTGAGATTAAAAGGTAATTCAGTCTTGGCAAGTCATTTTCAGGTGAGACTCTACAGATGTCAGTTTATCCATAAAAGTCACCTAATTGTCTTGATGATGCATCATTTTATTTTTTATCTTATGACTGGACAATGTAATAAAAATTAGATTTAATCACACTAATGCTACTACTGCTGACGTCAATAAAGGTCCTGGCAGAAATATGACAAATATGACAAGTTTGTGTCATTCCTGACAAGTGAGCATTTTAGTGTTTCATATGCTCCCAAAACGTGACAAATACATATTTAAAGGAGCTAAATTGGTAGCTCTGCTATCAAGGTTTACTTAAATCCAGTAACGCAGTTTATAAGTTGGCATTACTTGGACTTTATGTAATCTATTGCACAATAGAATGACAAAGCGTTTTGGTAAAGCAGAGTAGCGCTAAAACAAATTTGTAGCCATCCCTCGTAGCCTCTAAAGCAACACTAGTGGATAGATTTGAGACGCCGTACTTACTCTGGAGTCTGTTATTGTCCCGAAACAGCGTGAAAGTCATCAGGGGAGAATCTCTAAAATGTGTCGACGTTGAAAGTAAAAGGGTCACGTGACAAAGTCCAGACATTCCTGTCCAAACCTTCAAAATAAAACCACACATATGTAACCGAATTGTAGCACAACACTGTCGTAGATATTGATGGACTCGCAAAAAGGCACCGCTGGGATTCGAACCCAGGATCTCCTGTTTACTAGACAGGCGCTTTAACCAACTAAGCCACGGCGCCGATGACGTCCGGGATGTGATACTGCTCATAAAACAGTGGCCGGCGAGGTACAGTTTTTTACATTTTCAAACACCAACACGTTTGAACTGTCACGGACAGCGGTGAGTTGATTTTGCTTCAGACACGATACAGAGGAATGCAAAAAATAACTTTTTATCCCCTAGCTTTTGACTACAATGATGCAGCACCTAGTCGTTTCTTGTCAACCTAAGAAAAAGTATTTTAAATTGTTTTAACAACACCTGAGAACTAATTGTCTGTTTCGGTGTGGATATTTATAAATACTCAATTGCACATCTATGTTTTACAAGTATTCTGGGCTTCCCTGGATGGATGGATGGATTCATTCATATAGCGAAAATAGTTCGTGGGAGAAAATTACAGGGAAGAACTTTTTTTCAGTTCTGACTCTTACCGCCGAGTTGTCCAATATCACTTATTAGTCCATGCAGTTAATATGTGAAAGTCAACAAAGTTCAACAAAACCACTTGTTTTGAACTTTTGAGTTAACACAACTACTTCGTGTCAAACTTTGGCATAATAGCTTAACTTGTACAATCCTACGGCATCACGATTTAAGAAAACATGGGGGAAACTAAATAACAAGACTCAACCATAAAAATTCGACAGATGGGTCGATAAATAAAGTAAATATTAGGTGCACACCATAGACAGGGTTCTCACAGGGGCAATTAATACATGAAATCAGCAAACGTAAACAAAAAAATCGTTTTGATTAAATATTATAAACTAAAGATAATTTTCTATATACATATAATAGTGCTCTTTTGTGTAATTAAACGTAAGGTTGCGTGATTATGGGTACGGTTTGACTAAATATGGATTCAGCTGTCAGACAAAAAGGTAGATGGAGGTATCATCCTGTGGGTGTCGCTGTTAAACAGTTCAATATTATATTATTTGGGAAAACTCTAGAAACAGTTGTATTTTGTTCGATGGTTGATTTAAATTTAAATGGTGGTCAGAAAAAAAGCACACGATCGTCTTACTTTCTCCGATTATTATTAATTAAACTGAACATATGTGCTCGGTTATGATATTTGTGATGGAAGCGTAGCAGCTTGTAGTAACGTCTGCGCATGCGTCAGCACGTTTAGCCATTTGTCGCCCCTGACTGCGAGACCGTCGTTTTTAGCAACACAGAGAGTGCTGCGGTTCTTTTGTGGGCTGCTTTACAGTAAACGTGCACAGTAAATACAATATCAGCGAGCTCGAGTTGCACGCTGAAGGATACAGAAGAGTAAGAGCTTGGTTGTTGTTTTGCGGGGGAACCATTTTATGATCTCCAATGTATCCGACCCAGAAGCATTCGGTCGTGACGCTAGCGTAACCCAGCTAGTTAAACCACAAAACCCGCGTTGTGGATGGGTCCACTGTGAAGGTTCTCCAAGACCAGAAGGTGACCGGGCATTGTCGAGAACATGGATACGGGAGAAGAAGGTGAGGTGCTTGTTCTGCCGTCCTTTGTTAGCCAGCGTTAGCCGGACATCACCGTGAGCTAAGGCTGCTACTTGTGATGTTAGCCGACTTACTTAACCCGTCAACTTACGACAGGAAGCGACTGTTTAAACACGCTCTTTTGACTAAGCCGTGCTTTTAACACGATAGTAGACAGCGTCAAAGTAGAAATGGTGTAGATAGATTGTTTTGGTACAGACAGATCAACGAGCGTAGAAAGGACCAGAAGTTGTTGGTGATGTCATCAGTGTCCTGCTCTGTGGCCTTTAGTTTGGTGGTGTAAAACCCGCACATCAGTATCAGATTATAAACGTTTTTTGTCACAAAATGTTTGGCTGTATGTACGTTTTTATATCTTACACAAACAATACAGGATTGGCTCTCTTTTTAGTGTGTTTGATAAGCGCAAAATCAAATATTTAAGACAACATTTGAAGGCTTGTTTGTTTTTACTATTATTATTGTTGTTGATTTTAATTAAAATCCAGATAATTTGACCATTTCTAACTTTAATTTACTTCTATAAAAAAATGCAACAGTAGCATAGTTTGTACTTTGATTAAAAAAGGATGGAGAATCACATGTAGCCAGAAGGCTGAAACTGGTGCCTTTACCAAAATGTTTTTATTTTGAAATTCCTTTGTGGTTTTGCTCGTGTAAGGTTTTTCCTGGAGACTTTGATTTGAAATTATTTTTCCCGTTTCTGAAGATCTAAATGCTCCAGTGGTGCTCAAAATTTGTGACGTCAAATGTTTTCTCTGGATTATATTTCTCACTTATTAATATATTTTTTTAACAAGATCACATACCTTAATTTTCATCTGCACATCATTGTTTTCTCAGGTGTGGTTGTGTGTATTATTTAACATTTTATGTGTTTCTTTGTTTTTTTTGATCAGCGGATATCTGTCGTGTGTGTCGCTCTGAGGGGACACCAGACAAACCCCTGTACCACCCCTGTGTCTGCACTGGCAGTATCAAATTTATCCACCAGGAATGGTAAGTTTTCCTACTTTTAATGTCATTATTTGGACCGTGCAAAGGAAATTTATCCTAATGTCTATATTCAAAGTTTCATATTTTTATTATGGATAGACATTTAAAATTAACAGACAGTTGACCTTGAAATGAGTAAAAAAAACCTCTTAAGACACTTATTTAACTTGGTTTCCAGTGCACAGAATCTGACTGTCACCTTTTAATTTTGTGCTGTGTAGCAAAGTCTGACGACTCCACGTCACATTGGGTTTGCACGGATCACTCCAGGATCACAGTGGATTGATTTTTCTTGACTTAAAAAAAAAAAAAGAAAAATAAAGCAAAATCATATTTGCATCCCTTTCTTTTTTTGTAAACTTTCCCAATCCAAAGAAGACAATCCAAACCATGGCTCAATAACGATTATGTGATCCTTGAGATATGTGATCCATTACAACCCTATGTGTAACGATAATTTATTGTTTTTGCTGTTGCTGTCACAGTGTTTACAAAGAGTTTTTTTCTATCGTGATTATGTAAACATGAACTTTTTAACCTTATATTCTAAGAAAAAGTGCTCAGTACCTAGCTCAAATCTATTTTCATATTAGAAACAAAAAACCTTGACTTGACTTCAAAATGGTGTTGATGTTGAAGTCAGATTTTTTTTTTTTTCCATTTCGTTTGCAGAAATATGTGATTATTGCAACAACTGCGTAGGACTTTATGGCACTATGCCATACATCAACATCAGTGGCGCTAACTCAAAAAGCTCGTAGATTTCATGACAGGTGACTGAAAGCCTCAAGAAAGTAATGGCAGAATTGTAAGCAAGAGTGATTGAACAAGATAAATATGTGTTATAAAAGTGATTTGACCTCCACCCACTAAGCTAAAAGTTGCAAAAGTTCCGTCCTGCCAATTTAAGACATTTATCCTCAAAATGATTGTTTTTGGGTCCATTTATCCAGGAAAAGTGTCCAGAGAGTTCTCATTATTCATCACATTATATAGCCATGATAATTATAAAATATTATCTTGGATAACCACTTTGTGTAACAAAGTCTGCATCTCTGTCATCTAAATTTGAAATGAGAGATGTGTCTGTTCAGAGTGTGTGTATTAACTGGTTAAATTAACGATGAAATGAGTTGCCGAGCACAATCATTCGACTCCAGATATGGCCTTACAGACCCAAACAACTGATATATTTTAAAAATAGTAATGGGTTGTCTCTGTGTAAATGTAGATCTTTTATGTGTGCAATGACTTTGTGAGAAACTGGTTGTTAATACAAGTATTGTGTATAAAAATATATAAATAGTTGGCACATTTTGTTAAAAACCTTATTTTTTTCCCCCACACCATTTAAATATCATTTCACAGTTTGGTCCAGTGGTTGAAGCACAGCCGGAAGGAGTACTGTGAATTGTGCAAGCACAGATTCGCTTTCACGCCAAGTAAGTCTATCCACTTTAATACAAAACCTGAGGCAGAATATAATTTAACAGCAGAGATGAGTCATCATTTCAACATTGTGTTTTTTTGTCTTTTTTTCCATGGGTATTACATTTATTAAAAGGATTTGCTTTAGTCATTACTTTTCAATAATTTAAATCCCAGTGTGTTAACAGAACAGTCTAAAAAAGATGTGAATGACTGTTATGCACTGATCATCTGTTCTCCTCAGTCTACTCCCCGGATATGCCCTCACGCCTGCCCATTCAGGACATCTGTGCAGGCCTGCTGACCAGTGTGGGCACAGCCATCCGCTACTGGTTCCATTACACATTGGTTGCCTTTGCGTGGCTTGGGGTGGTTCCTCTTACTGCATGTAAGTGTATTTCCACAAATGTAAAGTACAGTCATGGCAGCGGATTGCTTCTTTCACCCAACTGAATCAAAACGATATGGGAGAATGTCAGGGTAGTTGACAGAATTATTTGATAGATTTTATTTTGGGTGAACCACATCTGTTTTGCTTTCCCACTATGGATACAAGGACATGTATGCATTCATGTGAAGCAACTTCAAAGTTTTCCTTCTTCCGCAGGGCGAGGTACACTTACCGATAGTGATAATAACAGGAGTTGTACACGTTACCATGTGTATGATCGAACACGGTCAAGAGAATTACTGCTTTAGTACCATTTTATAACAATAAATTCCTCATGTGGTCCAAGATATTTAAGTCCTTTCCAATGTTTAATGTAAAACATGAGCTAGAGCTATTTTATTCCTACTTAAGTAAAATTGCATAGCAAAGCATTAGATTACACAAATTATTAAATTTATGTTTGTTGTTTTTTTGTTAATTAATTTCCCTTCGGTGATTGATAAAGTATGACTGACCTTAGTTGAGACAGATTGATTAATTAAGTCACTCTGTCGCAGGTCGCATCTACAAATGTCTTTTTACCGGCTCTGTGAGCTCTCTATTGACACTGCCTTTGGACATGCTGTCTACGTAAGTAAAAACGCTGTTTCCCACCATGAAAGTTATTTGATTATTTATAGTTGTTGTATGTTTAATTATTTTTCTGTTGTGTTCCTGCAGAGAGAACCTCCTTGCAGACTGTCTTCAGGGTTGCTTTGTTGTCACATGCACTCTGTGCGCATTTATCAGTCTAGTTTGGCTCAGAGAGCAGATAGTCCATGGAGGTGCCCCTCAGTGGTTAGAGCAGCATCAGGCGCCACCCCCTAACCCAGCCAGACAAGCCCCAGAGGTACGTGGCTTGATTAATTTAAAAGAAATGAGTGGGAAATGTTGAATTTAAAAAAGCAAAATGTTTTGTTGTGTAGTTATTACATTGCTCAGTAATAAAAAATTAGTGTAAAAGTTGATTTGCACTTCTACACATCTGTGTCCATTAATCTATTTAGCTTTATAGTATCAGTATCTGATGCTTCTGGCCAGGCTTAAGTATACATGATGAATTGGAATATGAATGAATAGAGTTCTGTCTTTATTTTTATTTGAAGCATGTAGAGCCCAAATTTTGCCATCACCTATAATTGTGTCGTACATTGTACTAATATTAAGCTTTATGAAAACGCCGTACCACTTTTCCCTCAACCTTTAGCCACAAGCTGCAGGTCATGGGGTTGCTGATGAGCCCCCTGCTGCCCAGCCAGCACCTGCTGATCCTCCAGCCCAGAATGAGGCAGAGCCTGAGCCCCCTGATGTCCCCCCAGACCAGGCTGATGATCAGGAGTTAGAAGAAGAAGGAGCAGCTGCTGAAGACGCAGACCCCAACAATGGAGCCCAAGGTAAGAATATAATTTATTCTCCCACATTCCCACCGGCGAACAGAGAGCGGATCAGAAACGGAACCAACTAATAATCGATTATAAAACACGTTGGCAACTAATTTTGTCATCTGTTTTTGTCGACTGTCGATAATTTGTTTCTACCCTATGTTGCAGACATTATCCCTAGCATTATCTCTTGTGCTGATTAACTACTCTTTAAAAATGTATTTAGAAATCGCCTTTTATAAAGGTCTGGTTAAAATTATCAGATTCTTATCAATGGTAAACTCAAAATGTTTGGGTGTCTTTTTATAATTCAAAGTGAACCTAAACCACACCTTCAAACTCGGCTTGTAAACTGTACTCCAGGTGTGCAAACATTTCACTCTAAATGGCTTTTGTTGATGTATTTAAATGTGGGTTTGCTTACCTTTTCCACCGGCGTTGGGAATAATTACAGGGAATATTTAATAGACATTAGAAATTTAAAGTGTTTGTAGCGACTTCAAAGAATAAAAAGAGGAGTCGCTGAGAGACTGAGGTTGGGCCTGATTCACTGAGATCAAAATAAGTTTAACCTTTTTATTAACAAAAGAATAAGATAAGTTAATCAAATCATGATAATGTGCAAAAACTCAAAGTAATTTTAGTGATTAAAGTAAATGGTGGTCAACAAAAAGTACACCAATCCAGCTCACCCTCTCTCCTTTCCACAATGAGGAGGAACAGGTGACTAAATTAACTTATAAATACACCCCCCCACCCCCATGAACATGTGACCCGCTATCCCCATGATCAATATGACCTCATAAATTACATTATAACCAAAATGCACAAAAAAACTCTCAACAATAGCCATTAATCCCTAATATTAGCAAAAACATGTACTTGTTCATTTATGGCTCCTACATACCTGCTGCTAATTATTAGGTTATTACATTTAATAGTTACCCAGATTCATATTAATAAGAGACATAAAACATTACAAATTTAAACATTCCAAGTCCATAATTCATATTTCTTTTTCTTTTTGAGACACTTTTTGAAGTCCATAAGGCCAAATATCACCGACAGAGTAATTTAAAGCATCATTATGTCAGAATCAAGTCTGTCAGTCAAAATCAAAGTCAAGTTGGAGTTCAAAGTGTTGCAATATGTAGCAGCCGTTCCTCATCCAGCTCCAGCTTCCTGGAGCAGTCAGATATGCGTTATTGGTTAGTCCAGCTACTCTTTGTTTTAATCTGCACCTGACGCACAAGTTCTCTTCTGTCTGGAAAAGTTTGGAAAACCCTAACCAAGACCCATAAATTTCAAGGTGCTGTGCTGTCTACAGTGACCACAATATCTCCTGGAATAATGTTCCAGGAGATAATGCATCTACACTATGTCCTGTCAGAAGACACAGTGTGAGATTCCAAAAACACCTCAGAACTAAAAGCAACATACCAAAAAAACTCGAGAGACTACCATACTTGGACTGGGTGGGGGGTTGGTTCTGTTCAAGAATCACATCCAGTTTGCGATTTTGCTCACACAGTGTCTGAGTGTTGCAGAGAGAGGCTCCAAATAGATTAGAAGGATCGGGAGAAGAAAAAGTGTTTGTGTTCACAGAGAGCAGAAAAAAAACAGGCCATGCACTCCCAGGTTGGATAAGAAACTGAGGACCTGACAGCCACGTCATATTTTTTAGAAATACATCCACTCCTCTAGTCTCCACAGGAAGTATCAGCTGGATTGTATGCAGTGTTTCTATACCTCCATTGACAAAATTGAAAAATCTTTTCTCGATTGGCAACAAAAACTGAACCTTGAGGTCTCATTCCTGATGTATTTGAGTAGATCCTCTACAATCCTTGGCTCTGTGATTTTCAGGTATTGCGGCCATGACCCCATGTCTGTTGCTAATCCTTTTTGTAAGCCGGAAACCACAGTTTGCACAAATGGAGACAGGGTCGTGATAGAGGGATATTGCTTCTCCTCTGACACCACCGACACCAGGCAATCATCCACATAGACGCAATGAAGAACCTTGTCCACAACTTCTTGGATGAAGTATCCTTTGTTGTCTTCTGCTCATTTCCTGACAGCAAAATTAGCACAGCTGGGGGAAGAAGTTGCCCCAAAGAGATCCGCCGTCAAGTCAGTAAGGTCTTGTTTTAAATCCCCATCGGGCCACCAGAGAAACCTCAACAGACCAGCCTCTTCAACTGGGATTCTCACCTGATAAAACATGCATTATATGGCCAAAAGTATTTGCTCACCTGCCTTGACTTGTATATGAACTTGAGTGACATCCCATTCCTAATCCATAGGGTTCAATATGACGTTGGTCCACCCTTTGCAGCTGTAAACTTCAACTCTTCTGGAAAGCCAAAAATGTCTTGGTATGCTGAAGCATTCAGAAGCATTCCTTTTACTGGAACTCAGGGGCCAATCCCAGCTCCGAAAAACAACCCCACACAATAATCCCCCCTCCACTTGGCACAATGCAGTCAGACAAGTACCGTTGTCCATCAGATTGCCACTCCAGAGACAAGTCTCCACTGCTCTAGAGTCCAGTGACGGCGTGCTTTACACCACTGCATCCAGTGCTTTGCAGTGCACTTGGTGATGTATGGTTGGATGCAGCTGCTCGGCCATGGAAACCCATCCCATGAAGCTCTCTGCGCACTCTTCTTGAAGTTTGGAGGTCTGTAGTGATTGACTCTGCAGAAAGTTGGCGACCTCTTCGCACTATGCACCTCATCATTCACCGACCCCGCTCCATCAATTTACAAGACCTACCATTTCGTGGCTGAGTTGCTGTAATTCCCAAACACTTTCATCTTCTTATAATACATTTGAATGTGAAATGTTTAGGAACGAGCAAATTTCACGACTGGGTTTGTTGTACAGGTGGCATCTTATCACAGTTCCACATTGGAATTCACTGAGCTCCTGAGAGTGACCCATTCTTTCACAAATGGTTGTAAAAACAGTCTGCATGTCCGAGGTGTTTGATTTTATACACCTGTGGCCATGGAAGTGATTGGAATACCTGATTCCCATTGTTTGGATGGGTGAGCGAATACCTTTGGCAATATAGTCTAGATTCAACATCTGGCATAATCATCACTTATTCTTTCCTGAATCTGGTCACCACTCCAATCAACAAATTGGTGAGATCTGGTCCTGCTGCGCATCAAGAGATGTTCCTTGGATACTTGCCCCACAATCAAATACAACTCTCGTCTTCCTTTTTCTTGGATGGTAAACACCATGGTGCAGAATGTACCAGATTTTGCCATCACATTTTTCCAGCTCCTCTTCAGGCAACCTCTCAGCATAATCCTTGGTTATCAGATCATTCATGAAGGCAATATAGTCTCTATAGAATGATGAGTCATTCTGAAACCTTCTCTTCAAGTATGAACCATGCTGCTCAACAATTTTCCTCTTGTTTGGCATGTTGAGTTTCATGTTCCTTACTGGTAAATTAATCTGGTAGTGCCCATTCACTTGTTTTGCTGATTTTTTTTGTAACCAGTTTCATAAACTTTTGACCCTCATTTGACATTCCAGATTGTTAATCTATACTGCATTCAGGGAAGTCTGTCTTGAACTGCTGCTGCCAAAGTTCCTCCAAATTCACAACCGACACTCTGTTTACTGATATCTCTGACTGCTCACAATACATTGCTTCTTCACCTTCTCTTAGAGGCCCATTCACGGTCCAGCCCAGCATTGTCCTTCTTGCATAGGCTCCTTCATTTAAACTCTTAATGACTTCCAGTGGTTCCAATGCCTTAGGACGTTTGTCCCAATCAGCCACTCAGTTTCTGCGTCTGTCTCAGGCAGATGCAGAAATTTCGTCTGAGGTCTTTTCAGCTTAATCATCATTTTCCCTTTGAGGAATGTGAAGTATGCTTGGATGTTGAAGGTCGCAATTTTCACAAAAGATCCGCTTTCTGCAGTTTTTGCTGAAGTGACCAATACACAAACAGCCAAAACGGACATCTTTTGCCCTCAAGAAGTTTATCTTCTGTTTGGGGGATCTTTTCTCATTCCATTGTGTCCTCCTCCACAGCAAAGACATGTCCTCCTTGAAGTGCGTTCCTTCCATTTAGTTGGAGGTAGAGTTTTCCTTTTTCACAGGAACCCCAGGGGTGGCAAAGCTTGTTCCTTTAACGCCAAAACGAGGCTGTGGTTTGGATTTGTAACTTTATTACTTGTTATTTGTCACTAAGTGAGAATCATGTATATTTTCAAACACTTGGTGAGGAAAAAAAGGAGTCGGAGTGACTGAGGTTAGGCCCGATTGTCCAACGCGCATAACAAAGGACTTCAATGAGATCAAAATAAGTTTAACCTTTTATTAACAAAAGAATAAGATAAGTTGATCAAATTATGTATGTAAATGGTTATGAACTCAAAGTAATCACAGTGATCAAAGAAAATGGCTGTCATAAACATGTGACCCGCTATCCCCATAATCAATATGACTTCATAAATTATTATTATAACAAAAACGCAAAAATAAACCCCCAACAATATCCGTTAATCCTCAATAATGGGAAAACCACCTACTCAATCATTCAATGTTTCTACACTGTTTGCGTATTATAATCCTAAGCACACCGTGTCTTTTTATTATTATGACTCGAATGAAGATCAGGTCGTATTTTATGGAAAACCAACAAAGTAAAACGGTTCACTTCAAGGGTTTAACATACTTTTCTTGCCTGTTTTGACTTTTTGTTGAGTATTTCTTTTACCATATCTTTTCAGCTTGAAAATTCATCTCAGTTCAATTTTACAGGTTTTACTTTTGCTTTCAAGGGACGCACATGTAAATAATCCTCACTACATTTTTTGGTAGATGATATGAACTGGAATGCTTTGGAGTGGGACAGAGCAGCCGAAGAACTCACATGGGAAAGGGTAACTAATAATATCCAAACTCTGTTTTTTTTTCCTTTGTAAAGTGATGTCATCTGTTACAAATATGTGCACGTTAAAAAAGCTAAACAGAGAAAAAACAAAACTATTCTTCATCTAGATGCTTGGCCTGGATGGCTCACTGGTGTTTTTGGTAAGTCCTGGCATTTGTAATATCTGGACTAATGAGGATTTTTGAGGCACGGTGACTCAAAGGCTCTTTTTTTTTTTCCCTTTTACCCGACAGGAGCATGTGTTCTGGGTAGTGTCACTTAACACACTTTTCATCCTGGTCTTTGGTGAGTGCATTGACACAAAAATGTATCTAACGCATCCACAGATACTGTACATATGATTATTTTCCAATTTGTGTTGCTAAAAGCACATCATTGATGCTTACGCTGCTCTCGAGAGAAATAATTTTTTTTTAATTAATTTTTTTTATATAAATTCTCTTTTGTTTTTCAGCATTTTGTCCATACCACATTGGGCACTTCACTGTTGTTGGCCTTGGCTTTGAGGAACATGTAAGACATTGTTTTACTCACTTTGATTTTATGATGCAACCAAGTGTTCCTTCATGTGTGTGTATATTTTTTATATTTGTTTACATGCATCTATATATAAAAACACATTTTTTTAATTTTTTGTTTTAATTAATTAATTTAATATGTACAACTTGGTTTTGTGCTTTACTCCAGGTCCAAGCTTCCCACTTTGACGGCTTAATCACAACAATCGTGGGCTACATACTTCTGGCAATGACGCTCATCTTGTGTCATGTATCCTTTTGTCTTAAAAGATAAGCACCCAACAAATATGTGAAATATATTTTTGGATCTAAACAAAATCTCGTATTTGAGTACATGCTTTGATGTCAGTTTTATTCATAAAGCCCATAGAAAATTGTCAGAAATCAAGAGCAATAAAATAATATTCCACAGGCCCCCTTACAAATGCTGCCTTTAGGATGGAGCATTTACATCGGTAGTCTGTCCTGTTTTATGTGAATATTAGAACTTATCTTATGATGAATAAACATCATTGGAATTAGATGGGGTGTGTTCGACCTCTCTAACGCAGCAGGATATTTTAGTTGCGCTTCTGTCTTGGCTCAGCTGGCAGTAACAGGAAAGCAATGGGAGATGAGCTCTCCGTGCAAGCATAAATGAGCATTGCAGAACACAGTTATCTCAGGTCACCTTTAGACCAGGCGATTTTTAGGCTCAGTTTGCCAGTTACGGAGCTCACTGACCAGTTGATGGCAGAACGGCAGGTGATGAGTTAGAAGACTCAGCTCTTGATTGTTATATAAACAACAACAAGCAAAGCTTGTCAAAGATGATCACAAATGCATGTCCGAGACATTGCTGACAAATGTTAAGCCGAATATCTAGAGCCATGCGGAGAATCCCTGTTCAAGCCAATGAGAGAGGGGAATCTGCTGAGCTAACTGAGTTGCCACACCTTTTTTGTTTTGTAAACTCACTTTCAGATTTCTCTGTAGGGCAGACTATCTTAGCTACCCGTGTTTGCTAAATTATTCCTTTAGTCATTCTCTAGTTCTTTTCCTTTTTTTATTTGTGTTTTTTTCTCAACAAGTCAAATTACGTACTGCTTGCAGTGCTCGTTTCCTTCCTTGGACCATATACTGTATATTTATACGATCAACTCCTGATTTGTACATGCTTATTGTTGATACAAGGTGAATACGTCCTTGGCAGCTCATGTAACATGTGACGCCTCCAGCAGCGATCAGTCATGTAATGTCAACGTTAAAGACGTTAAGACTCCTGATTACAAAACAGAAAGTTATGTAAACTGAACAGCGTAGCAATATGCCAGTTCTGAAAATCACAAAGTCTTAAATCACCCTTACTAACAGCTCTTCTGTCGCTCATACGATTGAGCCAGACCAGTATGCTGTGTGTGTGATCACACACCGATGCGGAGCTACACACTCTGTCCTCGTGAATTTTTCAAAGCTGAACAGCAACTGTTTAACAAAAATAAGCTTCTTTTTTTTGGTGCTGATATACTTCAACAGCTGTGTGTAAGGGGTCAAAAAATGATAGGGGGGAATTAATAAAAATAACAGAACTTAAAAATTGTAATATAACTTTTCATTTAAACATTGTTCAGACACAATGGATAAAATATTCAGTCAGGTTTAACTCTCATCGGACACCATGTGAGCTGTGTTAATTAAACTTGAATTAAAAACACATCTCAGGCCTGCATTTTTGTGTTTTTGCAGTACTTCAATGAAAGTAATAACTTGCATATAACTATTGCCATCTTAATTTGTTTCCCCAAATTACGTTTGGTGGAGTCTGAGCTTGCTCCCGAACCACCTGCTCACACATGTTATGCTTTCAACTCTGGCCACTGGTGTGCAGGATTAATCCTTAATGTTCATCCAAGGGACTGGCTGCTCTGGTCAGGTTCCAGCGTTCCCGGCGCCTCCTTGGAGTCTGCTACATCGTTGTCAAGGTAACCTTTCTCAATGCATTTCTACTTGTTGCTTTTGTGCACAATGACATTTTTTTTTAATTACACAAACACTGATTCATTTCCTGGCTTAATGTAACACAAGATTAGGTTCATTTAACTTGTTTAAAATCATTTAGCTTCAAAATAATTTAAACCAGGGTCATTTTTAAAAATATAATTAAAAGAATATTAACTAAATTATAATTTTAACTTTGTATAAAACAAATTCATCGTGTTTAAGATGGCGTTCTTCATTTAATTGTTACCCGGGTGACATACTGGTGACAGACATTTTTGAGTATTATACCACAAATAGGTGATGAGTTACTCAACTCATGCACACCACATACACAGTGTTATACAGGAACCTATCAAGAACAAATACTGGGGCATTGGAGCAACAGCAGAATCAAATACAGTAATGAAAACTTGCTTGTTAAGTCAAACTTGGTAAATATGATCAATTATATTATTTGCTGTGATGTACAAGTACTTGAATTGATCAAGACCTGCTGTCTGGAATCAACTGCAAAAGCACTTCAGTTTCAAGCAGCATATTTGCTGTGCAGCAGTGTATTTGTTGAACCCATTACCACAAATATTAATTTTATTTATTTATTTATTTATTTATTTATTTATTTATTTTAATTTTGAATTCATTTACACGTTTGTTTTTGAAGTGTCACTGGTATCAACTTTTGCATCATTTACAGGTGTCTTTGCTGGTTGTTGTGGAGATTGGTGTTTTTCCACTGATCTGCGGTTGGTGGCTTGACATCTGCTCTCTGGTAAGACAGTCTTGCTCTACTTTTTGCTCTGATTATCACTAATCCTAAATTACTCTATTAATGTATATATAAATCCTGTCATGTTAATTCCCAGCTCTAAATATAACTTTGTTTTTTAATCAAATGCTGTACAGTAGATCATTTTCAGAGCTTTTTACGTTTTTAAAAACAAGAAAGAATACACACCAAATGCTTGGAATAATAATTCCACCATAGGAGTTTCACAGGCATACAATTTGGGCGAATAATTTTTAAAATCCTTAATATGCATCTTGATACAACCTTACATTTTATGCTGGTTGACCAACCTTTAAAGGAAGAAAAAAAAAAAAAAAGAAGAAAACATCACCAGGGAGTATACTTCCTTCTCGACTCCTGTGAGATTTCGGTGCATACTTGGAATACCTCCTTTCTTGAACTAGCACCATCTGTTTCTACCCACAGTCACTTTCAAATCATTAAAAGCCAATTGATATGTTTTTCTAGAACGTCCAAAACCAAACTGCCTCTGAACAGTTCCGCTCCAGTCTGAAATGTATCCTCATAGTACGAAACGGTTTTTGCAGGAATATTGGAGAAAGTCCTTGGCCTGCTTTTTCAACTAGACTGAATTGAGCTGCCTGTGTAGCTGACGAAACGCCGTGTATAAAATGTACTGCCCTCGCTCTTCGCAAAGGAAATTTGCCTGCTGGCTCAAATGCAAACTTTAAACATGAAACATTACAGAAATAATAAGATGCTGGTGTATTATTGAAACAAGATGGAATATTTTTGATGCCATAGGCTTTGTTAAGGTTCTCCTAAAGCACTCCTTTACTTTGTGACTTTCTGTTAAACCATTATGCAACTTACGCATGCTTTTATCTCTCAACCCTTGAACAATGCACATGGTGCATCAACATTTTCCATGCACGCACACTGTTATATTAAAAAAGATAAACACGGCGGCATGGGTGTAAAGGTTTCTGAAATATTTTTGTCATGTTTATACTGTATTTTCTTCAGTGGCTGATATATAAACAGTTTTAGTTGAGTTTCTAGTGCATATTTTAAAAAAAGACTCTGGTCTTGATGGGTTAAATTACTTTTTGACTTTCTGTAAGTTGTAAATTAATCTCCAAAGAATTTTGAACAATAGTTGTGATAAATGTTATATAGAATAGAAATGTGTTAATGCTCCTGCTCCTAAACTCGCCAGCAGGGAGCACCAGTGCCACTTATAGAGGATGAGATTGGAGCCTTGTGAGCATAAAGCATGTGCAAATGTTACCCGTGGCATATTTCACCCTCAAGCTGACTGCGCTTTTATTGACCAAATTCTAGTAATAATACAGCGTCATCATGCCTCCAGCATTACAATTCGAATGAATTTAACTTTTGTCTTTAAGTGCTGGTGTCTTTGTCTTGCAGGAAATGTTTGATGCCTCGTTGAAAGACAGAGAAATGAGTTTCAAATCAGCGCCTGGTACGACCATGTTTCTGCACTGGCTTGTGGGAATGGTGTATGTCTTTTACTTTGCGTCATTTATTCTCTTGCTGAGAGAGGTAAGAAAAAAAATATTTCTTGTCTTTTAAGTAAAAATTTCATTTAAGTTAATGTTGTTTTTTATTTTTAAAGTACATTTAATTACCTTGTGTTTCCAAAAGGTGCTGAGGCCTGGAGTGCTGTGGTTTCTGAGAAACCTCAATGACCCTGACTTTAACCCAGTGCAGGAGATGATTCATTTGCCCATCTACAGACACCTGCGGCGGTTCATCCTGTCTGTGGTTGTTTTTGGCTCCATCGTGTTGCTCATGCTCTGGCTGCCCATCAGGCTGATAAAAGTACTGCTGCCCACCTTCCTCCCGTACAACGTAATGCTCTACAGGTAAACCAGCAAACATCACATTGCAAGGCCTTTTTTTACTAAACTGTGTGTAATCTGTTGCTCTGTGACTGAAATGGTTGGAGAATTCTGCTTTGACTCATCCATGTGAGTGTAGATTAGAAGTCCGATTAGAAAATAAACAGGAGAGAAAACACAAGTTTAGTTTTGTTTAATGAATTGAGAGGAAATAAAAGCTGATTAGCACTTTGGTACTTGAACAAACACTTGACTTGCCTTTTAGACACCCTCTACGTCTTTTTTTCTCGTAGTGATGCACCTGTCAGTGAGCTGTCTTTGGAGCTCTTATTGCTTCAGGTTGTGCTTCCTGCTCTACTGGAGCAGGGACATACTCGGCAGTGGCTCAAAGGCCTTGTCAGAGCCTGGACAGTCAGCGCTGGTTATTTATTGTAAGTCAAGCCTGTACATGCCTCAACAAGACCATTTTTGTTCAATCTGTAGGTCCATCAGAGATGGTTAATTTGTTTCCGTGGTTATCTTAAAATGCCTGATCACTATCTCTTTGTACACAGAGACCTCCACTCCTACCTCCTAGGTGAGCAGGAGGATAATGATGCCAACCAGCCCGTGAACAACAACAATAACAACAACCCTCCCCATGGTGGTCATAACAACAATAACAACCCTGCCCCTGCTGTTGGGGAGGGGCTGCATGCGGCCCATCAGGCCATCCTTCAGCAAGGGGGGCCAGTGGGTTTTCAGCCCTATCACCGACCCCTCCGTTTTCCATTCAGGGTAAGATAGTCCCATAGTTTTAAACATGTTCACCGCCATCTCAGGACCAGGCTTTTTGCAATCCAGAACACTAAAAGATGTACTAAAGAGAACTAGATGGATGACTGACCAGTGTCTTTCCATACACCTTAATGAAATACAATGAATCGTTTCTTAGAAACTGAAGCTATTCTGCAAGTTTAAAAATTCCCATAGCCATATATGACGGAAATGCATTCTGGCTATTGTGTCTGTGCGTCAGCTGCACTCTCATTGACAGCCAGCTGTGTTGCTATGGGCTGTTTTTCTAAAATTACTAGCTCACAACACTGCAGTCACAAAATGCATCTGAAGCAAAACATTAAAAGGGACTTGGGTGACGCACTCAGCGCTCCATAAAGCTGTGCATTCAGGCTCACATTTTACCATCCCTACTTGAAGAAAACACCCCCAGTGTATAAATATTTTCAGTATTTCAGAGGGATTGGTTCCACACAATAGGGTAATCAAAACAGAGGTTTGATGTGGTACAGAACTAATAGTTTATCTAAAAGTAAAATTATTAAAATAAATCATTCAAATGAGCAGGGATGAAGGAAGATGTACAGAACTGGAGCTGCCGAATTATTTGTGGTTTTTAAGACGCAGAAATGTTTACATTTTCCCGTTAATGTACCTTACAACTCAACTCTTTGGGACTTCTTATTAAACTTTTAAGTTTAATAATTAAAAATTGGTGCTTCAGTTACAGGTGGATTTCAAAATATTTTTGCGTGTTTGCACTGTAACACAGGAACTGTATTAGAATGGTTTTATAATAAATGTTTTGCCCTTTTTCCACAGATTGTGTTGCTGATAGTATTCATGTGCATCACTCTGCTAGTGGCCAGTCTGGTGTGTTTAACCTTACCAGGTGAGGTGTGGCAACATGCAGTTCAACCAACACATCTTTTTCTACTCTGAAGGCCCACAGCCAAACCATAATTAAGCCCTGTATCTATATATACAGCACTGCATGTGTTCTCTGGTCTATTTTAAATTAACTCATTTTAGTCCACCACAATTATTACAAAGTAAGGAATGCTGTGGACGTTAATTTTGCAGTGTGTGTTTCAGTGTTCACAGGCCGCTGGCTGATGTCCTTCTGGACAGGAAATTCCAAAATCCATGAGCTGTACACAGCAGCTTGTGGTCTGTATGTTTGCTGGCTTTCCATACGCGGAGTCACTGTTCTGCTGGCCTGGATGCCACAGGGACGCACCGTAATCATGCGCAAAGTTCAGGAGTGGACACTCATGGTAAGTATCCATGAGTTGACTGGCAACAGAAGCTGGATAGTTGCTATTTCTAGTCATTACCATGTTAAAAACCAGTTACATACTTATTAGCCAATATACAAAGTTTTCCAGCTTCTCTCCTAGAAGCAATGTCTACTCTGCCAGTAAGGCATCTTTTTGTTCCATGAAGGAGGTGTCACCCATTATGTCCATAACTTGTCTTGCTTCTGTAGATCCTGAAGACACTTGTTGTGGCTGTGCTGGTTGCTGGAGTCATTCCCCTGCTACTGGGCTTGCTGTTTGAGTTGGTCATTGTTGCCCCACTCAGAGTACCTCTGGACCAAACGCCACTATTTTATCCCTGGCAGGTGCGATTTTGTGTGTATGTGTGGTGTAGGTCTGGCACCTGATGACCAGAAAGGTCTTGAAGGCTGCTGAGAGTCATCAAGGAGTTCTTAAACTGACGTTGACCTTTTGGTCTCCTGTGCAGGACTGGGCTCTTGGAGTGCTCCATGCCAAAATCATTGCTGCCATCACCCTCATGGGCCCTCAGTGGTGGCTGAAGACTGTTATTGAGCAGGTAGATTTTAGATGGACCTTAAACTCATTTAATCTCGAGTAATTCCCCTTCAAAGCTTCTTTTTGGAACTCCCATAGTCACTTTCAGTCTATCAGACTCTTGTATAGATAAAGACTTGTATTACTAATTGTAAAAGGATTTTAAACCCTTGTTGACTATATGACTGATGTTTATTCTGCACTGAACTTTAGATCTCAGCTTTATCAGTTCATGTTGTTTTACTCTCTTTTCCTAAGTATTTAACAAAAGGCAGATTTCCAAAGTGAGATTGTTCCATTGTGCTTTTTAGGTTTACGCAAATGGAATCCGCAACATTGATCTCCAGTTCATTGTCCGAAAACTGGCCGCTCCCGTCATCTCAGTTCTGCTGTTGTCCCTGTGTGTGCCGTATGTGATTGCTGCTGGGGTGGTGCCTGCCGTAGGTCAGTATTTGAATGCGTCCAAAAGAAATGTTGGTTTTCCTTCTCGGATTTACACCAGAATATTACATTTGGATTGCAGTAGCTTAAAGTTTCATCAGACACCACAGTCAAATTATGATCTGACCTGGGGATTTCTTTGTAATTGTAGACCTTTTCATATTTTTTTTTTTTATTCACTGATGACCTAAAATGATATTGTATGACAGGAGTGTGAATAAACTTGTCCGTCCCTCTTGCAGGAGTAACCCCAGAGATGGAGATTTTAATGCAGAGAAGGATCTACCCGTTCCTGTTGATGGTGGTGTCGCTCATCGGCATTCTCTCCTTCCAGATCAGACAGTTTAAACGCCTTTATGAACACATCAAAAATGACAAGTATGGATCTTATCTCCATAAACCAATTCGATCTTGGATTTCATCATTTAATACTTCAGTTTCAATGTTTACAGTAATACTTCAGTAATGTAAAAATTTATTTGCAGCACAGAAAAGTCTGAAACAAACAATCATATTAATGAATTTTTTGTTTTTTTTTGTCCACGCAGGTACTTGGTTGGCCAGAGGCTTGTCAACTACGAGCGGAAATCTGGCAGAACAAGCTCAGTGCCACCCTCCAACCCTGTTGCAGAGTGAAGTCGTTCGTCACACGTTGCCAGTTTTGCACCCGCGCACCCTCCTCCACATCCTTTGATTTTTTTCAACTCGGTCCTCACAGTTGATATATTTGAATTTCCTCCAGATCTCATTGGATTTCATGGATGAGGTTCAATTGTTTGTTTGCTTTTGGTTTGTTTTTTTTTTTTCATACTCATGAAAGATGAGTTGGGAAAATGTATTCTAGTCCTAATCATGGGACCGCTGAGTAATATCTCAAACTGTTAAGGCAAGAAAGTTAAAGGTTTGATTTGAAGCCCAACATCTGTATCATCATTCATGCCTTGCTTTGTAAAGCGCTGCCTGATAATTGTACATGTGTAAATACTTGGGATGCAGACTTTGTCTTATGAAAAAGGACACTTGTGGAATAATGCAATGACCATTGTACATCTTAAAAGTGTATGTATAATTTATTAAATCAACATTGCTGTTTATCTGTCTTGTTCCATGTGTTTTCGATCAGTGTTTGGTGGTTCAGCAGGCAGATTTGGATGAGTCAAAGTGTCAAAATTAGATTATCTACTTGCAGAATTGAACGCCCCTACAATTATATCAATATTTATACTTGCTCTTAAGGGATGATATTAAATTAAATACACGTTGGACAACATGCATGATTCAACAAATAAAGTAATATTGTTAGTTTTCAAGCTTACTGTAGGAGTGAATCTAAAAGTTAAGTTGTGTGTGTGACATCAGTAAAGCACTGCAGGTGTAGTTATGGTCTCGTCCTTTGGTATAAGCGGAGATGGAAGTACAATTCCAAATTTCTCTGCTAGAATACCAGGAATCTCCTCATCTTGAAGCTCCCTGGTTGTGGTCTCCACCACTCCGCCTGTTGCCTCAGATGGAAACGTGGCTGTAATCAGCTTGCGGCCAATATAAGTGATCCTTCCGTAAGGTTTTAAGACGGTACAGAGGGACTTGCAAAAGAAAATTGAAGAAGGAGAAGTCTGGTGGTACTGGCACATCTCAGAGAAATCCTCCAGACTCCGGGGTGCGAGGGTGAACTTGTAGATCTCCGTCCACTCTCCGTCTTCGCCTCTGTTTTCATCCCTTTGCCACTCCACAAAGTGCATCTCCTTGTCCTTCCTAATGCAATAAACTCTGTGGCCCTGCACCTGGAGGCCATTAGTTTCCAGTGAAAGTGGGACGCTGAACCCGGGAACCCCGAACCCAACGTCGCACAGCCACCGCCGTCCCTCCACGTTCACCATCAGGATCATATGGTCAAACGGGGGCCCGTAGAAACCTGTCACCGAGTTCCTCACCTGACCTGAGAGCAGAGTCACCTGGAAGCCTAGTTGGATCAGCAGCCAAGAGAAAAGGGAGTTGTTCTCAAAGCAAAAGCCACCTCGGCGCTGGTTCACGATCTTGTCGTACAGCAGCGGAAAGTCGAGCCGGACTCTCCCGCCGCTGTGAACCGTGAGGTCTTCAAAGGGCACCGACAGCAGGTGACACGTGTGAAGCGCGCGCAGCAGCCGCAGACTCGGGTCTGGTGGAAGACTGCTGGACGCAAAGTTAATGCGCGACAAGTACTTCTTCAAGTCCATCTCCACAGAAGTCATTTCTACTGCTGTTACGGACACGTCACGTTACTTTCACTTTCTTTTTGAGATGAGTTTATTCAGTATGTTGGAGTCGCACTCAGTCGACTAGTGTTCAGTTACTGAAGCCTCTTGTACCGGGAGGTGATGAGTTCAAAGTTCCCGTCTTGTAGAAATACAATCAGGAAAGCGTCTGGCTTCAGCTTTATTATTATTTTTATTTACAAGATTTGTGCTCATGTTGGCAATATTTCTAATATGTAAACACTCGTGAGGATTTATTTTCTTATTTCAAAAACTCTTAAAGCAGAAATGGGAGGGTTTGAATTACGTCTACATATTTGGGGACTATATATTATTTATTGTAACCCCGAGGACCTTCAAGAAGCCTCTAAATTCGCAAAACCAAGATTGAATCTTTGATGGAATAATTAAGTAACTTTTATTGGAAATTAATTTGCGGACTTTAGTAAGCTTTTCAAATATTCCCTAAATGTGAGACGTGTGTTGGCGACCATAGCAGCTTCACTGAACATTTGCTTAAGGTTATATAGTTAATCGTTAAGACAACCTTTAGAGAGCATTTTAGAAACTTAACAAAAGCTCATATTATCCTCGGTTATCACTTCAAACGGGTTAATTTTCTGCAATGTTCCTATGAAGTTCTCTTTCTCAGACAACTTCCTGTCATGTGAGGTTATGGTGTAAAAGTTGTATAAACACTTTAGGAACTTAAGCTCACATGACCTTTTGTCACATTTTTTAAAATATTTTTTTTAATTTTATTTTATTTTTACCTTTGTCACTTTAAAAAGTGTAATTTTCAGACCCCAAACAACCTCCCCTCTGATTTCTCCTGCGTGACGTCACACGTCGACACGCCCTTCTCCCCAGCAGAGGGAGAAAGATGGCGCCTACACACGTACTGAGATGCTGTCAACGGGGTTTAGCGTGGATACCTGTCATTTTTATCGCCCTAGTCGTCTGCTGGTCCTACTACGCTTATGTGGTGGAGCTTTGCGTGTGTAAGTAGACGTCCCGCCGCCCTCCGTTGCACCGTCGGAGACTTGAAAACGCTGATGTTGTCAACACGAGCGCACAGCTGCCGCCGCTGGCGTCAGGAAGTAAACGGACTGCACGACGGTGCTGACGAGTCTGCCCGGACCTCCGTACAGCTGCTTATCTCATTACCGTCAGCAGTTATCGTGTCTTATTGTCAGACGGGAATGCGTTTTGGTTCAACAAAAACGCTCGCGTCGACGGCCGGCTTTTCTACGTGGCTTTGTTAGAGCTGAATGAAGGTTGAAAACCGCCAACTAAACGGTATTTGGATGGCTGACCACATACATATGTTTCCTCCGGGATTGGCGATCGCCTTGGCGCACGGTTACAACAGTTGCGAGCTGTTTTGGTCTGAAAGGCTCCTGCTTTCAATGCGGTAGCGTTGCAGTTGAGTGGAGGAACAAACGAGAATGGATTTGAATGGTGTGAAGCCTGCATATGTTGGTGCCGTGCGTAGTTTCTCAGCATTGTCTTCTTTAACATCACGGTTTCAAAGCTGTGTTTTTCAATGTGTAAAATACAGAAGAGAGGGGGGGGGGGGGGAGCAATTCAAACACATCAGAAATGAAGTGAGCCACAGTTTGGGAGAACAGCTGAAGGTTCGTCGAGGCTGTGGAGGGAGGCAGCGCATTTCCATGTGATCCCCACCCTGAAGATTATATGCTGTGGATGTTCTTGTGAGCTACAAGCTGTGATCTTTTTCCCTTTCTCGTTTGCTGCTGTATTTTGTTTTAAATACATACTGCCATGCAAACAGTGTTCTTAGTGTTGGCATGTGATAAAACCATCAGGCTGAGGACACATTTTATGACACTTTATTATATAAGGTGAAATGCATCCAAGCATACATATATTGTCACATATGTTCTTCTTAAAATGCATGTGAGATCGTTACCTTGGGTACTGTATTGGGTATTTGCTGTAAAACTGAGGCTTCACAACTTGTTGGGTTTTTTTTTCTTTTTTTAATCTTTGTACAGTTGAGGGATAACTTTCTCTGTAACAAAACCACAGTGTGGTATGACATGCTTGTCTATTACAAATATAAACCTTTCGTTTCCAACACTTCGGTGTAGATGTTGAAAAACCAGAAGCCGACATGACACAACAAAATTCACATATGAATTTAAAGTGGCTGGATCGGTTTTAAGTTTCCGACAGCTGACCCACAGATTTTGTCAATATCCAGACTGAGAACCAATCCTGATGTTGGACCGGTGCATCCTGATATAAATTTAGGATGGAGATGTATTAATGTATCTCGCAGACTTCTCAAGACATTCAATGTGAACACATGACATTCATATTGCACTAAGCTGAACCTGCTGTCTCATCCCCATCCGCTCATGAAAGTGCCTTCATTATCAACGCTGTTTAGGTGATGTATTAACATTTCTATTTTCTCTCTCTTTTGCAGTTACCATTCCAAGTATAGGAGAGCAGAGTAAGTGTTTTGTGTAACCAAAACAATGCTTATTTAATCCATTGTGAATGAAAGTTTACTCAACTGATATGTCTTGCTACTTAGTGGGTTGATCTCCCTCAGCTATGATGAAATTTGCTCTGTAGACTTGGCTTAAAGGGTTGGCACAGAAACTCTGGCTCCTCTCAGAGTGCTGAGGCTCGCCCGTTCGAAGCCCAGCAGCTCCTCCACAACCAGCAGTTGCTATTTGTTTTTCTCTTTTATTAATTATGTAGATGAACAGTTTTTTCCCCAAGCCCAGTAACTGTCAAAGTGTCAGTGCGTAAATCAAGTCGTTTATGCGGATTTTCCCGATGCTCGGTTCTCCCCCTCCAGTTGCCTACCTGAGCTTCTTCCACCTCTCCTTCGTCATGTTTGTGTGGTCTTACTGGAAGACCATCTTCACCAAGCCTGCCAACCCCTCCAAAGAGGTATAATAACCCGATTCACCCATACAGTCGCCCTCTTGTTCCAATGTACCCAGTTTAATTTGTACAAAGAAAAAATAGATATAATGTTCTCCTCTTTGCTGTGTTCTTTCCAGTTTTGCCTGCCAAAGGCTGAGAAGGAGCGTTATGAGAAGGAGGAGAGGCCAGAGTCCCAGCAGGAGATCCTGTGGAGAGCCGCCACCAACTTGCCTCTGTACACCCGCACCGGCGCCGGAGGTACGTCTGTGCAGCCACATGCCAGTGGGAACGTTTCTGTGTTGTTCCTCTTTTTAACGAGATCACTGTGTTACCGTGATGCAGCAATCCGATACTGTGACCGGTGTCAGGTCATCAAGCCAGACCGGTGTCATCACTGCTCCGCATGTGACATGTAAGACATTTCTAAACACAGATTCTGATAATCCCATATTCTCTATTTTTTTTTTTTTTTTTTTTTTTAATTTTCTTTCTATCTTTTATAACAATGTGGATTCTTGGTTGTGTGTTTTGTTGATCCTTTCTTTGCTTTTTCTGTCCTTTTTGCTGTGTGTGGCAGGTGTGTGCTGAAGATGGACCATCACTGTCCCTGGTGTGTAAGAGCTGCGTCCTGTTTTTACGTCTCTTATATTTGCGCCAGAGAATTGAAAATGTTGGATCAGTTGTTCATCATTTAAAGCTCAATGAGTCCTAAACTGTCGGTCAAGAGTAAAACAAAAATATATTGTAAATCAATATACATTTTTATTTATTTATTTTATTTTTTTTTTCATTCCATTGTCCTCAAAAAATGTCAAATGTGCATCAATCCTATTCTCAGGTTTTTGATTGCAGTTGTAAAAATATTTTTTAATGGCTTATAAAAGTGACCGATTTTAAATATTAAAGGAAAGAAAAGGGTTTTGTGTTCTGTTACCAGTTGCACCGAGTTTCATTCTTGTGTAAAATTGAGCCCGTTTTGTTGTTTTTCTTTTCTCAGGGAAAACGGTGATGTGAGAGATGGTTTTTGTGTGTTTTGCAGGGTAAACAACTGTGTCGGTTTCTCCAACTACAAGTTTTTCATCCTTTTCCTGGCCTACTCGCTGGTGTACTGTTTGTTCATTGCAGCCACGGTTCTGCAGTATTTCATAAAGTTCTGGACAGTGAGTAAAAGATGCGCAGCCATCTGCTCTACAGTGTGTGGTAAATGTGCTGCTGCAGACGTGGATGCTGCAGCTCCGCGGGGCCAGGATGAGCATCCGTTGAGTTGGTTGTGCATGGCGCTGACCTCTCGTCTCCTGTGCTGCTCCTCTGTTTTCCATGTCCTCTCTAACCCTTCACCCTGTGACCCCTCTCTGTTCCCCCTGCTTTTATCCCAAGTTGTCGTACACTGGCTCATTGTTCTGTGAGCTCTCTCTTCTGTGACTCGCTCTCCACTATCAGAACCATCAGTCACACCATTCACGCGGCAGCAAACACCTCCTCTCTTTCTTCTGTGTTCTCTCTTGTAGCTGTTCCACTTGGATTTCCTCTCATCTCCTCTTTCTTTCTTTCATTTCTGGCACCGTTTCAGCTCTTATCTATTACGCCACCCACCCCCCTCTTCTTTTTTTTTTTTTTTTTTTTTTTTGGGTAAACAGACTTGGCTGTAACTTGAATATATTCCCTGACTTCTGCGCTCTCCCTGCCCTCCCAGCTGTTTTCTCCTTTTGTGTACCTAACCAGTCTCGTTTCTGTTTGTACTAAAGCTTTGCCGGAGGAAATCAGCAGAGAACTGCCCAAAGGTAACCCGGCCATCCTCCGAAGCCCGTAGCGTTGCAGAGCCTCATCGTCATTGCCATCATGATGTGCATGCAGTGACATGGCTCACATGAAACCTTTTTTTTTTTTTTTTTTTTTTTTTTTGTTTGTTTGTTTTCCCTGCTCTCTCTCTCGCTCTCTCCACATTTCCATAAAACCCGTCAAAAATGATTTTTGTATCGATTCTTGCCCTGCTCTCCTCTTCTCCCGTGTCTTCTCCAGAACGAGCTGCCAGACACTCACGCCAAATTCCACGTCTTGTTTCTTTTTTTCGTGGCGGCCATGTTCTGCATCAGTATTTTGTCCCTCTTCAGCTACCACCTGTGGCTTGTAGGGAAGAACAGGTCCACTATAGGTAACAAACACTTGTACTCACAACCTGCTTCTTTCATTTAAAATAGACATATGAGGTAAAAATCCCTTTTCTGGTCCTGAAGTATTTTATTTGGGTGTTTGGAGTCACCACACTCCAAAAACACTACGTCACTTTGAGTCACTGAGCATTTCAGCTTTGCAGGGTTCTGCTTACATCACAGAAAGTTCTGGAGAGTAGATCTGTCTAGCTTCCCCTTTTGTATCCACGCTCAACTTCCCGCCAGGCTGCGTTTGCGGTATCTCGCCAGTGGGTACGAAAGTGCTGCAACACCAATTTCAAAAGATGTGGTCTCCGCAGGAGACGGGGTTGAAGGCTGGTCAGGGATCTTTTGTGGTGTCCCGCTGTGGTTTTTTTGACAAAAACCTGCTGCAGACGTTTCACTACAAGCTCAGGAAACCTGGCAAAATCTTTTAAAAACACGAATAAGAAGGAAACCAAAAGAAATGATGTGCCTCCTTTAGGCCACTCATTAATGTCTCTCTTTACATAAGAAAATGCCACTGGCCACTTTAATTGTTTTAAAACATTTAGTTGAAAATGGCACTATTCAGTGTTGAACAGTTGTAAGTACAGGTTCAGTGTCTCTACTTTTACAAACGGATCAATACAGCAGCAGTATCCTGTCTGGTTGTTTACCACCTCTCCACACTTAAATAAACCGTGTGGCTTAATGCTTTTAAGCCACTGAAGTGTTTGATCAAAACCAAACAAACCGTATCGTGTTAAAACGTGCCCATAGCTGTAGTACTATGTACCAGATCACACTAACACTTGGTTCATATGAACATAACCCCAAACATGTTCATAACAAGCATCTACAAGCGCAGATGAACAGTTTGACACCAGGATTATAAACCCTTCTTTATGTAGCGCAGGTGTTTATCACAGCTGAAGACAAGGTGCCATGTCTTGAAACGTGTCGGCACTGATTGAGATCAGGGATTTTAGTTCTGATGTCTTGCAGAAGGAGATTGTTAAATATGCTTTCCTTCTCACTGTCAATATGAGATGTCCAAGTCTTTCCTCCGTCCTTCTCCGTTTGCTTCAGGTGTAGTTTACATGGCGCGTCCATGTTTTGGTGTTTTGTCTAATGGGGTTTCTCATCATGTTGCTGCCTCCTTGCAGAGGCCTTCAGGGCACCAGTCTTCAGAACGGGCTCTGATAAGAATGGCTTCTCTCTGGGTTTCCGGAAGAATATCACTCAGGTGTTTGGAGACCAAAAGAAGTACTGGTTGCTGCCCATCTTCACCAGGTAAAAGACTTAAACACTTGAAGTATGAATGAGCAGGTAGAGAACATCTAATAAAGCCGCAGCACCAGTTGAAATTACTGGCGTCTATGGTTTGTTTTCTCACGCGTTTGCTGCTTTCCTCCTTGTTCTCTCCAGTCAGGGAGATGGTCTGACGTTCCCCACCCGGCTGGTCAGCGCTGATGCAGAGCAGGCCACAGTCACGCTGCATCAAGAGCCCTATAAAAGGTGACACATCTCCATGTTAGAGAAGACATATTTGAATACTTAGAAACCGGACTCATGGAGCTTCATTTTGCAGCACGGGTGACGTCCCCGTGAGCCCACTCAGCGAGTCTCAAAATCGCCTTTTGAGCAACGAGCAGCATGCAAACAATACTGAAGACCACGTTGCTGATAACACCCTCAAATCAGGTGAGCTGAAAGCAAAGACAACAGTATTTCTCCGACAGAATTGACTTGAGCAATTCTTCTCATCACTTGTTCTGTTTCACAGCTGAAAGCGAAACTGTTACAATCTCCATAGAGAGCGAGTCCTAACCAGGTAATCCAAGTCCTGTAGACCACCAAGCTCCACCTTTTTAATGGACAAATGATGTGTGCAGATTATTCACTGCAGTTATGCCGGTTTTGAATGCAGAATCATTGAAGTGAACATTGGAAAATGTGTCTGTAAATGCAACAGGAACTCTGTCTTTGTGGCGCATAAGTAACTCAATTGAATTGCTGTCCTCCACCATGTTGACACAGAAAAATATCACAATATAGTACGTGCAGAAAGCAGCTACCTTTTACAAGAAAACCCCTCCTAAATGTAGGACCAGAACCGAAACATTAACACTGCTGTCGCAGCAGTGAGTCAGAAGCTGTAAACAGTCCAGGGGATTGATCTTAATTTTAGCTTTAGTGTAATAAAATGTCTCCAGAACGGAGGAAATGCTCGAAACCCTTTGAATCGGTGTGTTTGGCTTTACTGGATTTATCTGTCCTACGGTGATAAAAAGCAACAACTCTAAACCAATAATCCAATAATGTCATAATCTGCCATATTTCCACACCTCAGTTCTTTGTTGCATCTCTCTTGACTGAAGCGCAAAACCTGCTCAGTCAACTGGAGCATTGATGCGGTTCAGAGTGACAACCATGTCACTTTTCATCAAACGTGTTTAATTTGTATTTCTGCGATTCACAAACGTGGATTCATCTGGAAAGAGTTATATTGATTAATTGTACTTAAAGGTTTTAATGAAGGGATTGCAGTAATAATAATATATATTTTTTGTTTCTTTTGTACCACAGGAGAAATCCCTCACTCATCTAATACAATTGCCTTAAATGACGCATTTTATTTCATCACCTCAGCAACAGTTCCCCAGTGCAGCCACATCCCCACTGACCTGCTCACAGTAACTATGGAAATCAAGTCCACTAGCTCATCACAGCACAGTAATGGTTCCCCCCCCTTACATTTTTGCATGCAGAGTCATAAGCACATCTCTCACTTAAACACATAACAAATGTAAAACATGCTCTCTCCCACCCACACATGCACACACACAGCTATATACATATTTCCCTGTGCTGCATTTTCTTCTCACAAATGGAGTGTTTGTTAGTGAAGAACATTTGAAAGTTTTGGAGGGACTCTAGAGATGCGCTCTGGGTTTTAATGAGACAACTTTTAGTGCCAACCCCCTCCCGGGTGCACCATGACTTATTTTGCAGAAGAAAAAAAAAAAAAGCTGCAGTGAGGCATGGGGGAGACGAGCTGGAGCAGAGCAGTGGGTTTCCTTTCAACATATTTTTTTTTTTTTCTTTTCCTTCCAAGTCTTTTTAAAGTGGCAGCACATGCAGTGGAGATGGATTTCCCCATGTGACCGTTCTGTGTGTCTTATTTTGAACCAATATTGTTGAAACCTATCTATGGTTTGCACCTCATGAGATGGATGTTTACCACCAAAGTCCTGGACTGTCTTCTGGAGGACTCAGCCTGTGGTTCAATGGACTGTACCACCGCTGTAGTTACATTTTGGGTGGCGATTTGGATATCAGAGCACAAGATGGCGCATTTGCACTTTGTTTATTTAGTTTTTTTTATTTTATTTTTATTTTTTATTTTCTCTCTCTCCACTTTTTTTTACTATATAAAGGCAGAAGGTGATTTCTTGTATTTTTGTGTGTTTTTGTATGTGTGAGAGAGAGAAAAATGTGTGCAGCATGTGAAGGGTTAATCATTTATTTTTCCTTTTTTTTTTTTTTAAACAAAAAAAAAAGCAACTAAAAGCTAAAAGAGACTAAAAAAAACGGCTTTATGTGTCTTTGTGGCCAACTGGTTTTAACACATGCTGCTTATGAATGGACACTTTTAACCTGGGAGATACTTCACACGGTGCAGTGTCCTCCTCCTACCTGTTCTTTTAGAGTCCGATGAGTGATGTCTACTGCCTGTTTTTCTAAAGCTCAATGCTTCAGCCTTCACCAAGATACCAACACTAGTTGCCAAAAAAAAAAAAGGGCTGTTATGTATCAGGAGCTTTGACATCTGAACCTGAAGTGTATGCAGCATCGTAGCTTTATCGTAAACTCACTGGCTAGTATCATCATAAAGAAACTGTATTCAGCAGTGGCAGGATTGGTGCAGGATTTATTTTTATTTTTTATTTTTGTCTTTTTTTTTTTTTTTTTTAATATCTGGCCTCACCTGCTGCGGGCTATGATGTCTTCGCAATACCAGTCATGTACCGGCAGGGGGCGACTACACGCGCCATCCGTTTCCACTCTGCTGAAGCGTAAACGCGCTTCAAGTCCAATCTCGCTTCATCTTCAGTCTCACATGAAGGTGCAGAATTCTCCTGTATTAATTAGGATATTCTCTGAAGATCTCATTATTGTGCATTACCTTCCTGTAATAACTCATTTAGGGATCATCTCAAAAATGTCGAGGCCTCAACCACTGCTTACATCATCGTTGTGTTATCTGGAACCACCTCAATGTTGTGACTTGTTGAAAGAGCCTCGTAAAAGTTTAATGATGAATTGTCTCGTCGGTGTAGAGCATCTGATATGTGATCCAAACGTTGTAAAGGAGGATTTTTACAAGTTTTCAGTGCTAAACCAAACTAAAGTTGTGCAGGAATGAGTTTCACCCTTTGTGCAGGAATTTTGTTATTTTTTTTCTTTTCCAGAAGATTGTTGTTTTTACAGTGAAAGTTGACACATCCAGTTACTGATGTCACGTCCCGGACTGTTGCTGGAAACCCCCTCCAGCAGACTCTGATGTACATGTTTACAGCTGTTTTCTATTGTGCAAAGTAAAGCTGGTGTAGTTAAGTGTAGCTTGGAAATCGTGTCCCAGCTGTCCTGAATGTACTACAGACAGGACTGTGAAGGTATTTAAATGGACAAAAAAAAAAAGCGGTGTTTAAAATAAAATAAAACAAAAACAGCCTACTCTTTGTACTTTTACATTTTTACCTTTCCGAGCGTGTTTATATTTATGCTTTAGGAGGGCATTCGTTACTGTATTATCACACTGTGGTTGGGTCTCAGTAACAGATCCACATCGATATTGGAGATCTCTGTCTCAAGCCAAGATTACTTTCCGATTATCATCTTTTCTTCACCTCACATGAAAACATCTGGTGGTTTTAAAATGGAGATATTTTTGTATTGCGGGTCTGCGCAGCCGCTCGCGCTCGCGCTCAAACACCGGACCCCTCACCTGGTTCCACGCCGCCTACATCCACCTCACGCACGGTTTGGCCTCGAGCCCGAGTTGTGCGTGTGTTTTGAAACGCTCCGGTTAATCTTTTGTAATGTCGGTGTCTTTGAAGGACTCCCGTGCGGCCAGGAGTTTTTATTTATTTCACGCGTCTGTGAACATGCGACACTGTTGGACTCTGGCTTAAAAGCATGGCTCCTAACTGATGTAAAAAGCGTCTGCTACCATGGTAACGGAGGTTGTGTTGCGCATAACGGATGCTTTTGTTTCTGTCCTGTTTTTATTTCTTTTATTTTTACAACTATGGCAAGGTATGTCTTCTTTCCAAATAGCTTTACTGTCTACTGTATACATTTAATAAACGAAGCCATAAAGACTCCTGTAAAAACAGGAGGATATTTTCTTTTTTTTTTAATATATTATGACCGATGACTTACTACACCTGTTGTATCTAGTCATAACTTATTACTACATTTTGGTTTCGTTTTGTTACAGACTTATTTTACAACGTCTGTCTGTGCGTGTATATACAGTATATCGATGATGTAAGAAAAAGACAACATATCTATTTTTCTTGTATGATTAATTGTAATGTTCCTATTTTGAGAATGAAGTACATGCTTCTATACAATTAATGGGGAAATAACAATAAAATTTGTTTTTAACCACCCAGTTTCAATTTGTTTTCAATGTTTGTTTTTAGACTGTTCATGTGTTTTTGTGTGTTTTTATAAACGGAACAAAACAATGCAAATCAGTTGCTTTTTTTTTTTTTTTTTCAACCTGATCATAATTGAACAAAATTCATACTTAAAAGAAAATTGTGTGAGGAACACTAGTACCCTGGTGATTCAGCATTTCTGCTGGGGGCATCTGGACTTTGGACCATTCCAAAACCTTCTTTTCTTTTTCACGTATTTCGGTGTGAATTTTGGTTGAGTTTTGGATAATCGTCAAATTTTTATTTTCAAATAACGCAGTGGAAAGTGTGAAAATGTTATATTCTGAGGGTGTATGTCCTTCTACAATCAGAACATTTTGATAACCTTTTTACACAAAAACAGAATTAAAAGAAAGGGTATTAATTTTAGTACATTCTGGGGTTTTACTGTAACTCACTGGTGAAAACACCACCATCATTAATTTCATGCTTTTTTCTTTTTTTTTTCTTTGCCCATGTCAAAACCTGCTTTGCCTCAAAGCCTGCATTTAGCATCATGGTTACACAGAATACATGAGTAAGTCAGACTTGCGAAACTTCAGGTAATGAGTGGGCAAAGAAGTTCTCGTAAATTCACCACACAGTTTCAACCCACACTGCCTGACTTGTCTCGTTGTGAAATCTGAAACTTTTTTGTCTGAGTTTGCTCAAAATGACATCAAGAGATATACATCCACACACATACATACGTATATACACATACAGACGTTTTTTGCCTGTAGGCCCTTTTACCCGCTTCTTTGTGATTTGATTGTTGGAAGCTCATTAAAGCAGCAGGGTCGGCTCTCTATGGACCTGTGATGATGCAAGTGAACTGATGCTTTTTTTTTTCTTTTGTAGGAAAAAAAGAGAGGCTTCCAACCTGGACTTATTTTACTCATTTTTCCATTACATTTTATTTATTGGTTTTAAATGATAAACTGTCATTCAGGCTCAATCCTTGCATGTGTGTGATGTGTCTGGTTTTGAGTGTGATGTGTACCATCGGGCAGATGGGAGGGTGAGTAAGATGAAGAGGAAGACCTGAGAGTACGACTGGGTACATTAATGTAAAGGAGCTCAGAGAGATACAGAGGGGTGACGTTGTTGATGGCCTTTATAGTTGAGTAGTAAAATTTTATAGATTATACAGAATTCAATATGAGTCAGTGAAGTTTCTGCAGGACAGGGGTGACATGACTGAAGGAAGGAGTTCTGGTAATAATTCGGGCAGCAGAGTTTTGAACCAGTTAAAGTTGTTGGTGGGACTTTCCAGGCAAGCCATACAGAAGAGAATTACAATTACAATAATCAAGATGGGATGTAATCAGGGCGTGGACCAAAATAGCAGTTAAGTTGGACACGAGAGATATTGCGTAGATGGAAGTAATCTGAGAAAGTGACATTGGGAATTTGGGACTGGAATGAGAGATGCTGTTGAGGACGACACCCAGACTCTTAACCTGTGGAGAGGGAGAAAGCGAATAGCTGTAAACCGAAATAGAAAAGTTATTTATCTTGGAGAGTGGATTTATTGCCAATTAGCAGGACCTCAGTTTTATCACTGTTAAGTTGGAGAAAGTTGTGAGCGAACCAAGATCTGATTTCCTGTAGGCAATCAGAGAAGGAGTCAGGTGGGAAGGAGTGGGTGGGTTTGGTGGACAGGTAGAGCTGGGTGTCATCAGCATAGCAATGAAAATAAATGCCATAGTTCTGGAAAATATTGCTAAGAGGGAGAAGGTGTATAATAAACAGGAGAGGTCCCAATGCTGAACTCTGGGGTACACCAGAGAGAGGGAATCGTAGGGATGTAAATGATTTAAGTTGGAGGAGCTGAGTGGAGAGAGATATAATTAAAAAAAATTTAACCAGCCAGTAGCTTGTTAGATAGTACAGTAGCAGTTAATCTGTCAACAAGTATGATAGAGGAAATTGTACGAAAAGCTGCACTCAAGTCAAGGAGGATAGGTATGGAAAGAAGTCCAGTGTCAGCAGCCATGAGGAGGTCATTGGTGATTCTGACGAGAGCAGTTTCGGTACTGTGAAGTGGACAAGAGCCAGACTGAAACTGTTAACAGAGATTATTGAGAGAAAGGCGATTATGGACCTGAGATGCAACAGTGAAGTGGCATAAACTGGCTTTTTCACCATTCACTGATAATCTGGGTGGCCTTCCTAATATTTGGCACCTGAAACCTCAACCTGCTCTAAAGTAATCTGAAAAATAGACACACCTCAGCATGTGTCACGTGCTTAATTTTTATGTTATGTTTATTATTGCAAAATCAGGCCGTGAAAGAGAACGATTATCTTTCTAGCTGCATTGATCGTGATTTCATGACTGCGTCTTTGTGCAGTGAAACTCGAAGTCTTGAGGGTCACGAGCCGCCAACAATGAACAGTTTATGGTGTTGGCCTTTACACACTGAGATTTTCCAGACTCCCTGCATGTTTCAACAATATTATGCACTGTAGATTCAGAAAAAAGACAATGTTTTTTTTACAATTTTGCAGTTTTTTAAATTTGATAATTTTTGGGGAATTTGACGCATTAAAGAAACAATGACCCAATGACCCATTCTTGCTTAGAAAGACTAAACTTTATAAAAATAAAAAAATATATATATACAATTTACAATCATCAATCTGCCTAAAATTCATCTTTTTGGACTGTGTGAGGAAACTGGATAAAGCCCACACTAGAACATAGAGAACTTGCACATTTCACACAGAATTCAAATTCAAATAAAAAATACTTTATTAATCCCTGAAGGGAAATTAATTAAAGACCCCCCAGCTTGGATTAAAAGCAGGAACCTTCTAGACCTGATGGGTTAACCATCACTGCTAACACACTTTTCTTTATTCACTTGGATCTAAAATTGTGTTTATTTTCTAAAAACATTAAAAATAAGAAAAACAAATCCTACATATAAGTGTTAACCTTGTAATCCTGAATGTTATTACAAAGTTAAATGGTGAGTTTTTTACTCTTTTACTGACTGACATATCTTTGTTGCTTTTAGAAAACGCCATAATGCACTGCCACCTTTATTTCTTGCATTTCATTCTTGCCTTGCCTTGCCTTGCCTTGCCTTGCCTTGCCTTGCCTTGCCTTGCCTTGCCTTGCCTTGCCTTGCCTTGCCTTGCCTTGCCTTCCCTAGAGGGGCTTTGCACAAATATGATCTTAAATCAGCATTCAGCATTCAACACCATCATCCCCCAGCAGCTCGTTCACAAACTGGGGACCAGCTGGGGATCAACACCTCAATGTGCAACTGGCTGTTGGACTTCCTGACTGGGAGACCACAGGCAGTACGGGTCGGCGGCAACACATCCAGCACCATCACACTGAACACAGGGGCCCCCCAGGGATGTGTGCTGAGCCCCCTCCTCTTCACCCTGCTGACCCACGACTGCACACCGATTCACAGCTCCAACCTCTTCGTAAAGTTTGCGGACGACACGACTGTGGTGGGTCTCATCAACAACAACGATGAGTCAAACTACAGGAGCGAAGTGAGCCGCCTGGCTGAGTGGTGCAGCGACAACAATCTCTCCCTGAACGTGGAGAAGACCAAGGAGATTGTTGCTGACTTCAGGAGACAACACACCCAGCATGCTCCTCTGACCATCAACGGTGCCACTGTGGAGAGGGTGAGCAGCACCAAGTTCCTGGGTGTCCACATCTCAGAGGACCTCTCCTGGACTGTTAACACTGCATCACTCACCAAGAAGGCACAGCAGCGTCTCTACTTCCTCCGCAAACTGCGAAGAGCTAGAGCCCCGGCCTCCATCAGGTACACCTTCTACAGAGGCACCATCGAGAGCATCCTGACCAGCTGCATCACCGTGTGGTACGGAGCTGCACCGCAACCTGCCGCAAGTCTCTCCAACGCGTCGTGAGAGCAGCTGAGAAGATCGTTGGTGTCTCTCTCCCCTCACTTCAGGACATTTAGAGCAGCCGTCTGACTCGCAAAGCCCTCAGCATTGTGAGAGACCCCGCCCACCCGTCATACAGCCTCTTCAGTCTGCTGCCTTCAGGGAGGAGGCTGCGGACCCTCCGAGCCAGAACCAGCCGACTGAAGGACAGCTTCGTCCACCAGGCTGTCAGGACACTTAACACTCTCCCTTCTCTTCCACTGTTTCCCGCCTTGCCCCCCCCTCACTCACTCTGATCGCAGTATCTGCACCAGGCACTTTTGGCAGAACTGGACCGCCTGCTTTGCACCATGTCACTTTAATCAAACCGTAAAACTGTTGTTGTCATGTAACAACTTGTTTCTTGTCTCTTTTTAACTTGCACTTTGTGTTTAAAATGTATTTATTGTGTAGCACCGAGGGTTTGAGGGTAACGCAATTTCGATTCTCTGTATGTGTCTCACATGTGGTAGAATTGACAATAAACTTGACTCTGACTCTAAACTACATTCCAGGTTAGTAGGTTTTTGCAGTGTTCTCTCTCCAGCCAGAAGTTTCATTTTCTACATGCAAACTGCAGTTTGCACCATGAGATCAGACAGTTAGATAATACTTTCTATTTCTGTTTTAATCTTTTTTGCACAGAATACAAAAGACGTGCTCATGCAGTTCAGAAGAATACGGTGACAAACATATAGTGACTAACAAAATGTACAAATACATGCAAATGCATAAAAAAAAAAAAAGAAACTAGACATTATGTGGTTCAGGTGGATCGCAACAACGGACTATACTAAGCACATTTTAAGTCTTCACATTCACTTTTAAAGTGCTGGTTATTGTATTGGAGGATGCTGGGACCATTTGCAGTAAGGGCCTCTCAGAAACAGATGTCTCTGCAGGTGATAAATGGTGGTGTAACAGCAACACGCAGACTGAATGGGTGGCCGTATACAGCCTTGTCTGTCAGCAAAAGCCAGTGATTAGGAACAGTAAACACTGTTTTGCTGCCAACTCGGACAACACTCTTTGTGGAAATCCAGTTGATCATTGACCTTAACTATCTGTGTGACACCCGGGCCCTTGACCCATTGCTGTCGGCTGTCCTGCTCATCTTCTCCGGTCCCATCGGTCCCATCAGTCCCATGCCGTTTCCCTTTGAAAGCCGAGTGGGTGAATTGGGGTGACGCAGCCTCTGTCTTTCACATCTGCTCTACAGATTTCATAGTGTGGAAGTTACTAATGACAAGACTCGGCGTTGAGTGTTGTGTGACTGTAGACGCGCACTGTGGTTAAAAAAAAAACAAAAAAAAACCAAACCACATAAAAGTATTTTTATTAATGAACAAATCCCCATTTGTTGTTGTTTAAAATGCTAAAATCCCACATACATGTATGCACATGTATACAGTACATAAATGTATGCACATGTATGTACTGTATAAACTCTGTAAGGTGACGAACTCTCGGTCAGTTACTCAGGGAGATGTGTTTAAAAGAAAGAAAAAAAAAAAGTCTAAACTCCACAAAGCCATACCAGACACTGCACCATGTAAGACCCCTGGATGGTTTAACCATTAACAAGCGATATTGGCTCGTGACATAATGCTTTGCAAACAAAATCACTTGTACAGTAAATCTTGGCAGGAGACCAGTGAAAATGTGTGAATTTTTCTTCTAAATTAACTTTAATCTGAATGTCTGGCTTCCAGATGTTTATGTCAAAACAAATGCATTCAGAAGTGTGTCAGCGTATACTTTGTGATGAGAGATTTTAATTCATTTAATTATTTTTATCATTACTTTGTCAAAATTACTAAAAAAAACAAAAAACAAACAAAAAACAATATCTCTGTTGCGTGTGAAGAGAAATCTTTCCTAATTCTTGAAACTCTTCCCTCTGAGCATGTCTTAAACGTAGACTAGCCTAGACAAATAGATTCTGATGGATGTACATGCAGTAAGGTACAAACAAGGTCTAACAAGACTCAGCCAGATTCAAGAAAGCTGCTCAGACTTGAATAAAAATGCATCAACAGACTTATGAAGTCAAAGGGAGATGGCTCATGTTAACGTGTCTGATATAGTTGTACGAGTAAATGTACCAATAAGGTGCATTCTCATCCTTCCTGTGTGCAATATTTGGTATATGTATTAGTTTACAGTTTAATGCGCTGATGTATTCCTGTTTTTGTACCCTTTGGCCATCTCTATTAATCACTCTTTAGATGGGTCTGTACATGCAGCTCAAGGATAACAGGGTGCAATCTCACTGTGACATCATTTTATGGTCTCAGAGCCAAGGTTTGCCTGAATAAACAGGCAGATATAACAAATAATCAGATCCTTGAGATACACGAAGGGATTAAAAAATAAGTGCAGCTTCTCATGAGATACTGTATGACTAACTCAAATGCAGAAAAGACTAAATAATTCCCTGCAACTTGGAAAATAAATCAGGGTCTTGATCAGAACAGGTTGAAATTAGTGTGTTTGAGTGTTTAACAAAGACATCAAACAAAGGAAGAGTCTGTGAATGTTCGGAGAGAGCAAATTACACAGAAGTTTCATTTTCCTGCCATGTTCTGACTCAGTGGACCATGAGTTGTGTCCTCACACCAACAAAACAAAACAAAAACGAACAACAGAAACCACAGGCTACAGCAGAGGAGTGCGCAACAAACCTCCCAATCACTACGATTAAGGTGTGCCATTTTTAGACCTTTTAGCAGAAAGGGCAAAAAGTTGGCAATTTTCATGTCAAATCAGTCCTCTATAAAACAACTGGAAACTAATAGAAATCGCATTAATGAAGATGACGGCCAGATTCTAGTTATTTATCTATCTTTTTACAAAATTGCATAAAACGTGACCAATCCTGCTTTTTGACGTCAGCTGCACGACGTCGGAAGGAGGCGGGTCTGCCAGTTGCAGCAAGTGTTTTGGGGTGTCAGAGAGGCAGATGCTTATTTAAATAAATCAGAACGCTTACTTGGAGTCTTTGGAGAGGAGAAAACGGGCTGCTTCCAACTTTTACGCACCGAGCGGCCGGGCGTTTTATTTTCTTAACTGTGACAGATCTAACGACAGCATCCAGCATGCATAATGAATCCAACCAAACTATTCATCCAAGCTGCACCGGCAAACCTCCCTTTGCAATCGAGATCATCCACCGTGAGTATTCAGCGGGTTATTTTTACGCACAGATCGAACTTTCTGAGCAGCTCAAGGTCTCATGAAGCGAAGCGCATCTGATGAGCCGTTTAGCGGGACCGCTCTTTACGCACCAGCGGATGTCCCATTCCTGAATTTTAATTAGGTTGGTTGAGTTTGTTGTGTACCACTGAGCTGTAATGATAATTGTGGGGGACGGAGACGTGTTTTATCAGTGGAGTCTGGATCTGGATGTGCTGGAGGTCAGAGAGCTTCCCCTTCTCTTTTTTTTTTCTTCTTTTGCTGTAAAAAGCGAGACTTTGGTAAAAAAAAAAAAAAAACAACAAAAACACAGTCCTAGGAATGATTAACTAAGGAGTGAGTCATGGTGATTTAACATAGTTTCCTGTTGCTCATTTATTGACGAGTTTCTGACTGTGATCAATTCATTGCCACTCTTGCAATAAAATGCCAAGTTGACGTCAGGTGGAAAGGTACACATCGCATGACGTCACAAATGCGGCTATGTAAAATGACTTCTAGGGAGTGAAATTCAGATAACTTTCATGTTCCTTTACTGCCTATCTTTTAATTAATTATATGCTGTCAAAGTGACCGTTTTAATAGTGTCTTGCACGCAAACTCCTGCCATGACCTTGAGTAATTCATTAATTCATTAAGAATTTGGTTTATACTCCCACTTAAATGTTCCTGAGGTTTTTGAGCATTGCCATTTGTAGATATTAAATTCAAAACAAATGAATATAGAGTATGTTATTAAGGTGCCATATGTCGATCCGAGGATTCCCAGAACCCCTCTCTAATACCCCGTTTGGCCTCTTAGGTCCAGCTTCAAATCTTTGCGCTGCATGTGCAGTAAGTCCAGGTGGTGTATTGATCCATGTGGTAGGTGTAAATATTTGGAACTCATACGTCAGGATGTGACTCATGTGGGACTAAGTTCAATTTTAATGTTGTTCTGCACAAAGTTTTGCAGAGTGGGAGTTTGTTGAGGGAAAAAAAACCCCACGATTTTCTTTTCTGTAGGGACGAATCTGGGAACCGCCCTGGCAGATGATGCTTTGCAGATGACACATTTTTATTAAAAAGAAAGGAAAAGTTTTTATAATTGAACTGTAAGCTTGAAAATCAACTACAACAACCAAAGTTACACAGCACTGATCACGTATATTCAAGAAAAGACACACTTTTTAAATGAACTGTTTAGAAAAGGTAGATTTTCTTGATTTGAGTCTGAGGATGAAACTCTTTTCTTTAATGGTTTTCTTAGACGAGTGTTACTGTTTCCGACTAATCTTGATCAGCTAATGTTTTCACACTGTCTTTCACAGATCCGTATCAGTATTCACCTCAAAACTCTTGGATCATTTGTGCTGTATGTGAGAATGTAAACCTTTAAACATCAGTTCGGTATCCAAGCCCAACTCCAGTTCTTTGATCTTTACACTTCCTGTCTGTCATAGAGTAGATTTTAAAATCCGGTTTTTGGTTCATAAATCTCTGAATGGTCTCTGGCCCTTTTATTTACTGCTGCATTCCAGTAACCCACCATAATGCACTATGAGCTTTATTTCTTGCATTTGTTTTATTCTTTTTAACATATGTCTGTCTGTTTTTAATTTCTGGTTTTAAACTCTTATTACATTTTTCAAATCTTGTAATGTAAAGCACTTTGAATTGTCTTGTACATAAAATATGCTGTACAATAAACTTGCCTTGCCTTGCCTTGCCTTGCCTTGCCTTGCCTTGCCTTGCCTTGCCTTGCCTTGCCTTGCCTTGCCTTGCCTTGCCAAGTTCGGTTTGTTCGGCACATCTGGGGCTGTTTAAGCAGCAGGTGGCTGGAGTCTGTCCTGGCCGTCATCCGGTGAGCGGGTTTCCCTTACGAGGAACTCACACACCATTATTCATCTGCAGAAACACTCATCTGTCTGGGAGTAACTTCTGTTTTCGTGTGTAGTTTTGTTCTGACTGCCACTAATGATGCTGGATATCAGAGAATTAATGACGCAGATCACAAAAACACAAGCAGCATGCTGAAACCATTTGGTGCCTTTCTGTCTAGTCTTTGTTTCCATCTTAAATTTGCATCACATTTTCCTTCCTGTGAGATGTTTCTCTCTGATGTGTGCTCAAAGCCAACCACGTTTTACTGATGGAGCTATTTCTGGACATTTCGCTCTGCCAGCTTCTTCCTTACATTCTTGATAACCAACTTTATTTTCAAGAAACAATTACACTAGCACGTCCTCTTACTGAAAATGTATTCCTGTTGTTTTTGCTCATATAGAAGTAAACAAAGAAAGCTTTTCAGGAAAAGCAGGTAGTGATGTTTAATTTTGTGCAACCTGGCTCCCTTTTCTGTTTTTTTTTTTTTTTTTTTTCAAGGTTAGTAAATAGGAAAGGTTTATAACAGAGTTATTGCCAAGTGCAGCTTGTTTCAGCAAGTCTTACCTGCAAAGTGCTCTGTGTGGCAATAGTTCATCTTTATTTTGTTTTTGTTACCCTGCTTTCACTGGCTTTACTTGGTTCAAAATTGACTCTCAGTCAAGTCATTTTTCATCTGCTGAACAATCGGTGACAGCGTTTGAAATCTGCATGAAGTTAATTGCTAGTTTTAGTGATTTTTGGGAGTGTTGAACTGAATAAGTCCTGTGCAGACTTTCATATAGGATTAGTTCACTAATGTTGGCTCTAAGTCTTGTTGGGACTTGCTAAACTCTTTGCTTCGAAGCTCATTGTTATTTATCTTGTGAGGAAAAAAAAAAAAGAAAAAAGAAAAACATGCCAACCTCATAGCAGCTTTAACTTTCTAGAGAATATTTAATGACAATCTAAAAATATCTCATTTCCATTCTCATATGTCAGAGTTGGACATTTTTGGCATCATCTTGTACTCCGCCCTCACCTTCATGGCATCGGTTTCCATGCTGGTCTTCATAGAGGAATGTATATACATCTACAGAAAAGTGCCTGCCCATAAGAAGAGTATAATCATCTGGGTAAACGGGGCAGCACCGGTAAGGATAGTACAGATGCACATTATTTATATAAGTTGCTGATTTACTAGATTTACTAGAATATTTTGTGTACTAACAGCTACTCTCTGTTTTTCAGATAATTGGCACCATGTCGTGTTTGGGGATGTGGATTCCTAAAGCCATCATGTTTACTGATATGACCTCTGCCTGGTACGACTTTTTTCCTTATCTCTTCCTCGCCTTTTATCTTGTGTTTTCATGATTGTGCTCTTGGATTGTCCCGAACTCCACAGTGAAAGGGCTGAGGGAAACATGTATCTCGTTATCTTTTTATTGAAAACATATGCAGTGTTGTGCTTGCATGTGGTTTCACTTTCTCTGCTCTTCCTGCTGCTCCTGCCACTCTCAACGCTCCTCTGCAGCTACTTTAGCGTCGTGGTGTTCAAGTTCCTGATCATGATGCTGGAGGAGGTAGGCGGGGATGAGGCCTTCATGAAGCGAGAGGGAAAGCACAAGCTGAAGATCAGCACGGGACCTTGTTGCTGTTGCTGTCTGTGTCTTCCATATGTGGCCATCACACGGTAAACGCCCCCACTGACACTGGTTATCACAGTTAGTTATCAGACTTCAACATTTCGCTGCTTTTAGAGTTGAAATGGACTATGATATCTTTGAAAAAAATGCAATGAACGTCTGAGGCAGAGTGAGTGAAAGGTGGTTTAAATAGTGCACCAAGATGCTGGTGCACAGCCTTTTTTTGTTCTTGGCAGGAGATGCAGTATTTTGCATCAATTACAGGATACTTTTAAAGGTCCTCATGAGGCAACAAATGTCAGAAAAATATACTAGACTGGAATCTAAAGCCACAAAGGTGCTTATAGAAATAAAAGGACACAAAGCTACACAACTGTTGTTACGTATTTTCCCTCTGAGGTGATGACAAACAATTTCCCAAATGTCATTTTGGTCATGTTGGACGGCTTTAATGTAGCTTTTCATCTGTTTGAACAAACCCAGACAGTCTGTGTTGATGCAGTATTGGATTCTAGGTGGAGATATGCCTCTTTTCTATGCAAACGGGGTAAACACACTCGCAGTCATTCAACTGAGTCAGGGTGGTGTGACATGTCTGCAGCAGACCCCATCATGGCTTTTTTTTTTTTTTCAATCAGATAGCCACTTTATTTTTTATTTGTTTTGGCAGGTAAATTAAACATCTGCTACAGCATGCTGGTTTCAGGCAATGAAAAACCAGACGTGCTTATGTTTAGAGGTTTGCTGCTTTAAAACCCTCCCAAACAAACACCTCTGTGAGACTACACAGAGTTATAATGACATTCTCCACTACTTCTTACACACTCTGGTTATAAGAAACCATGAGGGGTCTCTGAAATACTGTCAGCATCTCTGTGATTGCGCAAACACGTCCAAGTCATGACATGACTGAAAACAATGAAGATGTGTCTCTGGAGAGTCTAAATCATCAAAAACATCCTGCTTTGCAAATTGAGGATAGAATCTGGATAAAAGGGAATTCCATGATGGACCAGTGCTTGCTTTTAATTGCAGGTTTAGAGGCTCAGGCATTCTGTGTAATTAAAAGTGACCATGAAATCGTTTCCTCTGTTACCATCTAGACGCACTCTATTCCTGCTCAAACTTGGCTCCTTCCAGTTCGCCCTCCTGAAGATTGTCCTCACCATTCTTTCCATTGTCCTCTGGACCAACGGAAGCTTTGACCTGAGTGACGTGAGTTGAAAAGATGGAAATGTTTTGTATGGAAAGGTTAATTTGTATTCCCAAACCAGTGTTTGTACAGTTTATTGTCCAGATGACTAATGAGTTATAAAACTACTGTGACGATACACCTTTGACTCTCACCGTTGATACTGTTTCCTTCTCATTTTGATTATCAAAGTAATCAGTCTTGTTTGACTGGGAAATCGTTTTTGAGACCAAATAAGTACAAATGGATGATAAAGTGCTCTTGGATAGTAGCTTTACGAAACTATAAATAAATAAGTATTGATTTTGTTGGCATGCAAAAAATTAAGAACCGATGATCAAAACTTTATTTTTTTTAAATATCTAGCAAGTAACAGATGACCGGATTACCAAAGATATGGTTTTGTATTTGAACCAAAACCCCCCCCACCCCCCACCCCCCATTTTTGAAAATGTTTAGAACCTCAGACTTTGACAAAACGTTTGCATCTCCTTAAGGATGTTCATTGTGGACCTTTCGGTCAGTGTTAAACGTTTCCTCGAACATAAGTAAAAGCTGGTGGCGATCCTTTTTTTTTTACTGGTATTTTAAAGCTTTTCTTTACTCTACCACTGAAATGTTCCTTGTTTCCACTTCCTTCAACCTAAGGCCAAACCATGATCCAGGCACTCCCATGCTTCTCAGACGGAAAGCGTTCATTTCCTGAAACTCACAGCGCCGGTGTCCAGAGACTGTTTCTTCTGCTTCTGTTTGTACAGTCCTCTGTAAATCAAGGTCACTTTCTGAGGAACCAGTCTGTTTCTTCATACCTAAGAGAAAACAATAAGGATGATTGGTCATCCTGGGTAACATCTAACATTAATCATCAACAAATCACAGTGATGTCTTTGATAAATGTTTTTAAAGACATTGAACTACTTACTGCAACAGAAATGTTGTCTGATTGTCCCTCAACGATTGCATGCCACTGGGATTATTGCATGCAAACCCTGACCCATTAAGTTGTAGGAAACACACAGGCATTTCAAAGCTTTGTGTCAGCACCTTATCATTTCCACTTGAGCATTTCAACAAATGGCTTAAGATAGCCTGATTTCCTCTACGATAAAAACTGTTAGTCTGGTTCCTCAGAAACTGCTTCTGTTGGATTGGCATACGACCAGTCAGAGTAACAAAAGCTGTGACAGCAGTGCTCCTGTACAAGTCATCTCATAAAGCCTCCCCCCCGACCCTAATGCAATTGGTGTGGCGCAATTCTGCATCTGTGGAAATAACAGTGAATGGGAGCGGTACCTGACCCATTTTTCACAAGAAACAAATTCTCATCCAGTGAATGGATACAACTGGCAAGGCTAAGCTCACCCCCCCCCCACCCCCCCGCACAGAGAAACAATAACAACAGTTATATAGTAGTCCCGCTTGTTACTGGATGTAAGATGCCCTCACTTACACACCACTGCAGGAATCAGTGCTCGACAGCTGCCTGACACAACTCTAACAGCTGAGGTGAGAATTGAAAAAGTCCACACCCCATATAACAGTTTCTCAGTTGTGTTTTCTCGTCCCCTCGTCTGATTATGTTTCAGTTAAAAATTACTGGAGCTGCAATATGGATCAACCCATTTCTGGGCTTCTTGACAATCATAGCGCTGTGGCCTGTGGCGATCATGTTCATACACCTCAGGACAACCCTGCGAACCCTTAAGATCATTCCCAAGTACGCCATGTATCAGGTAAGACAACTAAGAAGCATACCTTCACAGCACTGTTGGAGGTAAATGTTTTAGGGGGTTTTTTTTTGTTGTTTTTTGTTCATTTTGCTTGTCAGAGTTAAGAGTGTCTGTCTGTTTTGCAGCTGGTGCTGATTCTGAGCCAGCTGCAATCGGCCATCATCAACATCTTGGCTTTGAATGGAACCATCGCCTGCTCCCCACCTTTCTCCTCTGTAACCAGAGGATACAGTGAGTCAGCATCCGTCAATACAATCAGTCACTGGGGCATTTTAATCTACTGAAACAATAAACAGTCAGTACGTTTACATGCAGAGGGAGGAAGTCGAATTATTGCCTTAGTTTGACTGATGATGATGTCAATGTCTGATGATTCAGACACTGAAGTTTAAAAAGCCATGGATACACTTTAGTCGGGCCGAACTGGAGTTCTTGAAACCGAGCTATTAGAGCCAGATAATGCGGTTCTAAACCGAGCTATTAGAACAAGATAATGCGGTTCTAATTCGAGCTATACCGACACGTATACCCAAACCACGGTTAGGCGAGCTATTGATTGGCCTGGGACTTCCCCTTCCGGAAGTGGCGAAACCGCAGAAGGGGGAACAACAACAACAGTCGCAGCTACACAACCACAGTTGCTGCATCTTACATGCAACACGATCAGCTTTGGTATGTACAAAATCTAGACCGCTGTTAGGGTCCATATGTTCGCGTGTTGTTGTCCTCCTACGTCTGCTTTAAATCTGACACATTTTTTTGCTTATTGTTCTAACTAACTGGAAGAATGCCAACGTCAAAGGGCATGTCGCGCCACCTAGTGTCGCGGAGTCGGACGCACCTCAGTGAATAATTCAAATATCTTCCCGCGCATGTATACTCGGATATCTCGGAAACTTAGTTAAATCGTTCGCTCGATTACTGCTAATAGCTCGATTTCGATGTGCATGTGAGTCCTGCCATGTGGGCACGCGTTTGAACTGACTACCTCGTTGTCTATTCCTTTTCTGACACCTCCGCCACTTTCTCCCACCTGCCTTTGTAGTGATAAGCCAGCAGCTGCTCATCCTGGAGATGTTCATCATCACGCTGGTCACACGGATGCTGTATCGACGACAGTACGATCCGTTACCCAAAGAAGAACAGGACGACAATGAGCACACCAAGATGGTCACGATAGCGGACTCCGCATAACAGCTGATTTTGTTTGTGTGAGTGTGTTTGCGTGTACAAGAGCGTCAGTATGATTTCTCTACATGTGTATGATTATAAGATTGTAAAATTAATATGAATTAATATGTGTGAATGAATGTTGTGCTTGTACTTTTGACTGATGGGACACTCAGGTCACTTTTATCAACATGTTTTAACAAGCATCTGATCTTCTTTGAAACGAGCGTCTGCAGAAACAACATCTTAAAAAAAAGAAAGAAACTGGAGCTGCTTGGCTGGGATCTTTCTGCTTGCATCTTCTCCTTGTGCCTGTGTGAATTCACTCTGGTTGTTTCCACCCAGAATCTACAAACTGTACATGTTGGATGAAGATGTGAACATGCATGTTTGTCAAGCCATGCGATCTCTACAAGGTGAACCCTCTGATTGGCCACTGTTGGCAAGGAGAAACCTCAGCCTTCTGTGTCCACCTACGGGATAGCAGATGGATGGTTGTTATTAAGAGGATCAATGTGAGAAGAATAAAGCGGATTGGCTTATTTTTTTAACTGATATCCACTTTTCTCTTCTTTGCTTTTACCAAAAAAGACATGCAGAATTTTGTTACACTTCACAGATTCATACTGTCCTTTTAATTCCCCGGGAAAAATGTAATTTGTTCTGCATGTAGCAGCTTCTCAGTCATGAAGGGAACTTGATATTATAAAGACGAAGTATAGTTATAAAGACGGATACACCATAAAAATGAATTAAACACAGGCAAATGATTTTCATTGTCAATGGAAATGTTTGCATTTTTGTACTTGTTTTTGTTTGTTTTGCTTTTATAAAATGAAACTCTTGCTCGTCCAACAAAATCCCAGATTTTCACATGTGAATACTTGTCCAGGACCCATCCACCTGTAAAAACGTGAAGTTTCAATGCTGCTAAATCAAACAACACAAAACTGCACAAACATATCGAATCTCTACAATAAATGCAAATTGTTTTTTTTTTTTTTTTATAAAACACTAAGTAGATGAAAAACAAAGTTCAGAAATACACTGGTAGTTTAGTTAGTATTGAATGTAAAGTCTTTTAAAACTATGGATGTTTCTTCATTTTTTGTTCATTTTTAATAAATACATTTCTGCATCATGTACCTGTATTTTCCATACATTATGATCTATATGCTTTTATGACAGTTAAGTAACCCCAGAAATAAAGCTTTACATGTTTGAATCATTTATGCTTTTGTGAGGAATCATATACATCATGATCAACTGTATTTTTTAGCAATCTGTTACCATAACTGCATTTTTTCTCTTATGTGAAAGCACTTTAAACAGCTGAAAATTCAAACACTAAATACATGTGTGGTGTCTTTATTAGCATCTTCATACCTTCTTTTGTCAGATTGCATGAAGGCACGACCAACAATCTCTTCATGGGATCAGACTGTGGACTTATTTATACTTGTTCTGTTAGGTTCAGTGCTGCATTTGATACAGCATATCATAAATTTCTCTTACAGAGGTTTGAACAGGTCATTTGAATTAAAGGAACCACATTATCCTGGTTTAAGACATACTCGTCAGTATCAGTGAATGGGGAGTCTTCTTCATGCACCAAATTTGGTCATGGTGTTCCACAGGGTTCTGCAGTTGGACCATTGCTTTTCACTCTATTCACACTTCCATTAGGTGCAATTTTTAGGTGGCGGGGCATTGCAAAGGAAACGATACTCAGGTATATTAATCAATGAAGCCATTTGATAGCTGTTAAGTACAACCATGCCTTATTGACATAAAGATCTGAACAACTGCTAATTTCCTACTGTTAGTCAGATAATACTGAGGATGTTGTCTTGGACCTGAGCATTTCATAAACAGGTCATCTAGTCATCTGGTAACGCTGAATGGCATTGCTTTGGCATGTTTTGTGAGGAACATTGGAGTTAATTATTTGAGTTTAACAGCATGTTATTCATCTGAGTAACATGTTAATAGTTTAATTTCAGAGTCTCACAGCATTGACTAATATTTCTCTTGTAAATCACAGTTAAGGTTCCGATAGTGTCTAGTTTACAATCTGAGTGTTTTCAGTTTTTAAAGAACTGTATTATTTAATGTATGAAAGAGTTAACGGCATGTGTTAAAAGCTGAGCTAAAATCAATAAAAAGCAGACTTAAAAAGGCTTTGCTGTCTTCTAAATGCTTAAGATTTAAATGAGTGATGCAGCATCAGGAGTGCTTATCTTGGATTAATATGCAAATTGGAAGGGATCTGAAAGTGGGTTTATGTAAGCTTTTAACAGAGATACCAAGTATTTTTTTCAACATCTTTCTTCTTAGATGGACAAGTTTCTTTTGGGGAACTTTTATTTCCAGAAGTTCAGTGCAAGTGTCCAACGACTGAGCGCCATGCGGGGATCGGCTCCTCAGCAAAGGCCGAAATCCCAAATTGACTCCTCAGGCCAAAATCCCTAATTAAACTGGGTTGATTAACCTCTCTGATATCCTCACTACCTCAACAGGCTCCCAGCAGGGTTGCGTGGTTTCCCTGCTGCTATTCATACTGCACACTGATGAGTGCAGATCCACACAACCTGTCACCTGGTGAAATTTGCTGACGACACAGTTCTCCTGTTCCTCCTCCTACCTGCATCCGGGACCTGCTCTGCAGCAGGTTGTGGGGTGGTGTGACACGCTCTGCCTGGAGATGAATGTGTCTGGTTCTAGACTTCTTTTGGGTTTGGGTTCCCTCAGTGGTCCACATTCGGTGACCCTTGGTGGTGGGGTGGGGTTCCGAGGGTCCTTGTGGACTTTTGGGGGATTTGCGTGGGGCACCGCACTGGCATGGGTGTCCAGGCTTTTGGAAGCGATGCTCAGGGTTTGGATTGGGTACCTACTGTTTCTCTTTGTCGCTGCTGGGATGTCTCCAATTCCTGCGGGTTGGGGGTGTCCGCCCAACCCGCCCCAGTAGGCGTACTTCCGTTGTGGGGTGGTCTCATGGCTGGCTCTAGGGTGTTGCTGTCAGGGAAATGGGTGCTTGTGTTGATGTGGTGTCTTGTGGGGGCCAACCAGGTTGGGGGACCTCCTGGTTCTGCCCTCGCACTGTCATTGTTGGGTGCTGGGTGAAGGCTGGTGGGGGGGACTGGGCTTGGTGGGTTTGGCGTTGGAGTGCAGCATAGTGGGATTGGGTGGGAGGTCCGGGTCCTCTCGAGGTGCACTGTTTGTGTGGGCGTGACTATGTAGTGTGTGTTAAATCTGTATGAATGTGAAGTGTATTTATGGAATATTTGAGAAGGGGTAAGATTAGATATGTATATATAGATAGGTGTGTGCACAATGTGTACACATTTTTGTTATAGATTTTTTTATTCTGTGTACATAAATTTACAACAGATTAATTTATTTACAAGGGGTTATATATGTTCAAATGTGTGTGTATGCATCGGTGTATATGTACTTAAAAATGAAATGAAGCAAAAAGAATATCAGCAAAACCAAGCAGATGACGGTTGACCTTCTCCAGCTGCCGAAGGGAACTAGCAGAGCCTTGCACTACCTTGATCCATGATTCACCGGTGTGTACCGGTGTGTACCGGTGTGTACCGGTGTGTAACAAATACCAACCACATCACTTCTGGACCGACGCTGATGTGAAACTACGTCATTATTTTCAGTTTCTCAACTGGCTGATAAAGGCTTTCTTTTGCGTTCGTATTTATCAGCATTATTATTAATATTAATTCAGGTATAATTCATGTTTAATCTGTTAGAATGCATCATGTTTGAAAGTTCTGATTGAGAAATAGGTTTCTTAATAATGCCTGATATTATCCATGGATAACAGGAACAATATGTTTCAGATATATCCCAGAACTAGTCACAGATGGGAAAGCTCTTTTCAAATCTGGGGACTAGGCTATAGTCCAAATGCTATTCTGATTCTCTTTCTGAAATATTTTTACACGCATTTGAGGACCACTTCTGAAGGCCCCCTCCTCATCTATGCATTCTTCCACTTTGTTGGTTTGTTGTTAGGATTCACAGAAATATCCTTTTGTTTCACCACAAAGATATGTAATCTCTTACAGACCTTTCATCAGTGTTTGTATAATGATATATAGACCAGAAAAGCATGCTTCCAGTGTCTCTGCTCCCACCGGACAGCACAGTCAGCGTCTTCAGCTGTGGCGTGCTGCGTTTACGTTCATCTGGGAATGATGGGAATTGTAGAGAGACACGAGTTGATCGCCGCTAGGTGGCAGTAGAGACCAAAGCGCGTCGACGTACGACGTGAAGCATCACCTCGCTTTCTTGTTTTCCTTATGTTGGACACACGTTTAGTATAATCAACATATATGGAAAAAAACAACGTACTATATTTCAAAACGAAACCTTAAATTCGTCGGAAATTTACATTGCAATTAAAACGTTGGTCATGTCCTATATGTGGATTGCTCTTGAACCTTAGGAACAGATAAACGGGTAAATGTAAATGTTGTTGACTGACACAACTCCAGCCAATAAGGGGGGGACTGTTAGCCACTCCTATTTTTTGAACCAATCACTCCAGTGCATCATAAAGCCTCCGTCAAGTGCGGTTGAGTCGATTTTTCCGTATAAATGCCGATAAGTACGTGCTGCCACAAACATCTCCACTAAACCGGATGTGTGGTGATGAAACCTTCAAAATAAGAGGGTCTAAACAAATACGTTAAATGTTGCAGATTTCAATTCTCAATATGATATCCAAATTAAGTCAACAGGAATAATATATATATATATATATATATATATATATATATATATATATATATATATATATATATATATATATATATATATATATATATATATATATATATATATATATATATATATATATATATATATATATAATCTAAAAATATTTTGCCAAAAGTCTCTTTGTGATAGCAGATAAAGTAAATGAAGCAATGTTTCCCCACGTATGACCAAAAATATTTGTTCGCCTATTTGACCACATTTGGCACAATAAAGGAAATACCTTTTTATTAATTTCAATTCAGTTAGATTTGAATCAATTCGATTCAACTCAATTAAATTAAACTAAAATGACCCAAGTACACTGGCCTTAATCTGGGTGCAAAACATTAGCCATGTCTGTTACTTGCTCAAATTAGGGTCACCATACATGGCTTGTTTTTGGTCTGATTGCAGTTAAATTATTAAAAAGTCTATTGTGAAAACATGACAAAATATGATGAGCAATAACTGGACCAGAAATCACACACAAAAGAAAGCTTTTTCCAGAAGCAGAACATGCAAGCAATTTGCTTCAATCCCTTTTATAAACATTAAAATAGATAAATTAATTTATTATCAAAATAGCAAAGAAACTGACAGATCTGTACAAAATGTTTACAACAGTTTTATGTTTTTTTGACAGTGAATGTTTAGGTGTTTCTAAATGAATCGTTCAATGCATATAATTAACATTTATTGACAGGTGGTAATAAGTCATTCCTACATTATTAAAGACATACAGTACTATGAATGAGTCTTAAACACTTTTAGTCCTGTTGTTAAAATGACCTTATCTCACTTTTGGAGGTAGACAGATTATTTGATTGGATTATAATTTTGCCGTTTTATTTTAAATAATCGCCACCTAAATAATATTTACACAATATAAATTCACGTAACATGGAACAAAACAACTCTATTGTCAAAATAAGTACTTAGTGTAACCTCTTATTTAGTGACCCATTTAATTTCAAGTCGTGTACGTGAGTAAGTTACAAGATTTTATTTTGAAAGGTTTTTAAAGGAAGTAGATATTTTCTGTCAGCCGGCTTCACGATGATGAGCTGACCTGAGTATCCAGAAATGTAGAGCCAGGAAGCCGCACTGGGACCTTTTTGTGTTTTAACCTGTTGTCTTATGGACATACATTTCTGGCGTCGTCTTCCGTCCTCCGCGGACGCTGGAAATGTGGACGTTGAAGACAGAGAAAGGCCCTGTCCGCCATCGCTACCGCGGATGATACGCTCGCATTTCTTCTGACTCACTCTCTCACGTCAGACCCAGACATCACAGTTAAACTTTCAAAATGAGGCTCTTTATGTCTCTCCTGAAAAACACTAACCACAAAATCGAGTATTACTCCAGATTTTCGCCGTCCCCGCTCTCCATCAAGCAGTTTTTGGATTTTGGTGAGTAGCTACTTCAAAGGAAGACCCGCGGCCTCGTCTCATCTTTTGCCAATATTGTCAACGGATGCTGTATATTTTTAAGCGTCACGTGCAAACCCCGACTTGTTATTAATAGAAAAAAGCCCATCAAGCTCCGTTGAAAGCCAATACTCAGTTATGACCATATGATCAGACGTGGCATTTAAATTGACGTCTGCTGCCACAGACCAGCATGTCAATAAACCAGAAGAAGAGCAGCAGCAGCAGCAGGATGCAAGCTGATCTCCCTGCATGATGTGTTTTGCTGTTGCATGTTTGATTACCATGTGTGCATGTGCTGGCACATTTCTCAGTTCATGCATCCTGTTTTGCAGTTCCTCAGCGATGATTACTCAATCTGAACAGGTTGCTTTCAGGCTCATAAACTGTAAACTTGAAAGGTACACTCAAGTGTTTTGAGGTTAAGTACGAGAAAGACGCCAAATTTCTCTCCCCCCTTCCTTCCTTTCTTTCATACCAGACTCAGACATGAGACGCCAAACGCAAGATGACAGTTGTTAATTGGGTCCCGTTGCTGCTGTCAAGGATATTGTTAATCCATCTCTGATTAAAAGCATGTCGTGTCTGTTATGTCATTTGTCCTCACAGCTGTGGATTGGGCTGGAGCAACAGGAAGTGTGCAGAACTTGTTGCGTTAGGAGTGACGGTCTTGTTTGTGTCTGGAAGGCAGTTTGGCCCAAAGAGATGACTGTTGTGTTTCATAAGGGAACCGGTAACAAACCATCCAGGGATAGTCGGCTCATGTTTCTTGTTCTCACACAAAACTGGGATGTGGCAACTTAGGTTCCACATTTGGCAGTCTAACTACAGCATTTTCTAACTTATAAGCCTTCCACTGATTTTTAAAAAAATGCTGGGTAAGCGTTTCTTTGTAGCTGGAGCCGTTGTACAAACGTATTTTTTTAAATTTTAACTTCTTTTGTAGCATAATTTTTAACTGTTGGAGGGTTGAAGTCAGTCGCGTGGCTCAATAATCTGCACAAAGTGATTCCCATGACAATAGATGACTCTTTATTCTTTAAAAAAAAAAAAAAAAGCTGAAAGTGGCAGATTTTCATTGTGTGTCATAGTTATCTCAGCTGAGGGTTAAAAAGATTCACGTGGGATTCCTCCCATGCACACATGAGAAGCTGAGCCACGTGCACAGCGTGAACACGGTGTACTGCAAACCTGCTAAAGTAAATCTTTTCTTCTACCTAAAATCCCTTTATTTTTCTTTTGCCTCTTAAGATTTATGGTATAGTTTGCAGAAAGTATTAAAGCTCTTGTTTACAGGCAGAAAGTGCCGGTATAAGCAGATAGCAGTGCCTTTAAGTGTCACGTTAAAGGTTAGATATTAAAACCAGCTGCACTTTGCAGCTTGGTGGGTTACTTGTAGATTTCAGTTGAGGTTGCTGGATTTACTTTTTATGCCTCTTTGGAGAGTAGCAGAAAGTAATTTTTTTGTTGTTTTTTTTTTTGCCAGAAGAAGTTAATTCTGACATTAAACGTAACATATTTTAATATTGTACAAGGCACAATCCTGTTTCTTTGCATTCCTTTTCCAGCTTTTGTCAACTGCTGTCTTAAGCGGTGTGTTTTTAGCTGTCGTCTCTTTAAGAGGTCTCCCCCAAGTAGGTATGTTGGCTTTGATTGGTCAGATAATTGGTCAGATATGGTGGCGCTCATCCCTCGATTAAGAGCAAATCAAGCGCCAACCATGTAACTTCCAGGTCACCCTGTTATTTGGTATATTCGTCTGCTGGCAGCTTTTCAGATATTTTGGCGCGGATCCTCTGAAGGAGCTGGTGGCCAAAGCTGACTTTGATTGACATGCGGTGGGCGTGTTCCCATCGACTTCCCGGGCAACAAGGCTGCACTCTGTACAAAAGATGAAAAGGCTTCAAAACTGCTCGTCAAAAACCAATAGGTCACGCGACCGAATGCGTCGCCCTTTTTTTTTCATATTGTCCACGGGGGAAATTTGCTCTTAAGCAGGCACTCTGGAATTATGTGTGATGGTTGTATAGACCAGTAAAAGTTGAGATACCTGGGCTGTAAACAAAAGCGTTTAAGTTTCGCCTATGTTTGCAATTAACGAACAGCAGCTTCCTACAAAACCGGCTGGTATTTGGTTATCGACTGCTTTGGCGTCAGTTTGGCCAGTTTCATTTCTTAGTAGAGACACCTACTGTTTAGGATGAATGCTGCAATGAATTCAGGGGCGCCCCGAGCTCTGGCGTCGAGGTTTATGGGTCTTGATGTAACGGCTTGCTTACACAATGACTACTGTGTTAGAATAATCAAGTCGTTGGGCTGTTCATGGTTGCGTGGCCATTGGAGCAAACTGTAAATGAGCCTCTTTAAAGATGAAACCTTAACAAATGATGATCTCTTTTTTTTCTTTTTTTTTTCCCTCCTCTCAGGAAGGGAAAATGCGTGTGAGAAAACATCGTACATGTTCCTGCGTAAAGAGCTGCCGGTACGGCTGGCCAACACCATGAGAGAGGTCAACCTGCTGCCAGATAACCTGCTCAGCCAGCCCTCCGTCAGGCTGGTCCAGAAATGGTAAGCAGTTTTCTTTGTATGGCTGCCAGATGATAAGGCGAGATGATAAGTATTGCAAAGAACAGCGCATAAAAGTTGACTTTTGACCTCTGTCTGCTATGTTAGGTACATGCAGAGTTTCGTGGAACTGCTGGATTACGAGAACAGAAAGCCAGAGGATCCTCACACTCTGAATGAGTGAGTGGATATCACGTTTACCCAGTATCTTACAACTCCACAGTGGTAGAAACATAATGGGAGGGTTTGAATGATTTTGGATTACATAAACATGTGTATAGATGGGAATTACAATGAGGCAGCTTTACGGACAATCTCTGCATGATGTTTAGTTGTTTGTCTATGTTTGAATATTTACTATAATATCTTTAAAGCTTCTTGGAGGTCTTGATTGAGATCCGGAACCGTCACAACGACGTGGTTCCCACCATGGCTCAGGGGGTTATAGAGTACAAGGAGAAGTTCGGCTTTGACCCCTTCATCAGCAGCAACATCCAGTATTTCCTCGACCGCTTTTACACCAACCGCATTTCTTTCCGCATGCTCATCAACCAGCACAGTGAGTCTCACATTTATTGAATTTGGACCAGTGGCACAGAGTCTGCTTTAGCTTCTCTGATCGGTCACTGCAGCCAAGTATTATTTCTGTGTATTTGTGTTCAGCGCTCCTGTTTAGTAACGATACCAACCCGGCACATCCGAAGCACATCGGCAGCATTGATCCCAACTGCAGCGTGGCAGAAGTTGTCAGCGGTGAGCACAGCAGCTGTCATTTATTCATTCATATATTCCTATATTAAACAAAACCAAGTCTGCAGCCTGGAAGGAAACCATAATAAATATTGTTGCAGCCAATCACCAGCAGGGGGAGAGTTTATCATCATTTTATCTTTGTATGTGTACAAATACTGTACAAATTGTCCTTCCTGTCCTTCCTGCTGCCATGTTGTCATAAGTCTGTACAAGTTAATAATTGATATTGTGCAAAGTACTGTCAATAGACGCAAAAAGAATGAGAGTTCACGGCCTCTGCTTCCATACAGCTGGATTGGGACTTAAATATTTATGACGGAACAGACGAGAGTTAGATACAGAGGCCGCAAATTCCTCCCTTTGTGTCTATTGACAGTATTTTTTCTTGATACCAGTAGTTGACTTATGACTAATGTCAACATAGCAGCAGGCAGAAAGGCATTCCTGTGCAAATAGTTCTTAATATTACACTTTGTGTATACGTACAAAGTTAAACTACCTTGGTTCACCCGTAGGGACGCTACCCAGACCACCAAACGTATTTTATGTGCATCTGTTGTAGCTTGTACCTTGCAAACACTTAATATCAGAATGATTTCTCCTCTTTGTCTCCAGTTTTGTTTTACGTATTCCAAGAGCTGCGTTTGTAGCTATTTACAGGAAAAGATGCACGTGCTGTGCACACAATGTGACTTGGTGGACCGCTTTCAAATTTCTTCCAGATGTGTAAATAGCAAATGCAGAGGCCCGACACGTGAACAGCTCAGCAGCGCACCAGATCGGTTAAGCACTGTGATTATGCAAGAACATAATCATCAGACGTTACACTTGTGAAGAAGTAAGAGAGTGAACTAAGTTTCATCAGGCATTGCATCATGCAGCTCTTTGCAACGTTAAGTAAAATCATCTGTTTGTTTCTGTCTTTTAAAAAATCTAAATATCAGAGAAGAATTGATGTTTGTAACTTGTATACAGTGAACCGGCCTCTCTTTTTCTTTTTTTTTTTTTTGTTGGGGGGGGGGGGGGGGGTTGTTTTAAGTACCTACTAGGAGGTTTTAGCTCCTTTTTGATCTACCTACATATTTTTCCATTCTGTTTAGTAAAAAAAATAGTCATCCGCTTATTTCTGCTATCTACAATAGTTCATTTTGAAGTTTGTTTAAAATCTGCTGTTCTGCTGTAGAAGACTTCCTTTGTTTAGTTTTTTTTTAACCAACATAATTGTGCTTCTTCCTTTCCAAAGAAACGTTCCCAGTGCCACTGGCTGCAGCAAAAGCCAAAGCATGATTGATGGTTCATTTTATGTGATCCTGCAGTCATTTTCACCCCAAATGTACATTAACTCATTGAGGCCAGAAAATTTCATTTTTTTCTTCACCAGTCCACCAGATTTGTTTTCCAAAATGTGTCAAGCTTTTTCAGATGTTCATTTCCGTGTTTAGATCAGACTTTTATGTGGTTTGACTGCACAGCAGAGCAGCGCGCCACCACTAGAGTCTCGGTAGGTCCTTTAGTCAAAGTGGGGGTTTATTCTTCGTTTACTCTCCCAACTTTTCACAGTAAAGACGTTTTGACCAGGAATGCAGAGCCTTTTGCTTCTTGCTACGTAAAACGTGCCTCTTTGTTGAAGGGTCTGCTTTGGCAGTGCGTTGCAAAGGTTTTCACCACCTTTCTCCTTTCACATTTTGACAAACAACCCAAAACTGAAGTTTATTTCCGTGGGGTTTCAATCATTTGATAAATCTTTGGCTTCACTGGGCCACTTGCGCAGTGATGCCTCTTGCTTCCTTATTTCCCAGACACTTTCACATCGGATGTGTGTATATATTGAGAACATGTAACAAGCGGCTTTAATTGAGCAAGTTATGTGATCTGTGGAAGTAACAACATTTAAAAAGGAATTTCCAAAACATTTTTACGGGTAAATGTTTCTGTTTAAACTCGCCTTCCACGAGCAGAAAGTTGAGAATCGGTATTTTACACAACTTTAGTGCAGAAAAAAACATATTTTCAGCCTGGTTCAAAAAACTTTCTGGTCTCTATCGTGACTCTGAGAAGCGCGAATATTTCGCATCACGTGACCGAGTATGTTTCTCCACTGACATCCTGAGTGTGTCCACGGTTCCCGAGAGCTGGATTGCGTTGTTTCCTTCGTCACACACATGTGCATTGTGATAGTTTGAAGGCGTTCCAGCTGGATGGATCCATAGCTGCACTGTGAGTGAAGCATGAAGGGATGGAAACACTGAGCATGCTCAGCTCGCAGTGCCCTGACTCTCCTTATGCCTCTTCCTTTAGATGCCTACGACACTGCCAAGATGCTGTGTGAGAAGTACTACTTAGCGGCTCCCGAGCTCAAGATCGAAGAGTTCAACAGTAAGAGAGTTTAGTGCTTTTGTGCAGTAATCCATGCGTCACTGCTTTTAACCATTTGTCCTTATAATCATCCACACAAAACAGCTGTGTAGACCTGACTGTGGCTACACCTCTGGACTCTGGACAGATTTAACCATGTGATGATTTGAGCTTTTCTTGTGTGTGTGTGCTTGTGTTTGCCCTAAATCTTTTCTTACACTTTTGTCTTCTAGTGAAGGCTCCTAAAAAGCCCATCCAGGTCGTGTACGTGCCCTCGCATCTGTTCCACATGCTGTTCGAGCTTTTCAAGGTGAGCAGGGCAGCAGTAGTAGTGCTGGTAATGTAACCAGCTCGGCGCTTTTGGAATATGACAAGACGTCTGTCAGGATTCATTCTGGTCTAATTGATCAGTTCTGGGGGGGTGTGACTGCAGAACTCGATGAGGGCAACAGTGGAGCTTCATGAGAACAGTAAGGAGGGATTACCACCAGTGAAGGCAAGGGTCACTCTGGGTAAAGAAGACCTATCAATAAAGGTAAACTGATGTCGTTTTATACATATTTACAGATATTGGAGTTTTTTTTGTCATCCTGTGCTTCTCTTCACCATCTGCCTTTCAGATCAGCGACAGAGGTGGGGGAGTTCCTCTGAGGAAGATAGACCGCCTGTTTAACTACATGTACTCCACTGCCCCGACGCCGAGCCTGGAGCCAGGAGCTGTCCCGCTGGTACACACATTCACAGTCACTCAGTACTGACCGTGCTGACGATAAGCTCTTTTAGCTCATGCATTTTTGATAAACGCCGAGGCATCTGAGTAACTAAAGTTCTTTCTCCTTCCTGTCGCAGGCTGGTTTTGGCTATGGTTTACCCATTTCGCGACTCTATGCCCGATACTTCCAGGGGGACTTGAAGCTCTACTCGATGGAGGGAGTTGGCACGGATGCTGTCATCTATCTGAAGGTAACACGAGTCTGCCACATATGGAGTATGTTGTAATGGTCTGTCTCTCTCTGGGAGCGATCTTACTCTGTTTGTCCCTCAGCCTAAATGAGTACTTTGACCTTTTGGGAAATGGAGCCGGTTACTTGCTTGACAATAATTTACTTGGCACTAATTCTGTGTTGACAATTATTTATGTGTATATGTATATATATATATATATATATATATATATAAAAAGTATAGTTTTAATTGGCTTTCATATCTCCTCATTTAAAGGCTCTGTCCAGCGAGTCCTTCGAGCGCCTGCCCGTCTTCAACAAGTCAGCGTGGCGGCATTACAAGACCAGCCCCGAGGCGGACGACTGGAGCAATCCCAGCAAAGAGCCACGCGACGCCAGCAAGTCCATATACAAAGCCAACAGATAACTCTGCCCGAGCTGCTGTCCCAGCCCTCTGCTGGGATCCAAAATGCCGGCACACTGCCTGGAGCATGTATGCTGAAATGTTGCCCTTGGGTGAAGGATTTATTTAGCACCAGACTTGCGTTTTACATTCCACTCATTAAAGATTTGTTAAGGTGGAATCCCTTTGACTTAAATTTGTACCCAATGGCAATAACCTTCATCAGCGTAGCTTTCATTGTTGTGACTCACAACTGTTTGAAATGAACCTCGTCTTGATTGTACAGTAGATCCCCCAGTGTTTAACTCCATTTATACATGACCAGTTACTTTGGTGAGTCTTGACTTTATGTCTCCAGGCTGAATTGACTGCGTAACTGCCATCCCTCCCTCTGTCTCCTGCAGTTTGGCCCGCCTCAGCTTTGCTGACGAGGCCGTTGCTCCCTGCGGCCGACTGAGCTGTGCACTGCTGATTGAGTGTCTTTCTCTCTCACCAGGAGTAAAAGCTTGCATTCTGTTTCACCTCCTCGAAACGTTTGCCGAGTCGGGAGGGTTTTCATTTCAGTGCAAATGCGAGGAGCGAGGTTTTATTTTCATCAGGACTGAACGCACAATTAGGTCAGGGAGACTTGTTTGGTTGCACTCTTTTTTCTTGATAGTCAGGGAAAATGAATAAGAATAATATTTATAGATGATAAAAAATAATGACGGCACCTCTTGAAAAGATAGAGGAAGTGCATAGGATGCAGTGCATTAAGATTGCACATCTTTAGAAATACTAGAATTTAAGATTTAGTTTTGTCATAGAGGGAAAGCTTTACTTCTGCAAACTTATTTCCTGCAATATTTGATGAGTTTGAAACGCTGCTTGAAGGGTTATGTTGAACTTGAACAACACTTGAGGAAAGAAAGGATAAAAATGAAAGTAATAGGTGTATTTTTTTATTTGACATTTTGCATGTTTGGCTTTGCTCTCCAAAGTCAGTCAGCTGCCCAACAACAGACCAGAGACTGATGGTACCTGCTCAGAGCCCAACGTTATGTCCTGATTAAAGAGGGACCAAATGAGCATCTTGTAGATTGCTATGAAATGATCAGATACCAGCTTGATCTGCTGGTATCTTCTGAGTAGCTTTAATCACACCAGCAAATCCTCATAGAAATGAACGGACCTGTCACTTCTAACGTCGAATATTTTTTTTTTTGTTTTTTTTTTAGTAATGGTGGATAAACGACAAAGGCTCACATCTCGGACCTGTAACTCTCCTTCTGGTTTCGTCCAGTCAGCCTTTTGCCTAATTTGCATTTTTACTAATCCTTTCAGTCCTCTGAATGAGTTTGAACAAAGTTTATACATTTTTTAAAATGCAATCATGAGTGAAAATATATGAGTTAGAAGATGCAGCTAAAAAAAAAAAAAAGAGTTTAAACCTGACGGGTGTTAATTTGTTGATGATTACTGTTGTTATTTTAATTATTGTTTGCAATTGTGTAGACCTACTGCCTACTTTATTTTGCCTAATGTTTTTCAACAAGAAGTAGTGGAGCACACACAGTTGAGTGTCTGGAAGAGCTGGCAAAGGCAAATATGGTGAACCACATATGGAGTAGTTTTTGGGTACTGAATTGTGGATCAGAGTATCCGGGTGTACAGCATGGACCATGTCGAGGACTTTGGCTTTTTTTCAGTGCACTTTACTAACTGCATGCATTTGTCCTTATTTGAAAGGCTGCTGTTGCTATAATTTCAACACACCACCAAGAACTAATAATAAAGTCAGATCCCATGCCATAGAAGCAACTAACAGCTTGTAATCATTTAAAAAAAAAAAAGACCAGCGTTTAATCAGGTGTGGCCCAAACCTGGTACCAAGAATAAATAGCAGATGTTTTCCTAATCTGAAATAATTTCCTCTTTCTTATCTCCTTTAGCTCAACCTGATGTGAAATGAAAGAAGAGTTCAGTATTGACAGCTTCCACATCCTGTAGCTTCTCCGCTATTCAGCCTGTCTGTAAGATTTCATCATTGCCAATGCCTTTGAGAGCTGCCAGCCTCAGCAAGTGACGCACCGGCTGCAAAGGAAGTGCTGTGTTATAAAATAGCAGTTGATGTGGATGTAAATGTGTGGTCTCCCTGCAGACCGGGCTAGAAAAAACTAAAAAAAAAACAGTTTAAAAGACTGGGGATCTTCCCTGCTCAGCAGTTGTTAACCTGTGTTCTTGAAGACTGTGCTTAGAATATCTCAGAGAACATTACACCTACATCAGATTTTTATGCCGTGTATACAGTGTGGAGTGATCACTGTGTTTTTCCATCCAGCTGAAACGATGTATTTGTGTGCATGAACTCCTCCCCGTGGAGGCAGCCAACTGTACAACCTGACAATAAAGAAAACTGCTGTTTGTGATCCACCCATCATCTCATCTGATTAAAACAGTTGAAATGCAGTTTCCTCTTAAACATTTTTATTTACATGTCAAGCTGTTTGAACATTAAAAATAATAATTAAAAAAAAGACATATTCCCAAAGTTTTATAATGCAGACTAACATGTAGAGCTTAAAAGGATATTTAGTTAGTGTTTTTCATTACATTATGCTGTTTACTGTCAGTGTGGAAGACTGGTCCGCTTTGGCCTCGTGTGGATGAGCAGAAATTGAAAGCACAGTTGTGATAAGACGTCATATTCCAAACAGTCAAAGGATGTCTGATAAAATGTGGAAAACTGTAAAAAGATAACTGTTTCCATTAATGGGTTCCTTTGAGAGGTAACGTTTGCAACGCCTGCTGGACAGTTGTTTTTACGACCTTAGGAGACAATTATTGCACTTCCTTTTAACATGCAATCTCAAAAACTCAGTTTACATTCAAGATGTTAGTCTGAAGGCTGCTTTTTGTACCTAGTTAAAAAGAAAAACAGGAGTTCCACGTGATAGCAGCAGTTTGAGCCGCGTGGGCTGATTTTAGTCAAATTAATTATGTCATCGATTTAAAGCAGAATTCAGTAAATCTCATCTGCGTCCTGTCTTTGAAGTACCCAGTCTGCATGTGGACTTGTGGTTTTCCCTTGTTTGTCTGAGAAATAAGTTTTAGAAAGCACTCGTTAGTATCAGTGATGAGTAAAGTTAATTTTTCTTGGTATCCTTTAAGCTAAAACGCTAAAAACTAGAACTAACTATGTGTTTAAGGGCCAAGATGTTATCCATAGTGTCACCTCGGCTATTTTAAGGGAAGCATTGTCTCTTCTTTAGTTATTATCTCTTGTCAAATCAGTTCCAGTGACTTCCTGGTTGTGGTATTTATGACAAAACAAATGACACTCAGACATAAATAGACAAAAAAGCAAAGTAGTGATATTGCAGGGAGGCTGTTGAAAGTCTCTACAAGTGCTGCGCGATCCAAAGCAGATCTGAAAGGTATAGCAAAGGATTCTGGTCCGTCTGAAATGATAAACTACTGAAGACTTACAGAAAACCCCCATCCTCCTCCTGTCGCCTCTTCCTTTGGTCTGCTTGGTTGCCTAGACAACAGAGACAGTGATGGCTTCTTACCTCTGCAGTTGAAACTAAACCCCCCCACCCACCTACCCCCACCCTGTTCATCGTCAAGCCTCGCAAATGTGCAACGTCTTTGACGTGAATCTGTCTCAGTTTCCAGCCAGTGTTTGCAGGACTGCGTATGTGTTTTAGTGAGGAATTCCCGGGCAGTGTACCATGTGTGAAATGGGTGAGATGTTTTTTAGGCGTTAAGAAATCCATCTACTTCTCATCTTCATCACCTTCACTCATGCTGCTTATAGAGGCAGACGCTCCTTTGGGAGATGTAGGGGGGGAGGGACGTGCGCTGTGCCAGCGGGTAGGGGGTGAAGGAGGAGAGGGCGAGCGTAGAGGGGACAGTTCGCGGGGAGGACTATTGCAGGGCGACTCCCTGGGAGACAGAGCGTAGGACAGCATTCGACCGCTGCGTTCCTGAAACACTTGTTTCTGTACAAAGACGGAGAAAGAAGAGTCCAAGGCCAACATACGATAACACCTCCAGCTTTGTGAGTACATACTTCAACATATTCAGTTAATGGATGAGCAAGACTATTAATATTTGCACCATTAAAAAGAAAATAACTTACCCATGTCCCATCGGGTCCAAAAAGTTCTAAAAAGTTGCCAATAAATTCTCTAGATTTCTCTTCCCATTTTTGAATAAGGTCGTGACTTTTCTCCTCCACGCGGTAGACAAAATGTTTGCTTTTTTCCTCAACTGTGCGAACCTTTTCCTTCATGCGATCCACTTGGTTCTGTAGCCGGTACTTTTTCTCCTGAGAGGATCGAATGTCGATGGGAAAGCCGTTAGAAACTGTCACGAATGAACGCATCGCAGAAGAACCAGAACATACATCCAATCCAGGTTTTTCCATGCAAGGAGCAGTGTGAGGATGAGTTTCCCCACACCTGGTTGCATGGCAGTTGTCGAACAAGTCCTTATCGAACAAATTTTTACACAAGTAACGTCTCCAACGCCTATGCTGAGCTGAGTAGGACCTGAGAAGAAGCTTTACAGACATCATACAAAGAGCCAACAAGCAGCTTTTAAAAAGATGAAAAAGAACCAAAATATCTACATCTTGCAAACATCTGCGTGCATGCCTCCCTGGCAAAATACCAAATAACACTTGTGGAATAAGATATCATCAAAGGTTCAGATAAAACATTTTTGGCACCCTCGACCAAATACCCACGCTGACACATTATCTCAGATAAGAAGCATTGGGGGGGGGGGTTCCTGAACAGTTCAAAATTCAAGATGCTTAACAGGACTGGGTCAAACTGGTTGCTCGTCACATGACGTTAGGACAGGCTGGGCGATACAACCCTGGAAATCAACATTAAAACGCTTGAAAAGGAGGGGGAAAAAAATCCCAGTTGGAGTTGTCGAGTCACAGTCCAGTAAAGACGTAGCCGGTACTTTCATGAAATACAACTAATTTGTAGCAATGAATGAGAAGAAACTCTTCCAGATCGAATCTCATAAGGAGCTGCAAAAAAAGGTTTGATTCAAGATGTTGCTGCAAAGGTGGTTCTGTATGTTGGCAGTTTATTTCTGTTTTCTAGGCTACCAATGAGTAATAGATCAATAGGATGAATAAACACATGAACGCGTGTTTTAGTTCAATCAAACCATTCATTTTTGTTGTTACTGTATCTTCCTAATGTTGCAGCAGGCCGTGACTAGCGGATGCTGCCTTTAAGAACCATCGTAAATATCAAATCAAGGCTAAGTCGATGCTCAGAAATGAAGCAGCTGCAGCAGATGAAGTCTGAGGAACTGATCATGGTCTTACGTTGATGTAGCTGACGTTAAGCTCCTTAGCCGTGTAACCACGCTGAAGGTTGCGTCGGGCGTAAACGTCATAGTCTCGGACAATTCTGGTTATTATGTCAGAGGTTGAGATTCCCTCTGTCCGCTGAGTGGGCACAAACATCCCTGACAGGCACACAGAACAACAGCAAATATAAACGAAAAAGAAAACTTGACAGAGGAACATTTTAAGATGACGCCTGCACAGTAATTTCACCTGCCGAGGGCATCGCGCACTAACCTGCTTCCTTGATGTGTTTATAGACATCCTCACTTCCAGCTGAGGAGTATGGGATATCATCGTGAGCCACAAAATCAATCTGCGAGATAACGGACACGTACCGTAAGAGAAAGTACAGCGCTACACACGCAATAGGTCTTTCAAGTTCTGCAAATTATACATGTTCTCAGAAAGATAAGGGTTTGATCATAAACATATCGCTACCCAAGTCCATATTTACAATATCTTATCAGTACAAGTTGTCCAATAAGGTGATAAGAGTTTCCTCTTAACAATATTTAAGGTAAACACTAAACTAAATGACTCATTTGCTGTGGATTAGTTCATGTCAGTGTATAATTTTACTCGCAGGTAAAGGCTGGTCTGTGTTAGTGATGTGAACTATTACATGTAGAGATCATGACCCACGTACCTTGTGTTTCTCAAGAAACTCGGGCGTGAGAGTCCAAGGGGCGTCTCTCAAAACTTCGTCGACGTAGCGGCAATGTCTCAGCGCTTCGTAGCGTTCGTGCTCCGTCATGACCGTGAAACCCTTGTACTTATGAGTCAGCTCGTCGCTGCACACTGTCAGGAGAAGAGCATGAGCGAGAACGGCTGATTTATTAAAAAAAAAACGCACGTAAAACCCAAGTGAATCTGATCGGCTGTGGGCCGTTTTGAGTGTGAGGTCTGTCTTGCCTCCTACTATGAGGTAGGTGTTGGGAAAAAGGTTCTTCGCCTGCATGAGAGCGCGAGCGTGTCCAGAGTGGAACAGATCAAAGATGCCATCTGCGTAGACCCGGACAGGCCGGTCCACTGAAAACAGAGAGAAAGCAGACGCAGACGCTGACGAAGTCAAACTAACTACTTGAAATACTACTCGGGTTAATGTTGTCCCAGTAGGCCAGGAAAGTGAGCCAGTTTGCAAATACAAAACCATTTCCTGAAAAAAAAAAAAGATATAATTAGTATACTTAAGCCCTTCATGTTCTCTAAAGGCCAAAAAGCATGTATTTTTTTAGACTTTTTCATGGTACATATTCATTTTAGACCCAATTATACCATTTACATGAGTGTTCAAACACATCAAGTTGATTCTTGGTCCTCTTTTCCGGTGCACTGTACTACCGGATACTGTTGATATGCATCTGCTTCTTCACCAGTGCCAAATGAACAACAACTGGACGTAGGGAAGTTACCCTTTTTAGTTATAATAAAAATAATAAAGCACTGCGAAGGCTGGCTTTTGTTTAGCAATCGTGGCGATTTGTGTGGTGAATAATGAAAATATGTGTACGTTGGGACACAGAGCAGCAGTTGCAGTAGATGTTGAGGTATTAAACACAGGATAGTAACAGTAACAGATCTATGAAAGGACTGAGGGCTGAGGTAGCGTTGAAATAACGGAAGTATTAGTGGAGGTTTTAGTGAGAAGAGCTTCAGAGGCAGAACTACAGGCTCAAGTAAAAGTAGAGTGTAGCACTGGGATGGTTTAAAACGTTGTATTAGAAGCAATAATTATGTATAGTGTACTACACTAGTAATAAAAGAAATGCAGGTTAAACTGATAAAAGATCATATCCAAGTATCCAAGCAGAGAGCAGGCTGTGTGGAAGGAAAGTAAGGAAAGAGGAAAGCCCTGCTGGAAGGAGGAAGTTTACCTGGGGTGCCTCGACGGGCCTGCGCGATGGTGAGCTTCTCATGAGGCGCGCGGCAGTCGCAGCTGGTCTCCCTGGCAAAAATGGCGGGCTCGGTGAGAGTCTGCAAATGAAAAAGTGACAGGGTTATCGATGTGAGGTGTGAGGCACACTGATGAAGGTTTTCACAGCATCCCCAAAAACACAGAGACACACGGTCTCCATAGAAACGCAGTCATTTATTCCCCCGGTAGCACACATTATGCCTGTCTTTCCATGCCCCTCCCAGTTACAGTAACCTCCATTATGTTATTGAGCTGATGCTCACGTTGCACTGAGACAAAAGAGTGGGAGACAGGCAGAACTGCACTCACTGTTATTGATCACTGAGTTTGAGCTGACATTGACTTCTCTAAAGCCAACTGCATGCGTGTACTAAGGCATCATAAATTAAGGAGTGAACCACTGAGCTGAAGTGCACAAAGGTGTGAGGAGGTAACAAAAAATCTGACTTTTTGTGTATTAAATTGGGATAAGTAAAAACAAACAAAGGGCGAGTATGGACCAGGGCTAAGAAGGATCTGTAGGTTAGATTGTATCAAAGCTGCATCGGGGTCAAAGTGCTGCAGCATGTGAAAGTCTGAAAAATTGTCCGTGCGTGCCATCTGTTGACTGCAGGGAGCATTCATTGACTCTCGTTTCCCACCAGTGCAAAAGGAACCAGCACAGAGCGGAAAAACTGTGGGAGTGTGAGAGGAGGATGAAAACATGGAAACAGAGTCCGTCTCTGCGGATAAGATGAGCGCCTGACGTCAGCCTGACCAGTGAACGGCGATGTAACCAGAAGCTGCACCGCGCCGAGTACTGGACAGGAAAATGGGTTCGGTCTTCACGGCATGAACGTAGGAAAATACAAGAAAGACGGGGGAAAATGACAACTTAAAAACAGAAACAAGGTAAGCACAAGACTGAACGGTGAAGCGGCAACCGCCCCGGTGCTCATATTGACCTCAGGTATGACAGGCTTTTTCCTCGGTTACATGTAATAAATTACATGTAATAAAAACACTGATCACATGGTAGCTCCCAGTGTCTCCCGAGTCTCCCAGTGAACCTGCATGAACACATGAACAATACAAGGATATGAGCATCCGCAGGTATATTGGAGGAATAGAGTAAAAATAATTTTAAAAGTCAAACAAACCTAATGGATACACTAAAACTGGGTAAGGTTAATTTTTGTCTCTAAAACACATGAGAGGGGCTTTTTATTTCTATAGTAACCTTGATGGTCTAATCTTAGCACTGTTTAAATCACTCAAAAGGAACACTACACATATCTCAGAAATACATTCCCTCTGGCTTCTCAAACCACAGCAGTGTAAAAGAATATAATTTAGACCTCAAAGTGATCTAGTTGTGCGGTGACCTTGGACAGACGTCCCACCGTTTGCATGGCTGCACATGCTGGTGGTACTGGTCCCCTTTTCCTTTTTGGGGACTTTGGGGTTTGTTCAAACAAGAAAATGGCTATTTCTCCATTTGACAAGTTATATGTATGACAGCAGCCTGTTTAAAGGCAGAATAGGAACCTACTAGTCCATAAGTACAGTTGGGAAAATATTATGCTTGTAGAACAGTATGACAACAAGAATACGACACCAATCGCAACTTTAGGTAAGCTCAGGTATGGAATAAACATGGATAAACAGGAGTGGACACGGAGAAAGGAAGGTTAATACCATCCCTTTGTTTTTGTTTGTTGTTACATAAAGTCAAAAGAAAAGCATATGAAAAGGTGAAGGCGGCTGTGTGATTATTACAATATTATACACAAAGATATTAAGTATTTGGACCCTAAACATTTGAGAGGCAATGTCAAACACATGCAGTTTCAGGAGTTTTTGCACTGTAGCAATAAAACTACATGTCATAAACATTCATTGACCCTCAAAGTAAGAAAAGATGCAAGGTTGCTCTTGAAACATATTTGCATGAGATGCAGTCATTTTGTCACAGGGATGTCAACACCGCGGTGTGGGCAGAGGCCTGCAAACAGGCAGTTCACGTAGTGGACTAAATAAAAGTAAAACCAGTCACTCAAAGAGGGAAATAAATTACAGTTACAGGTATTTATTATTTCTGTAGATGGAAGACTCCTTCCTCTATTTCTCAGACTGGTCATTAACATTTTCCTAGTGTATGAATTAGTTTGGAGCAACAATTTAACAGTAGCACAACAATCTTTTGAGAAAAGCCACCTTATCACCTGTAATTCTTCAGAGCGGTGAGAGAGAAGCAATTTTGCACAGAGCAGATAACAGAATATTAAACTTTTTGACCAGGAGCGTGCAAGGGCCTATCTGGATGGGAGCATGCTCAGAAAATATCTGGCACAAACAAAAAACATCTGGCATAAGAAGGATTAAAGTTGGAAAAAAAAAAAAGCCCGGAGTGAGCAGGAGGTAGCAAGGACAACGCTGCTTCACAAAAATACAGGCGGTCTAGAGTGAAAACGTGTAAAATGGAGAGTTTGGACCAACATAAATGCTATCACGGTGAGATACAACAAAGACGGTAAAAGATGCAAGGAGATGCGTGTTCTCACTGCAGCAGCATCCCAGCAGCAGGACATGCACGCCGCGCTGGGTAAACCCTCTCCTTCTTTGGCAGCACATCCAAACAAGCGCACTGTCCACTCAGCACCCTGAGCATCTCCCGCAGCCACACGCTACAGGGGATCCGTTTCATAACATGGTTGAAAGCAGGATCTTTTGTTTCCCTCCTACTTCCTGTCTTTCCTTCTCCCACACACGCGCGCGCGCGCACACACACACACATACACTATACACAGGGCAAGACAAAAAAAAAAAAAACAACCCAAAAAACCATTCAGGCACAAATGCCCTACCGTCCGGGGATGAGGGCAGGTGTGCTCAAGCTCCTCCATTATTCCCAAAGACTCATGGGATGCAACCGAGGTCTCTCTATTATGTGACTCAGCGAGACGATGCCCGTCTCCTCCTCACCACTCCGTCTCCGCTCCTTGTCTCCGCCCACTCCCTGTTCTGTAAGTCTGTCTGCTCCACATTCACACTCCCTCCTCCTCCTCACCTCTGATTCCCTGCTGCAGAAAACAATCCATGCAAGAGGTCTCACTCTTTTCCTATTGCTTTGAAACACAATCAAGCAGAAAGAAAGATACGTGCCACGGTGTGTATATGTCATTGTGCTCTAAGTGGACCGATATGTAGTGATTTTTTAAAATCACATTTTTAAACAATGGAACCGCTGCCTCTCACTCACAACAGCTATGTTTAATCCTCGAAGATGAGCCTGTTATGTTTTTCAGGGCTGAGTGAGCCGGGGTCCCAATAGACAATCTTTTCGTGATGGCAGGTATTTCTCCATGGCGACGACGGCAAAGAGGAGAGAGCTTCAAGAAATGACCAATCAGAAATCAGCTCGCACAGACCACCAGCACGAGCATCGCTGATTGGTGGAGTGTTATATGGCGAACAAAAGCACGAGAGCCCTGTAGACCAGGGCTCCTCAAGTCCGGTCCTCGAGGGCCGGGGTCCTGCTGGTGTTAGATGTCTCCTTTCATCAACACGCCTGGTTCTGATTATTGGTCGTCATCAACTTGCCATCAAGGTCTGGACAACTCTGTTAATGACACAGTCATTTGTATCAGAGTGTGTTAAAGCTGGGAAACATCTAAATCCTGCAGGACCGGACTTGAAGAGCCCTGCTGCAGACCGCAGACCGGCCCGGTTGTCTATGGTGCGGCCCTGTTCCGATCGGGTCTGCTCCGGTTCTTATCGTACAAATTTCTGGGCTTTTTTTTTAACTTCTACCTTTTTCTTTCAAACCAGCGGGGTGCGTGAGGTTTCATCTCTTCATCTCTTTATTGCTTCATATCTGTACTTTTGGCTTTCAAATCCATTTTAAATGTGAGTCTTTAACTGATGTCCCGGTCAAAAGTAAAACTTATTTGAGACAAAAACAACACAAAATGTGACTTAAAACCTCTGCTTTCTTCCCAATCACATTGCAGAAGGCCAAACAGGAAATATGAATGTAGAATAACGAGATATAAAGTTAAAGTTTAGGGAAACGATCTTACCTTCAGGGAACCGGTTCTACTTGAAAAAGGCGCAACCGCCGCAGAACGGGAGTGCTGCTTCACCATAACTCAAACCAGTTAGGTTTCCTTTGGATTTCTGTCCGTCTAAGAAGACGCGTTTTCATCCAGCTCCGCTGCAAAGTGCAGCCCAACAACAGTCTCAAAGATGGTTCAGCCGCTCCAACTGTGGGCTGGATCCTTGGACTTCAGGCCCGCATAAATCTTCTTCCCATTGTATCTGGAATAAAAAGCTCAAAGAAACAGTGGGAGGTCGTCAAGAGTATAGATCATACACGCATGCTTTGTGTAGATACGTTTTTAAGCGTAATTAAATCAGTGGCTTTAGCCTAGTCACCAATGTGTAGAATTTAAAAGTTTATGGAGGCGACTTTATGCTCATGGGAGGTGGAAGTAGTATTTTTATACATAGAACCTAAATAGGCTGTGGGAATAAGGGACAAAACATGCTTTGTGTTTTCGTTATTGCTGGTACTGTAATGCCGTTGTGGCCCCAATCTGGGACAGGAATCCATTGTGCCCTGTACAGACCCGACTGGTTGCTATGGAAACCAACTTTTATCGAGGCACGCAGGCCTTGATGCTGAGGGATAAGAAAAAGAAATCTGAGATGGCCTTTTTTCTTAAATTCATTAGGATATTTCAATGACTGGGAAGAAAAATAGGAAAAAAAATATAATTTTTTTTACAGCACCACAGGTAGATGAAATACAAAACCGTTTTGTTGTTTGTGACTTATCATTTATTATGTTTTGCTGTATTTATTTTATTGACCTATGTTTGTCTGTTTCACATCAAGCTGCATAACCCTTTTCTATCAGCGCAACCGCTTGAAACTAAAATATTGCATTTTACTTTTATCTGCATTTTGTTAAAGAGTTAGTTTTGATTAAGACAAGATGTGTTCATTATTTGGCATGTTTTGATTGAAAAAAGAAACGTGTAGTCAACCGAGTAAGAAATCAAATTATAAGAGCTTTTTTTTTAAATTAGTGAAATCAAATGTCCATTTAACCACTTAATTCTGGCATAATTGTCTACTGATGTGCTACACTTTCTTGAACGCTTTTGCTGTCATAGTTTAAATATAACATTAAATACATCATAGCAATCATTTTGACTCATATGATATTACACATATTTTCAAAAGTAATCTCGCCTGATTAAAAGCACCTATTTTTCTAATCCGATCTGGTAATCCAGATTACATATAAAATACACAATAAACCATGTTCTGCCCCAGTCAGTTAGTAAACAAAAACACTGCACTGTGCAATACTGCCGCCACGTGGACGGAGCAAAATCAGATAAAGGTAGCAGCGTGACGTCACGTCCGGCATATGACTTTTCCCGGGAAGGATTTGGCGCGGACTCGTCTGTTGTTGTGCTTAGTTACCGAGGCTGTCAGGGAGCGATAAAGACCAAACCTAGTACTCATGGCTCCTGTATCAAATCCAGACAAAGACGCGGACGCCCAGGATGGCGGTAAGTTTATGTCTACCGTTGCTTATTTGGTCACTTTTTCAAACTTGCACAGAGAAAGCGCAGCGAAGGCAGCTAACGTCTTAGCCGCGCCGCACCGACACCTGCTAACAGGCTTCGGCCCTTCCTACTGAATATCTGTGGTTTCTATGAAAACGCAGGTGTAAAACCATCATAAAACAGTAAGGCAAGTGAGTGTAGTGACATGTTATAACGGGCAAAGAAAACGGTATCAACGGATCTGAGTATGATTATGGCTCTGAGGACCAAATCATGTGAAAATGTGACAATATGAACCGCAGGGAAAGAGGAAAAAACGGTTGGAGATAAAACCTTGTCATTTATTTTAATACTGTAGTACTGTTTTTTTTTTGTGTGTGCACGTAAGGATGCTGAACCTACTGACCTGACCAACTGCAGCATTCCCAAATTCAGGCACGACAAGTGCATCACTCTTAATGTTGGCATGAATTCTAATGTTTATTTCCTTTAATTCGATTTTCCAAAGTTTAAAACTTCTCCTGAATGAGAAGCTTCTCAACAAAAAGAGATTACTTAAAATGTTCTGAAATATATTAATTATTTGGTTGCTTCATCTGGTCAGGTACCCATAAGATCACATCCTTAAACGCGGTTATGTTTGTTTGTATGTATGCTTTTTTTTTTTTTCTAAGAATATTGTTAACCACCGTCCCTGGTTCTGTTTGCTTGGTGCAGACCGAATATTTGAGACGTCAACAAACACAGAAACATCAGGATGCTACTTTTCATTTATTCAATGCTAGACGGAGCATTTACATGTCATTGCCACAGCATATCATCTTCCCATTTATACTATAGAAGTGGCCTGGCAGAAATGTTTATTTGTATTTATATTCATGATGGAGTTGATTCGCTGTAGTTGGTGGTAGCGGGAAAAGTATTGTTTTGCAGAAAAACCGGCGAGTCAAACTGTCAAAATGTCATAACGACGCCTCCCTCCGCTCAGATGACGGCGGTGACGTCTGTGGTCTGGCCAGGTCGCGCTCCAGACGGGAGAAGAGGGAGAAGGTGGGCAGGAAGTCTGCGCTTGAGCAGCTCAAGAAAGCCAAGATGGGGGAGAAGATTAAATACGAGGTACGAGGAGCGAGCTGCCGTCGCTCTGCATGCTCGTCTGTTGGTCACTGGTTGGTTTTGTAGTTGCATCAACTTAACTTGGAATAGCTTAATCGATCAGATATATTGTACTTTAAGATCCACTTCAGAACTTTGCTCTTTCTTCTTTCTATCAAGAAGCCCGTCTCCTGACTTCTATATAATTGTGAAATTATTGTGAACATATTTACTTAAATAAACAAGGAACGGCATCTCAATATTTACAGTATTTTTTTTTTTTTCAAATTTTGTCAAAACAACCAATTCGAACTCGCATGTTCACATATGCACATTGGATTTAAATATTTTGATCGTGCCATGCTTCTGTTACAGTTGATGGTCAAGCCGTGTTCATCTTCTTCCAGGTAAAGGAGTTTGCCGGCGTGTACGAGGAGGTGGATGAGGATCAGTACTCCAAGATGGTACGAGAGCGGCAAGAGGACGACTGGATCATTGACGACGGTAAGATCTTGTCTCCTCAATCAGCTTGCACGGATTTGTGTCGACGAAGTGGCACATCGCAGAAGTCCAATTTCTGATCCTGCCTCCCTTGTTTCAGACGGTACTGGATATGTGGAGGATGGACGAGAAATCTTTGATGATGATTTGGATGAGGACGTGGTTGAAAACAAAGGTAAAGATCTGAAGTAAATAACGTCTTCGAGGCCGGAAAATCCGACAAGTGAGCTGTATGAAGACGTTTTTGCTTGTTTCAACAGGGAAAGGCGGTGCTAAAGGACCAGCGTCAAAGAAAACTGTGAAGAAGTCTGTTGTAGCCAAGCCTAACACCATTAAGAGCCTCTTCATGAACAGTAATGCCAAAAGGCCCACAGAGGTGTGTATTTCTGAGCATCACTGGCTCTTCGTGATCATGTCCAAGTGCTTAACGGATTTATGTAGCTGTTTTTGTCTTCATGCCTTATCAAATTTATGTTTTTTTTTCATATCGTCTCCCATTTTTTTAATCTTGTCTCTTTCAGAAAGATGTTGATTTGTCCAAAGATGACTTGTTAGGAGATATCTTACAGGACCTGCACTCTGAGGTGGGTAGCTGCTCCTCTGTAGTATTTACAATCCTTTGGTTTCACTATGAATGCCTTTAGGTGACGTGCACTCGAGAGCTAAATTAAGTTTAGTCCGGGTGAGGTGTGTGTCTTGTGTGCGTCTTACTGACCTAATACTAACTCGTATGTTATCACACTTCTGTTGCAGAAACCAGCTCTTCTCAGCCCTCCACCAGTGGTCACTCTGAAGAAGAAGAGGTCCGTGGGATCCCCCATGAATCCCTTTTCCCTCAAACCACAGATGCCAAAGGTTCGCTCCACTCATCAGGATATTTCTACTATAGCGATTGCTTATTCGTTTTGTGTAGTTTTTAATAAAGTGGCCGGTCCGAACATAGCAAATGAATAAAATTGTGAATCTCTGCATGTCGCATCAGAAGTCTCCTTCAGCTGCGGGGCCAAAGGCCAAAGTGATCCGGCCGCCGCCTGCAGACCCCACGCCCACCCCGTCAGCGCACCGTCCTCCCTCCTCACCTGCTCCGCCTCAGGAAAAGCACAAGGCAGAGGAAGAGGAGCTGAAGACGGAGGAAGGTGAGTGAAGGCTTACAGCTCTTTGTTGTTCTGCTTTGAATTCCTAACTAGGAGTAGAAACTTGAATCTTATGTTAACGTGTTTTCCCAGAGAATGACACATTAGCGTTTGATGGAGTGGATTTTGATGAACCGATGGAGATTGGCATCGAGGAGGAAAAAGCAGTTAAAGAGGATCCTGAGCCGAAACCTCCAGCAGCGTCGGAGGTGGCTTCAGCTACAGTGGAGCCTAAAGCCAAGCTCCGGGATCCATTTCTCTTGTAAGCTGGTTTATTCTCCATTGTTCAGTTTCCCATAATATGGCTGTTGCGGCAGGTTATGTGACATTTGTGATTATTTTATGTTCATAGTCATTCACAAATACACTCCTCATCACTCAGCTGAACCACAAACATCTTTCTTTTCTTTTTCTTCTTCTTTTATTGCTCCAGGGGGGTCGGAGGGTCTTGGGGTCAAGATGAGGATGCGGGAGTCAGTGAAGCTCCTGCAGAAGTGCAGGTCGACTCCAGCCGGCTCCCACTGGTAGAGGGGACGGATGGAGAACAGGTCTTTCGCTTCTATTGGTTGGATGCCTTTGAAGACCCGTACAACCAACCAGGTAAGGCATATTTATACATTCAAACAAATTAAATGAGTGTCCTAGAAGTCTTAAGAATTGTAGAAAACATTGACATATGTGGCTTTGGCTGCGGACTAGGTGTGGTTTACCTGTTTGGGAAAGTGTGGATCGAGTCGGCGATGTCTCACGTCAGCTGCTGCGTCACTGTAAAGAACATCGAGCGGACAATGTACCTGCTCCCTCGCGAATATGTAAGTTTCACGATCTGTCTAAAGGAAAAACAAACTAATATGTTTCTTATGGGTTAAAATAAAGTCAAGGGGAAATTAATGCTTAGAGGACAAAAAAAAAAAGGTTGCATTAGAGGTATATTTATCACCTAAAATGATGAAGACTGATTATTATTTTTTTTAAAATGTAATCAACAGAAAACGAATCCCAAAACTGGCGAGGCATCCGACACGCCAGTAGGGATGATGGATGTTTACCAGGAGTTCAACGAGCTCTCCGAGAAGTTCAGGATTATGAAGTTCAAATCTAAGGTCAGTACTAGTCTTGATAGAGCTCTTGTTGTGGTGTAGTTTAAAAAAAAAAAGAAAAAAAGAAAAAAAAATGGTGTGTGTGTTCCTCTTTGCAGAAAGTGGAAAAGAACTACGCTTTTGAAATTCCTGATGTGCCCAGTCAGTGCGAGTACCTGGAAGTCAGATACTCGGTGAGCAGACACACGCACATGTACCTTTTCCAGGCAGTTCAGGCTCTACGTGGTGTTTGTGTTGAAGGCACATCAAATGTCATTTTTGCAGACGGAGTTTCCCGCCCTGCCGTCTGACCTTAAGGGGACAACTTTTTCCCACGTTTTTGGGACTAACACTTCCAGTCTGGAGCACTTCCTCCTCAGTAGGAAAATTAAAGGCCCTTGTTGGTTGGATGTCAAGACGCCTCGTAAGCAAAACATCGTTTCCTCACGATGCTTTTAGTGAGGAATTTTACTCGTTAAGCGTTTCAGGTTGTAATCTCTCATCTGATATATCAGGCTAATTGAAATAAAAAGATTTTTTTTTTTTTTTTTTTTTTTTTTTAAATTTAAGCCCAGGGACTTTGTTAATCTAACGTCTCCACTTTGTCTGTGTTAGAGCTGATGAGCCAGCCCGTCAGCTGGTGTAAGGTGGAGGCTCGCGCTCTGAGGAGCGACCTGGTCAGTGTGATCAAAGACCTTCCTCCTCCGCCCATCACCGTCATGTCAATCAGCCTCAAGACGGTTCAGAACCCCAAGACGCACCATAATGAGGTGAGAAAGCTGTATCCGTTATCAGTGATGGAAAATACTGGAGCTGTACTCTAATTCTGACCTTAAAGCACCGATCTTCCTCTGCAGATCGTGTCTCTTAGTGCACTTGTCCACTATCAGTTCCATATGGATAAAGCTCCTCCTCAGCCTCCATATCAGACCCATTTCTGCGGTGAGTTTTGTTTGTCATTTAGTTTTTTGTTTTTTTTTTTAATTCACAAGCTTATGCTTCCATCACTCACACACATGTATAATATACTAGTTTTTCTTTTTTTGACTAAGATTAAGGTGCAAATTAAATTGTCTGTGAAGATGTTAAGATGTGAAAGAAACCGATAAGTGTTTTGTCTCCTCAGTGGTCAGTAAGCCAGTCGACTGCATCTTCCCTTACGACTTCAAAGAGGCTGTGAAGAAGAAGGTAGGCGGTCATGTGGTTAGGCTGCCCTCGCCTTGATGATACCGCAATGGTTTAGGTTTTCAAAAACATCGCAAAATAACACTTCTAACCAATTCAATCTGGAGCTTGAATAGTAATAGTACATGTAATCTGCACGCGTCACAGTAGCTTTTCCTCTCCAGCACGGATGATAGGAATTCTATTGATTAGTTGATTTCTGCATTAAAAAGGCTGCTTACCGAGGCTGCACATCTGTCGGTGCAGATTTGCAACATCTGCTTGGTAAAGTGGATGACCGATGCAGATCATCTTCAAACTGATGTTGCCGGTTGAGTCCACATCACGTCCTCACCGGGAGTTTTGGACGGGAGAGTTTGAAACATCCGTTGTTTGAAAACACATTTTGGGTAGACGCATCGTGTCTTTCAGTAAACCTTTTTATCAGTGTAAGCGGAGATGTGTGCGACTTGTTCCCTCTCGTAGAATGGTAAAGTGGAGATTGCTGCCACCGAGAGGACTCTGCTCGGCTTCTTCTTGGCCAAGATGCACAAGATTGACCCTGATGTACTTGTGGTGAGTCTCACACACACACACACACACACATGGATCTCTGTGACAAATTACATGTTTTATAGCTTGTTTGTTGAGTTGGTATATGTCATTTCTCTGCTGATGGTGACTTGATGTTTATTATGTATAATTTGCCTTGTTTGTTTCTGCCTTGTTGGACATCCATGTCATTTAAAATATCAGCAGTGTCAAAGATAAAGGTGCCGCATTGTCCAGAGGGTTTAAAGCCTCACTTCTTTGTCATCGTTTGTTTTTCTGTAGGGTCATGACATCTTTGGTTTTGATTTGGAAGTTCTTCTGCAGAGGATCACTGCGTGCAAAGTTCCCCACTGGTCAAAAATCGGTCGCCTCAGGAGGGCCAATATGCCCAAATTAGGGGTAATTAAATGAAAGCAAAAATTGTCTGTTGTCCCTTTTTATAACATTGCACACATAATTAAACAGAGCTTATGGTCGCCGCCGTTGCAGGGTCGCGGCGCCTTTGCAGAGAAGAGTGCAACCTGTGGCCGCCTGGTGTGCGACGTGGAGATTTCTGCTAAAGAGCTGATTCGCTGTAAAAGTTATCATCTGACTGAGCTGGCCTCAAAGGTGCTGAAGACGGAGAGACTCACAGTCCCTCAGGAGGACGTCAGAAACCTCTACAGGTGAAAAAGCCAGAAGACCATCTCACCAAAACCAGCTGCACTGCAGAACAGTAGATGACAGACGGGATTTCTTGCCCGCTGGAAAAATGTTGTCAATTTAGTTATTTTTTTCCCTGTTTGCCACAGTTTCTAATTTACAGAAATCGGTGTTTAGTAAGCGTGTGTGTCCTAAAATCTAAGCGTTTCCATGTCAGTGACTCTCCTCACCTGCTGTACCTGTTGGAGCTGACGTGGACCGATGCCAAGCTGATCCTCCAGATCATGTGTGAGCTCAACGTGCTGCCGCTCGCCCTGCAGATCACCAACATTGCTGGGAATGTCATGGTAACGCTACTGCCTTTTTTGAAGTGCGAATTGGAAATGCAACACCGGATTTAAAGCAAATTTATAGCACCAATGAATGATTGAGATGTATATTATTTTACAGATATAGATCTTCATGATGCATGTTATCTTATAGATTATAAAACAAAACGACAAAGTCACAAAAGTAAGCATAGATGGATGTGCGATGCGTGATTACGCCGGTGTAACGTGGATGCAGATCTCTTCTGACACGGAGCTGAGATGCACAGATGCAGATCTGTTAAAAATGGACCAGCATGGAAATGACCTTAATGAACTTTTGAAGGTTTTGAAGAACATCGACATATACTTGACATGTATTTATTTTTTTTATACTACAGGCTCTTTAATTTGCTGCTTAGTCTAAGTAAAAAAATATTGAAAACTCTTGTTAACCTTTATGTTTAAAATGCAACTGGGAGCCAGTGTGTCAGATTCAGCTGCTATTAAGAGGGACATTTGTTTAAAAAAAAAAAAAAAGACTTAAAAATCGAGATGCCGCTGCAGATTTCACCAGGAATGATGGTTATGAAGAAAGAAATGACACAATATTCACAACTTTGCTTATAAGTTCATGAAAGGGACAGTAACCCCCTACTCTTTCGCTTTAATGCAGGTCAAATTTACTTTCTGGCTCAATACTTTTTTGTTTAAGTAATATTTCTGCGTCACCGGATTTCTTTCCATCTCTTTCTTGCAGTCTCGAACTCTGATGGGCGGCCGGTCTGAGAGGAATGAGTTCCTGCTGCTTCATGCCTTTCACGACAAAGGCTACATCGTCCCTGACAAACCGTCCTTTAAAAAGGCCCAGATGGAGACGGTGAGGAAACCCTCAAATGCTTGCAAAGCCTTGCTTTTAAATAATTTAACTTTTTTTTTTTTTTTTTTTTTTTTTTTTTGCATACCAGACGGAGGGAGAAGATGATGTGGAGGTTGGGAAAGGCAAGAAGAGGAAAAAGGCAGCCTATGCTGGAGGTCTGGTCCTGGATCCTAAAGTTGGTGAGTCCTCGGTGTCTGAAATGTTTATTCTCTTGACGATATGCCTGCAGACCTTAACTTCATATTCTCTATCCTGCATCCCTCTTTTCATTCAGGTTTTTACGACAGGTTTGTGCTGCTCCTTGATTTCAACAGCTTGTATCCCTCAATCATCCAAGAGTTCAACATCTGCTTCACCACTGTGCAGAGGGAGGCTCACAACTCGCAGAAGAAGAAGACTGGCGTACGTACAAGTTGATCGTTCATGGGATAAAAAAAGACGCCAAACCTTAAATTTGATAAGTAACAGATTCCCAGAAGAATGTCTCACTTTTGTTTTAATGGTCACAGGACCTGGATGATCCAGACGAAATTCCCGAGATCCCAGATCCCAACCTGGAAATGGGGATCCTGCCCAAAGAAATTAGGAAGTTGGTCGAACGACGTAAACAAGTCAAACAGCTCATGAAACAGCAAGACGTCAACCCGGATGTGTACATGCAGGTCAGCGATTCTCCATCCGCAATGACACACACACGCACACACACACACACATTATGTACATGTTTGGAACCACAGTAATAGACGGATGCGTTTGAACTCTACTTGGTAAATATTAACAAATAACTCACGTTTTCTGCATATGATGTCATAATGGGTCTATAAATGCTGTAAACAGACTACATGAATTTGACCGAGTGTTCGTATTCTGAAACGAGAACTTATTTCACCTAAAGCACTGCTCACAATGTTCTTGTCGGTCTGGCGAAACGTTTCACGACGCTGTGCATATATTTGCATGATTACATGACAAGGAACAGAAGGATCCACCCTGACGCTCTTGTCAGCTGCAGAGCTGCTCCTTTATTCTCGTGTCCTTCACTAAGGACGCCACAGTCACGTCAGCCGCCATACCGGGTTTAATAAGCGTCCCCTGAATTTGGGCTGCACTTTCTATTTGTGACAAATGCAGTGATCTAGACTCCAGAGGTGTTTCTTCTTTGGGGCTGAAAGCTGCTGCTGCAAACAAGGACATGGAAGTGGACAGGCACCGCCGATTCGGCCAAAGCGCCAGGGGTGTAAAGATGAACCCAAAACGGCACCAAATTTACTCTTGAAAGTGAAGCACGCTCCGTTTTTGTTAAACAAAATGTATCATAAAATGTTTCTACATTTAAAATCCAGGAGTCTCAACCTCTCTGGAAATAAATCTATTAAAAAGTCTCTAATTTTAAGTTGTTGTTGTTGTTGTTGTTGTTGTCCCGTAAGCATGTCGAACTCATGCATGTAATTGTCATATACCGGAGATGCTCTTGGATTGATTTGTATCTTAATTATCTGCTTTTGTGAGCGCTTACACATTATAGAGGGGCTTAATGTAGGCATCTCTATAATAAAATTAATTTATCGTCTTTTATTTCCTTGAGACCTGTGAACGAATACTTCAGTGTCGGGTGTTAATGTCTTTCCGCTTTGCAGCTAAATTAAATTAATTAAACACTCGGCAGACAATGGAAAACCAACTAAATGTATTATTTCTATAACAGCGTCATGCTTTTTTTTGAAATAAATAAGAAGAAAACTGTCCTCTGTGTATTTGCATCTAAATGGGCTTCTGGAGCAGACTTCTTGTTTATTAGGTGACTCCATTGTTTAAAAGTGCCCTTTTTCCCCCATCTTTTTGCCCCTCAGTACGACATTCGTCAGAAAGCCTTGAAGCTGACTGCTAACAGCATGTACGGCTGCTTGGGGTTCAGCTACAGCCGCTTCTATGCAAAACCACTCGCTGCTCTGGTCACACACAAGGGTCGAGAGGTGAGTCGAGCATTCGTACTGTACCTTAGCTGATACTGCAGCCTTTATGGACACCCAGCTTTGTTTGTTGTTGTTGTTGTTGTTGTTGTTGTTTTTTGGCTGTTCTTGACCTTGTCACAGAGTTTCATGCCAAAAATTCTCATGTTGCTGCTGCAGCAGCAACATTGCTCTAACTCAATTCAATAGAGTAGCGAGAGAATCCATTTCCATCCACTAGATGGCACTGTCGCACCATATTATACATCACTTCTTTCTCTTTCATATTTTCTTGCTCTTATCTTCTTCTTTTTTTTTTCTTTGCTTCTTCTGTGTCCCAGTCACCCTGTACACCCCCCCCCCACCCCCCCCCCCGCTCATTATGTCGGTATGTAAGATTTGTTTTAGTGTTTCTGATATCAGTGGCATCCTGTAGACGCGGTCTAATTACAAACTGCTGCTGAAACTCAATGAAACTTGAACTCTCTCCATGTAAAGTCTGATTGTGTAAGGACTGATGGGCGTGCACGCTCGGTAAAGGGGTGCAAAGGAGCATGGGTACTGCATGACATAAACAGCTAAAGTGGGTGTTGTAACTGAACACCATGCACACACTCACATCATGTCAGTGGTGGTACTCATGTTCATTTAATGAGCTCTAACAGTACAAGTCCTCAGCGGAGGCATCAGGCTTTGCCTCAGGGGAGTCCTTCATTAAGATCACTTTACACATTCATTGTGCTCCTTAATAGAGTGCAGGGCAGTTGCTCACTGTGTGTGTTTATTTTGTCTCTAGTCATGCTCCATGTTAGACTGACGGAGCAATTTAAAAATAAATTCAACATTTTAAATAGTGCATTTGGTTTATTGGTGGGAATATGGGATTGTCTCCTACCTTACTTTGTTTTTCTAACTACAGACAGCTGGATGGTTTAGTTATCATTTAACTCTAGCTTGTATCATTTTTATCTGTGTAGTATCAACAATCGTAGACGTTATGATGCCCGAAACAATGATGCAAAATAATTTTATTTAGATAAAGTGTATGGTTTTTGTTCTTGTATCCAAAAATAGGACTTGACATGTAGGTGTATTTGTTAACTTGCTTGCAGTACACAGTTTGAGCCTCTAGATGTCACTGCATTCTACACACGTGACCTTTTTAATGAACGTTTTGTTTTTATAAGCGGACCAAACTCAGTTATGCTGTAGATGTGATGTGAAAATCAAGCTGTTTTCTGTTCCGCCGTGTTGACGTCACCATCAGTGAGCCACGTTAAGGCCGGATATCCAGCTTACCAATAAAGCAATGGCCCTTTATATCACAAAACAAATGTAAAAATTCAGAAGCTTTACGATTCCTCGGTATTTATTTAACTCCTAGTGGATGGTGTTCGGGAATATTTACATTGAAAAGGCGAAAACCACAGTTTTGGTTTGGATTGAATATTATACCTTATGTGTTCACATGGTAAATAATTGTCCTAATAAGAAACTTAAGTTAAGAGCAGCAGAGACTCCAAAACAAACGACTTTCCAGGATTTCATCCTGACAGGCGGGTTTAAAGCGGTGCATGTCTGAAAGGGCTTTTTCAATTGAGCCACGGTATATTTTTGGTTCACTTTATATGTAAAAGTTTGACACCAGCAATTGCACTTTTTTTTTTTTAAACCAAAACGGCTACACCGCTGGCGCATGCTGACATCTGTTTATGCCAAAAGAAATACCCAGAAACCCCTCTGACGTCTCTCATTTGTTGTGGATTGTACAATCGAGTTTGAGCATCACAGCCTTTTCAGTGTAACGTGTTGACAATTTACATATACTCTTGCACATTTTCACCATTTTTCAGCCTAGTTCCACCAATTTGTCTGACGACAGAAGATCACCGATGGCATGACAATAATTCCTTACCAAATCTTTTGCAGTAGATCACGCCGCAAGGACATTTTTCCTTGCGTTTTTATTTTTTTAGGAGGCTCATGCAGTTTGCGGCGATGCATTTGCACTTCAAAGAAAATGAGAAATGCGACGAGTTTGCAAACCCAGCTATGTCATACCAGAGCACGCCAACTACATAAATGTGCAGGCGTCCTCAAAATACGGAGCTGAATGTGAGCTGCATTAAGGGGTAAAAGGTGAAGGGAAGGTGGCATTTGAGCATAATGTTGTCTTAAGCCAAGTTTAAGTTGCGATTTCAACCAATAGCATGTGGGGGGGTTTTTCAAGGGGCTTTGTGATTGGTCCAGCTCATGTCCGACGTCACAGCTGTCTGAAGTCATCGCTGACTCGTTGGGCGGCTGCTGAGCAGGTCACTGCAGCCAAAACCAGACGCTCTTATACCGATATTTGGATTTAAACTGCGTTAACTCCAAACTCTGTTCATGCTGCACTCTTCTACGAGGTTTTGGTTTTTTTTTTTTTTTTTATTTTGTTTGAGACGGTTATCACAGTGACACAGATCAGCGTTTGTTTGCTCTGATTTCACAGCTTTGTGGTCACAGTTGGAGCTCTCTGGCGTCATCCATTTTTCAGCTCCCTCGAGTCTGCGTCTCCTCAGACGCGCTGAATGAAGCAGCATGAACCCGAGTGTGAATGCCCCGGTTACAAACACTAAAAATGATTCCCGTGGCACAATTTAAAGTTAACGGATTTTTTTTTATTTTTTATATCAGCCGTCGCGGATATTCAACCCAAAGATGCAGACACAGAAAAGAGAGAAACAAAATGCTGCCGATGCTCAACCGATCAGAAATGTTCGGTACCAGACGCGTCTGTCCTGCGACTGTTTAGACACAGATTCCTGTGGTGGTCAAAAAAGTATAAAACCAAACGTCTGGTAAAGGTTCCTGCATTCGAAATGCAGCTCTTGTGGACGCAGTAGTAGGTAGTTTTGTTTTTTTCTTTACTGTTGGCTCACTCTAACAGAAATGAATGGGACCAGCAAAATAAAAACACTGATTTGACATTATAACGGCTATAAAGTCCACTTTAGCAGCAATTAGAACCTCTAAAGTGACCCTGCAGTTAAATCAACACTTCGCTGCAACAGCAAAAACTAAATGTCATACCCTCGGCGAGTACCGTTTTTTTTTTTTTACTGGCCGCATCAAATAAACATTCATCCGAGTGTGTTCGCTAATGACGGTTTCAGATACACGAACGCTTCCTTTGAAACTCCGAGCACCTGCTTCGCCGCCAGTGTTTTCCCAAAGTTACCCAGGGTGCTGAGGGGACAGTAAATGAAGTGGATGGAGTTACTTTGTGGTTTTACTACTATTAGTGCATCACATACAGTAAGGTGCGACATGATATATTGCAGAGATGATCATTAAAAGGTCATCAGTCAGATCTGAACCCAGTGTCGGCTGAGCGCTCGTCTTCTAACGCGTCTTCTAACTCGTCTTGCTGATTTAGCAGGAGATCCCACCTCGCGCAGTCTCTGTGTTTTGTTTACTTTGCGTCTGTGATCCTGGACACGGCTCTATTTATACTGCACGTTGTGTTTGCAGGAGAGCAGCCGTCAACTCTGTACACGACTAAATCTGCATTTTGACTGTTTTTTTTGTTTTTTTTGGTCATTTTGTATAAAAGTGTCTGATTAAAATCGAATGTTAACATTTAACATTTCCACTTATTGTGCCGAGTGTGGCGTTTTTTTTTTTTTTGTTTTTTTTCGCTGGATCATTAATCTGGACTGACAGAAGTGCGCTTTGCTGCTCCATCGCACACATATGCAGTAGTATGGAATAGAAATATGGCAGCTCTGGAGTAAACGGACCGCAAACCAAGTAGTTCTTGGTAGTTTCCAGCAGCAGCGAGCCAGAAAAGCCAGCTGGCATTTATGGCGACGGTTCTAGTGTATTTGTGGGTATTGCCATTTGCACTCCTGCCCCCATTTTAATCATCACATTTGCACTCTACTTTCATCTCATGATTTAGGAGGCTTTTTATTTTTGTAATTGTAACATGTACACTGATCACAGCTCTGTCCGCAGTGTAAATCCCCCCCCCCCCTGCATCCCCACTCCGCGCCCTCCCATCATCTGTTTGGACGAGTGTCGGGCGTGAATGTGCATGTGTTCTCTGTATTTATTGATTGGCCTTGCTCTCATCTTTCTCTCACTCTCATTTTAAATGGGGGGCCTCGCTCACATGTGGCAGAGCGGGTCAGGACGGAGGCCACGGTGGCTTCTTGGGCCTATGAGGGGCCTTTTTGGGGGGGGGGGGGCCTGACAGATCCTTGGCTGTAATTCCTCTGATCAAATTTGCTAACATAAGGGGATCAAAGCCTAACCAGGTATCCCTCCTCCTGATTCATGTCGGTGTTGCAGTTAACTGTCTGCCTCTTTTTGAACACGAGCGCACGCTGGCGCGTGCACTACCGGCGCGTGCACTACCGGCCGAACTCTGCCCTTTGTCGGATGACCATTTGTTGTGGCCCTACTCTGTCCTGGTATGCGTGGGTATTAAGGAGGGGGATGAAGGGTATTAAGAGGAAGGTGAAGGTTTAGGATTACACAGCCGAGGGTCCACCACAGATTGATGTCCCCTTCGGGCCGTCAGCGTTATTTTGGTTTCTTTTGTATGTTCGCCAGAGAAAAGCTGAGTGCAGAGGCCCCGACATATGAAACACACGTGGTTACGATGGGCTGATTAATGTCTTTGTCTCATCAGGAAACTTTTATCATCCACTGACCACCGGCGAACAGATGTCAGTAATCTCTGAATGGTTTCGCCTGACAAACGCAAAGAACTTCAGGAAGTATTTAAGCAACTAGTCGCTGCTGTTGTTGTTGTTGTTGTTGCTGCCAGTCCTCGTAGATGTCAAAGTAAAGTGTTTTTTTTTCTATACATTAACTGTGATCTATTCGGTGTCTTTAGATATGAGTGAGCGCACAGGTTGGTTTTTAGTTTTACCGCCTTATCTTGGCTCCCGACACGACTGTGCGTGTTAGTGTGTTTATGTCCTCTTAAACGAGTGATGTTAACAGCATGGGCTGGTGGAAGCTGCTGATTGTTGCGGATTGCAGATTGGTTTGACCTTTGTACCTTTTGCCAGCAAATCTGACAACCATTAGCAGGTGTGTGTGTGTGTGTGTGTGTGATCGAGTGCGTGCGTGTCTCAGGACGGAGGGTGACTCCTGATAGTCATTCTGCTGTAATTGAGTCTCTGTCCTTGTGTTTAAAAACAGCCTGACAGGAGCTCATCGTTGACGTTATTGGATGGCATGCAAAGAGAGGAGGATAGAAGCGGTCTTAGGTGACAGAGCCGACGGGTCAGAGTTTGGTTTAGGTTAAAACCCTGTACATACATGTGTGCAAGTGGCTGTAATGAAGTCTAAGTAAATATTATTGCCCCTGGCATCTCTTGTTCAGGGTCCATATCACCTCTCTTGTCGCTAGAGTGACAAACTATTTCCCAGAATTGGACGCATGAATACCTGAACCACACTATCATGTCTCATTTGCAGCCGTGGCTGTCACTTTGTGCCGTAACGCTTCGCAGCTAAACATTGTTGCCCCCATTTCTTTCATTCAGGGTCTCGGAAGCTGCCGCTGCTTCAGAATTACTGGGGCAATTTTTACATTTCCCTGAATTAGATGTAAGAATATAAGCCTGATATGCAAGAGTGCGGCTCTGCTTGCGCGTGCTTGTGCGCTCATGTCTGGGGAAATTAAGGCTGCGCTGTTTCCATGGTCCTGCAGTCCTCGTAAAGAGCTGGCTTTACTCCTGATGGGACTGGACTTAACAAATAGTCACATGGGAGCAGCGCTGCTATTTTGGCTGCGTTAGTTTGCCTGAGAGGGCTGACGGTGGACGGGACACAAGTGCAGAATTCAAACAGCCACGTTGGTAACACCTACTAATGAGGCCGTGCGAGACCGAGCTAATGGCAGGGATTACAATTGATAATGGATTGATTTGACATCCGCCGTCTGTATCGGGGCAACTGATATCGTTGCTAATGATTGGATAATTAGTAAATGGTTTTAAATGACTTGGCCAGGAGTTTGTAAACTGCATAAATGCATATAAATGCAAATGTGATCATTTTCTATTCAAACCCCCAAGTGAAATGGATCGTTTTGGATCGCAGGTTCAGTGCTGGAATTTTCAAAGAAGTATTGGTATATAAATTATTTATTTCACTTAAAAACAAAAAAATGCATGCGACTACATAACATGTTTTAGATCTGAAATACTGAAGTATAAAAAAGGAAAGACAGATAGTTAAATTGAAGAATAAATGCAGAATTCAGTCTGTCGGGTTTTACACATAAAATATATCTAAAAATGTTTCTGTTTTTTTGGTCATTGTTTTTATTGGCATAGTCTTCTTTTTTTTTTTTTTTTTTTACTTGTAGTAATTTTTTTTGTCCAACCAGAGCGTTTATTTATTTATATATATATATATATATATATATATATATATATATATATATATATATATATATATATATATATATAATATTCCCCCCCAGTACTAAAGATTATAAATCGTTGTAGGACCAAGATATTTTTTTTTTTTTTTTTTTTTTTTTTTTAAGGGTTTTAAAACATGGGTGTGTGCACAGCACACTCAAGTGTCTTCCCCCCCCCCCCCCCCCCCCACACACACACTCTGACACTAGTGTGTTCCTCTACACGTGCTATTTCAGATGGCCGACTGTCATCCCAAGATGCTTTTCAGCTGAGTGCTTTTCAAAACAATTGTTGATGGTTCAGGTTGTTTTTACAAGGGCCCTCTCCCACTCTGGAGATCGACATACTGCTTCTGACCTACTGAGAATATACACACACACACACACGCGCGCACTGATCCTAATCCTTTGTTTTTGTCTACCTACAATCCACCCGTTGCTTCCACTCATGCTGGTGTTAACTGACCTCAGGTGAATTAGATTCATTTAAATACATAAATTGCATGACATGAAGTCGTAACAGGTGAGACTGACGGCAACCCGGGCAAGAGCTGGGGGGGGGGGCAGATTTCACAACTTCACTGACCCATTCATCAATAACCCACGATTAAAGGATGCAGATTTTGTAAAGGCATTCAGGCGCATGTGCGAAGATATGAGATGTAGGAAAAATGCACTCAATGACATGAGGATTGCAAGCTGTGAAAAGTTGGTTCCAACAGCAGAAAAAGCAACACTTAACCATTTAAATATTTTACCGATTTTAAAATGTGGTTGGGGTTGATTAAGGACTTTAGTTTAAACATCAAGCCTCAAATCCAGCTCACTTTTCCAGGTTAAGCTGTTCAGAAAAATCTTGACTTTTGTTTTTCCAGCTGCACTTGTCGACTTGTCAGCTGGACAGAATTTGTTACTCCTCACGGACTTCTGCTCCTGTAGGTGTCTCTCGGTCATTTTGCGTCAACTCTGAGTGTTACAGATTACTGTTGGACCACTTAAACAAACACCATCTTCTGGTGCCCTGAAGCCTGCGTTCTCAAGCCCCAAGGTATATTTGTTGGGTGCATTATGTTTTTATGGGCAGCACAAAGGAAAATGTCACTTTTTCAGCTGAAATACGGCAGTAATACAAGAGCACTCTACTGCACTCACGTTTGAAATTTTCAGATCCTGACTTAGTGCATCTGAAAAGACTGCAGCTGTAGACTGTGGCAGGCTCTGACAGTCGTAGATTTTTTGTGAAATGTTAAAAAAAAAAAAAAAAAAAAGTAGGTTTGTAGTGTTTACAGGTGTCATAATTTAGAGGACAGAGTGGAGTTTGACACAAAAACACAAAAACCTGTTATGTGTGACGTAGCAATTCCAGTATAATGAGATGCTGAATCAACTATATATGAACTGAAAGGGCTAAAATGAATAAAAATTAGGCAAATTCAATAGATGAACACCATCAGATGACATGTGACACCATCTCCCTGTTTTACAGACACTAAGCCATAAAGACTAAAATAAATTAATTAAAATGAGTCCAAACTAATTTATTCCTAAATTTTGAAGTAACTGCCCAGCTCCTTTCACCAAATACAGCTGATCGATTGATCACAGGAAGTGTGAATACCTCTATAAAAAGCAGATTCTGTTGGTAGTTTGCTGGTCTTGAACATAATGCTAAGGAGAAAAGACATCAGCAGTTTTGAGAAGCAGAAATTGTTTCGTATCAATCTGGGAAAAGTTTATAAGGCCATTTCAAATAATTTGAAGTCCATCATTCTACACTGAGATATATTATTCACAAGTGTAAGACATTTAAAGGCGGTTGCCGCTCTTCCCAGGAATGGACTTAGCCCAAGGTCAGAATGCAATGTTCAGAGAAATCACAATAAACCAGTTCAGTACAGACCTCACAGGCCTCGCGTACGAACGTGGAAGTTTTCTGGCCGTGATGCCCAACTCTGTGCATTGCAAAACATCAAACGCCTCATACACAGCACCTGTCATCAATGGTGAGGGGGGCTTGGGCTTGATTTGGGCTTGTTTCTGGTCACAGGACCCGGGTGTCATGCAATCATTGAGTTGACCTTGAACGTCTGTGTACACCAAAACGTTGTGCAGACAGATGTTGGGCCGTCTGCCGACAGGATTTGAAGAGTTTGGCTCATACATCAGAATAACGATAGCAAAGCCAAGTCAAATGAAATTGCTGACACATTTTTAAAAAATGAGGCTGCTGCAATGACCCAACGTTTTGCTTCTCAGCCTGATTGAAATCTTCTGCCTGGATCTTAAGAGAGCTGTGCATAAACGAAAGTCTGCAAAGCCCAGTGAACTAAAGTAGAGTTGGCCGAAAATGCCAATGTGAGAGACTGATAATGTCATAATGAAAATTATAAGCGTTTATGCAGCCTAAGGTGGGTCTACAAGCTGTTGAATTAAGGGGACACTTGTTTTTTTGTTTTATTTTAGTTTAGTTTTAGAGAAATAAATAATGACAAACTGTAAAATGTCATGTGCTGTTGTTTGAGGTTGTATTTGCTGAAAATGTTTGTGTAAGGAGATTTAGTGGTACTAAGGAGATGACGGAGACGAAAAACAATGATGTTTTAAGCAAGTGATGTAAACAGTTGATTATAAAGATGTGGTATAAAAGCACTATCCACGAAGGTTTGAGTCTTTGAGGAGAAAAGATGGTCATCAAATGCCTGAGAAGATCTTAGATTAGACCTCGTTGTCATCCCTGGATGATGAAGGCGTGTTTAACGTGCGCTGGACAATGTAAACGCAAGGCACGGTACTGCCTCCCCGGTGCCTGAAGCCGAGTTAGGGGGAGGGAAGGCGACTCGGGAGGCGTTATCGAGTGGAACAAGGTAACGTGATGACTCGATGTCTGGTCGGCCTCGCTGGCATCACAGGGAGCCGGCTGGTGATGGAGCGGGTGGCGGGTCCATGCTGAATAACGACTGGAAATGCGTAGCGACTTCGCCCAAATCTTGTTGTGCAAATATGACCAGCCTGCTCCTTCTCCCACTCCGGCTGTTGTTTGTTGGATGCAAATAACTACTGAGGCTCTTCGGTTTGTTGGTGACTCGAGTTTCGCAGATCCTTGTCTTGTCATCAGCAAATCCCTTCGACCTTCGACCCGCTTCTACGCGCTGAGCCGGTTTATTCGCGAGGCCAGCGCGACAGCCGCCCTGTCTAATGTAAAAAGAGCAGTCGATGCGCTAGAGTGTCAAATGCGGGGAATCTGTCAGTGTAAAAGAGGCCAAAGAAAGATCGGAAAGAATGAGCATATATCTCCTTCCTTCTACAGAGAATAAAGTTGTTGAATGATAAAAAAAAAAATCTGGAGGATTATCGGTGAATGGACGAGAGTGCACACTCAAATTTGACGTTTTATAAACCGACATTTCTCGACGGCGAGTGAAAGCATACGGGCAAGAAATTACCGTGGGAGACCTTTAACATCGGGACGCGACATCCACACATCCCACCGTTAAATGTGTTAGTTCTGTGTGTGACATCTCTGGGCTCGGAGGGATCTGGGATCAGTGGAGACCAGTTTTGTGGTCATTTCACATCTTTTTTTTTTTTTCTTTTTTTTTTAGTGGAAGAAATAAACACTGTGCTGTGAAAATAACCATCCTGACTGAGCAGAAAGTCCAAAAGTCAGGCTCTGGGATGGTATCGGGTTGTATCACGTCTCCGTAGCTAGGGTCTATGTGCATCAGTGGTGAAAGCTTCAAAGATTCATGTGGGAAACGAAGTTTTTATAGCAGCATGTCAGATACTTCGCTGGGAGATGCATGTATTTTTCAGCAAGATGATGCAGATGATGTCATTACAACAGTACGACTGTAGAAGAAGAAAGCGTAGGTACTGGGTGGACTTACCTGCAGTCCTGTCGCGTCCTAAGAACGGAATTAAATAATAAATGAAAAGCTTCACCAGTTCAGTGCCAGAACCTTTTGTTTTAGAGGAGTGGAAACATAAGGTGGTAAAAGCTGTCACTTTTAGTTCCAACTGAGTTTAGATTGAGTGATACAAAAAAAAGGATGTAAATGAACAAATTAAGTTCATGAGCCAAAAAAAGAAAAAATGTAACTTTTTTTATTGTTCCACCTTTTGTCTGACTTGGGCTCATGCTGAATCACAAGTCTTTAGTGGTGATCCCTGATCTGTGGGAGCCCTTTTCCTCGACCTGCTCGGTTACTGTCAAAGCTAATTATTGTTTGTTAATGCCAATGAGGCGAGAAGGGCAAGAGGAAGGAGCGAAGGGGACTGCCTGTTTTTACTTATACTTCTATCTTCCCTACTTTACGTACTTAGTAAATGTATCAGCTCTTCTATTACTGCGTTTCTCTTTTTCCTCCAGTGTTTGGTAACATAGTTCGTGATGAAACGGGGTTGGAGAGCTATGAATACAGGGGGGGCCTCCCTGAGGGGGATCGCACAATATCAGGATAACGTTGAGTAACACGAGCCCCCTGTCATGCTTTTTCAGTTGTTTGGGACAGTATGAGCGGCCCGCTCGGTTGTGACTAGTGCCGTCTTCGCAGTGAAGACTTAGACAAAGACGCTCTTCACCCCCCGGGGAAATGTGTTTGCATTGGTTGGTATGTGTTTAAAGATGAGCGCTCTCTCTCTCTCACACACACACACACACACACACACACACACACACACACACACACACACACACACACACACACACACACACACACACACACACACACACACACACACACACACACACACACAGAGTCAGTTGCACACATTCCAGCGTCATGGTCAAACGACTTGTCTTTCACACAGATCATTCCTTAAAGCTGTCTGTCCTGCTGGAAGTGACAGCATATGGAAAACCTGTCTAAATGAGTCCACACATCAATTACATCAACGCATTCTCACCTCGCCCCCCCCCCCCCCCCCCCCACCCCCCCCCCCCCCCACCCCCCCCCCCCCCCCCACCCCCCCCCCCCCCCCCCCCCGTTAACTCATATTGCTTTTGTTGCGTCCCCCTCTCTCATCTATCCACGCTATACTTCTCTGTTCTTCTTTTTCCATCTGTTCTATAAAGACTGTTTATCACGCTGAATATTAAAGCGAGTAAAATTTAAGATTGTTTTAACCCTTCACTGTTTTTATACAGCTGCCTCGGTTGGTCTGTGTTGCCAGGTTCCAGTGAAATCATGAAATATAGTCAAGGGTATACATCTTTTTTTCTGAGTGAAATGCAACACTGTTAAATTTTCCCTCATTTGCATTTTAATTTGAATATCTGGTTGTATGAAATACAGCAGCAGAGTTCACACCAGAGTGGATTAGGTGATTTTTAGAGAGTGGAAAGCTTTTATTAACCGAACATAACATAATTTGTAGAATCATTTCTGTTTGACTGTCACAATGCATCGTTTATGATCCTCGTAGTTAAATACGGCTCTAAAATTAGACGTATGGCAGAGGACTTGATCACTTGGTCACTCAAACTGGATCTACATTACGATTTAACCGGCCAGAGTCATTTTGTCTGCATCGAAGCTTAACAGCGCAATTCCCTGCACTTGTGCAAAGGCCAAGATTTTGGTGTGCGATTGGGACTGTGTGTCTGTGGTGTGACCTTGACCTTGACTGCAGTCCCTAATGGAGGAGGGCTGTTCTGTGAATGGCTCCAACTCCCCCCAGCATACAGTGGTATGTCGCAGCCCATAAAGCATGCTTACATCCCACTCTGGTTTCAGGGAGTGGAAGCCCGGCCCCGCCCCTTCCTCACACTCTGAAATAGCCACGTCCTTGTCCCCGCACAGAGCTCAGTGTGAGTCGGGGTGTGTATATATGCAGCCGGGGTTGATTGAGGAGCAGATTGCTGGTGACAGGTCACACCGCGTTCCGTCTCTCCAACCCCCCCAGATTAGCGACCCCCAGGTCCCCACACTGCCCTCCCCTTTCTCTGTGCCCCCACCTGTTAGGATCCCTCTGCTACTTCCACCAACCCCTCTCTCTCTCTCTTCATCTCTATCTCTCTCACACAGAGTGAACGACCTGCGTTAACAGAACTCTGTTTCTCTGTCGCTCGCCCTGCTGGTTATAAAGGCCATTACGACTCAGTCAAGGATGTGTTTCCTGGGTAGAAGTGTGTGTGTGTGGGTTGAAAAGAGGCCTGTCACAGCACGCTCTTATAATTGCCCTCTTAGCCAATTATCCTCCATTTAAAAGCAAGTCACCTGCTCCGCTACCATGTCCACATGAATGCGTTTCACACACATCACGCATACACACCCCGTAAACAACATGGAAGCTTAATATTTAATTGTTGTTTGTTCCTGGGTGATTTGTTTGTTTACTGGCTGCAATGCTTTTTGTGCTTGGTGCTCTTCATATTGTGTCTCCTCACTTCCTCAGATTCTAATGCACACCAAGGACATGGTTCAGAAGGTGAGTTGTTGGGAATATTTGCTGCATTACTGGGGTGAATAATTTGGTTTAGTGGTGGGAGCGGCCAAATAATATCAGTCATAGGTCTCCGACTGAAGTATTGACATTAAGTGGGACACTTTGCTTAAATGTGAGAGAATATAGCATCATCACTGACTCCGGCAGAGTTCGCAATGCGTAGAGAGGCAAGTTAAGTAAAACATGTTGCAGCTTTTGTTGCTTAATTCAAATAAAACGGCAACAAAAACATTCTGTGATTGATCTGTACGCGGAGTTGGATAACCAAGACCAAGTATTCTGTCTCGCGCAACATGCAGATGTTACCACAAGTTGGAATTAAAAGGATTTGTAGAAAAAGTCCAAAAGCTTGGAATTAAGTGCAACGCCTTTAAAATGTAAACTGTCAATCCAGAATAACAGGAGTATTATGCAAATACAGCGGTGTCATAGGGACTCCTCCACTGGATTAAAATACCTCATTTCCCTCTTCAGCATCACTTCAGAAGGGTAGTCGCAGCACTCGCCTTTTATAGCTTTGTGGTTCCTCCGCACAAGGAAACTGCAATGCTCGTATGTTGTGTAAATTCTGATGACGCCTCAGTCTTTTCTTTGTGCTCCTGTGTAACTCAGATGAATCTGGAAGTCATCTATGGAGATACTGACTCCATCATGATCAACACCAACAGCAAGTCACTGGAGGAAGTCTTCAAACTTGGAAATAAGGTTCGTGTTCCAGTTTGCATATTTCCGTTTTACATGCTATTTAAGTTATACGCTGTCTTTTCCAGTGTATCGCCGTTAGATAGTGTTTTTGTGTTTTTAGCGTACTCATGCAGTAATGCACATTTTACTTCCAGGTAAAGGCAGAAGTAAACAAGCTGTATAAACTCCTGGAGATTGACATTGATGGCGTGTTTAAGTCGCTTTTGCTGCTCAAGAAGAAGAAATATGCAGCCCTAGTGGTTGAGCAGCACGGGGAAGGGCGATTCAGTGTGAAGCAGGAACTCAAAGGCTTGGACATCGTCCGCAGGGACTGGTGTGACCTCGCCAAAGAATGTGGCAAGTACGTCAAAGCAGCTTATTCGAAGGTTATTCTTCCATTAGCAGTGCATTTTACGTCTAAAGCGATAAACGACGTCACTCTTCTTTGCTTCTAGCTATGTGATTGGCCAGATCTTGTCAGACCAGAGTCGTGACGTCATCGTGGAAAACATCCAGAACCATCTGGTGGAGGTTGGAGAGAAGGTGGCCCAGGGAGACGTACCTCTCAACCAGTATGAGATACACAAGGTGAGGCCGCTGAGGACTTGAATCCTGCATTTATGGATGTATTTACACAATATTCTCAGCCTCTACTTTTAGATATTTGTTATTACCTTTACGTTCTGTGGTGATGTCTTGTTTATCACTTCTTGACCAGTCTTCTCCTCTCCAGGCATTGACAAAGGATCCTCAGGACTACCCTGATAAGAAGAGTCTCCCCCACGTCCACGTAGCTCTGTGGATCAACTCGCAGGGTGGTCGCCGAGTCAAAGCTGGAGACACCGTATCTTACCTCATTTGCAAGGTCGGTGCATTTAGGAAAAAATAGTCCTATCATCCTGGAAAACTCTATAGAGTGCAACAAGGTTCAGTCGCTCTCGCTCTCTAGAAGATTTGTTCCACAGCTGTTCTGTGCATTGAGGTGAGCCCGACGGTATCTCGTCGATCCGCTCAACCTCACGTCCAAGCTCAGGCCACTTCCCCACCAAAGAGCTGACATTTCATGTCCCAAGACACGGTTTCAACGGCATTGTCATTGCATCTTCTTGTGCCTTGCAGGACGGCTCCACGCTGGCAGCCAGTCAGAGAGCGTACGCTTTAGAGCAACTTCAGAAGCAGGAGGGTCTCAGTCTGGACACTCAGTACTACCTGGCCCAGCAGGTCCACCCTGTGGTGTCTCGCATCTGTGACCCCATTGAAGGCATCGACGGCGTGCTCATAGCTACATGGCTGGGTACGTTAATTACAGGTTATTGCCGACGGTGGAAGGATTTCCATTGCCACTTGAGGAATGTCACATTGCCTTACACCTCAGGAAAAAAAAATGACAAATTACCCTAATTAGTGCTGAAAAAAATGTGAAAAAAATAAGTGTATAATTAAAATGAAAAAGGGGTGCTGTTGACATCACCTTGTTTCAGTTTTTAAAAATAATATTGTTAAATGAACACAGATCTTCTACTATTTTATAGATAAACACAAACTGTGTGACAGTCGTGGGTATAGCTCACTAAAGTTGGTGGCAGTATTTCTGATGTTGTTATGAGACTAGACTGAAAAAGTAGAGACAAATAGACACTTGGATCACCTGAAAAAATGTTTTTTTTAAATATATTTAGCTTTACTGAACAGTTTGATTTACTAAACAAAAAACAACCTGGAGAAAATTCTTATCTGCATGAACCTTAGTTTTAATTGCTGTTACCCATCACTCTGGTTGTTTGATGCGAGTGTGACGTTCATCTCAGGTCTGGACCCAAGTCAGTTCAGATCCCAGCAGCAGTATCAGCGGGAGGAGGAAGCGGACGCCGCGCTGGGAGTTCCAATTCAGCTGACCGACGAGGAGCGTTACAAAGACTGCGAGAGGTTCACTTTCACCTGCCCTCAGTGCGGGACCGACAACATCTACGACAGCGTCTTTGAAGGAGCGGTGAGGAAATGTGTATATGAGCGACACATGGGTGACAAATGAAAGGAGAAACCGTGACAGAATAAGGGATCGAACCAGAACGGCTTTAATAACTAGTCGGTGTTGATTCTACGAGAGTGATGGAGCGCCGTGCTTTCAGATTATTTTTCCTGATTCAAGTCTCGTCGACATGCAAAACTCAGGCTCTTCTTCTGATGCGTCTTTAAGCCGGCGGAGATGCATAATCTCGGGCTCCGGCGCCTGGTTCGTTGCCTCCTCCAGCAGCACGTGTCTAGAAGCACCTCCTCTGTGAGTTGTCCAGAAGGGCAAACCTGTACAGATGACAGGAAGACCTCAGCCGCTGGTTTTGTGCGGTGGAGGACCAGCTCCTTCTAAGCTCCTCCCAGACGACTGAGCTCCATCCCTTAAGACGAGGCCCGCCACCCTGCGGAGGAAGCTGGAGCTTGGCTTTAAATTATAACCTTGTCTACTACGCTCAGCTCTCAGTTGTAGGTGAAGGTTGGAACGTAGATCCGCCAGTTCTCTCTTCCCTAATTTTGAACACTCACGAACAAAACCTCGAGACGCTTAAACTCCTCCACTTGAGGCAGCACAACTTCCTGCCCCAGTAGAAAGGCTTCACCACACGATAAAGGCGATCGGATTCCCTCCATGTAACGCCAGAGGCCTCTTTCTTGAATGTGTCACCAGTCTGCATCGTGTCCGTTCCCCGTTGTTCTTCCGTCTTGAGCATTTGATCCCATCAGAGATGCTTTCTCTGTGTCTGGAGATCTTATTATTATTCCTGTTAAAGTAAGACGCGTACAAGGCGTTGGAGGAAGGTGTTCCTCAAGGCAGGTCAGTAAAACTTCCCGTGAAGGATTCTTGCTTGAGTCATCCTCCATATTGTGTCTCTGCCTGTATTTTTAGACAGCTGCCCGGCTCCAAAATGGACTCTGTTTTCATTGGCATAGTTTGGACTCCACAACTCGAAAATCCTTTCCTTAACCCCGCCGCTCCATGGACACACACACACACACATGTACACACACTCATCTCCTACCACTTGTCAGGCCAAGGTCATGTGTTCGAGTGTTATCAGACTCTAATGAGGAGCAGGGCGTGCAGCTTTTTCTCGTCTGGAAGACACTAATAAAACTGACAAGCCTCTGTCCTCGACAGGCGGAGAGAACTTGCGTTTAATTAACGCAGGAGTATTGCACCGTAAAAGGATAGTCCCACTGCACTGAAAATGAGAGGAAAAAGAATTTTCCGTCATGCTCTTGCAAACACAAAACGAAAAAGAAACGACAGTGAAACATTTTCTGGAAGTAATCTGTCAGAATCAGTTTGAGTGATTTTTCAGTTTAACATAACCAGCAGTCGTGTGATTACAGAGCAAGTGTGTGTTTTGAAGTCGGTATGCACGCGTACACACTGGCGCTGATAAGACGGTAAGTTAATTAAGGTGGTGAACATGGTCTAACAGCTCGGTGAGAGGGAAGGACAGACGGGCCTTGACTCCTCCACTGACACAGAGCCAGGGATGGTAGGAGGAGGTGACGATAGCTGATGGAGGACAGACATGGGAGTTTTTTTTTTTTTTTTTATTTTGAGGAGAATGAAAAGAGCGTTAGGTATCCCGCGAGGGGGAAGTTAAACAAGAATGCTGTGAAAGCTGCGCAGTATCAAACGAGGACACCGATGAATACGGGCTGCTTAGACGGTCGACATTGTAAAGCTTTTTAAAAGCATTTCCCAGGTTTGCAGGAGTCTATTTCGGGGTGCAGACGCGAAGCAGTAAAGATGAAAGTCGGCTGAAGTTGCAGACGAGCGCTAAAAGTTACTATCTTTGGACCGCCTCATTTGAAGTTTTCTCATAAATCTCACACAAAGACAGTAGAGGAATTACTGTAGAAGTTTCATATTTCTCTGCAGTTGCTTTGTATAAATAAATAAACGACAAAAAAGGCAAGAAAATACAAGCCAATTGTGTGTATTTTTTTTTTTTTTTAATAGATACAGCTTGTTTGAGTGGGGGAGTTATTGCAAAATGAAGTTTTGGAATGAAACAACTGAGATAAAGAGCAGGAAGGAGGAGAGTCTTGAACGGGAGAAAAAGGGAGGCTGCTTTCATCTTGAGCACATAAAAAAAAAAAAGTAAAATGAAGTAAAAAGAGGAGGAAAGTAAGCAGGCGATGTACTAGACGAGGTCTGTGGGTGGGGGTGGGGGGTAACCATGTATAGCTGCTCGTTTCAAAAGTTGAATGAGTCGAGAGACTCAAGCTACCAGAAAATCTCTTGTAATTTTCTCTCCAAAATGGAATGATTGAAGCAAACAAAATCCTCGCGTGTTAGTGGGGGTGGGGGGTGTCACCAGCATACTTTTGACATTGACTTTTCTGCATTTACTTTTGTGCTGCCGTCAACACGACAGGTAAATGGAGTTCAGGTTCTGAAGGGGCAAGTGTTTAAAGCCATTTCATTCATTGTAATTGTTATGTACTGTAGCTGCCTTTTTTATTGTGGTAACTAGAAGTCTTACAGTCTAGTGAACAGTTCAGGGCGGTCACACTGACCTGTTTTCTGTTCAGGCTACAGTAATGTTAAAATTTGATGGACTCTGGGCTTCGTTCAGCTCTCATACCTTCTGTGTTTGATGGGCACTTTGTGGTGATTTAAATGAGTTGATTCTTTATGCTTTAAGTACGTAACTCCTTTGTTGATTACAGGGTTAATAGTGAGCTGTAATGATTTCCTGTATACTCTTAGTCATTGCCCCTGCAGACTCGTAACAGAATTCCCAGACATAAATACACTATATGGACAAAAGTATTCGCTCGCCTGCCTTGACTCGCATATGATGATGATGTTAGACGAGGAGGTCAGGACTCTGTGCAGGCCAGTCAAGTTCATCCACACCAGACTCTGTCATCCAGGTCTTTATGGACCTGCTTTGTGCACTGGTGCACAGTCATGTTGGAAGAGGAAGGGGCCAGCTCCAAACTGTTCCCACAAAGTTGGGAACATGGAATTGTCCACAATGTCTTGGTCTGCTGAAGCATTCAGAGTTCCTTTCACTAGAACTAAGAGTCCAAGCCCAGCTCTTAGAAACGACCCCACACCATAATCTCCCCTCCACCAAACTTTACACTTGACACAATGCAGTCAGACAAGTATCATTCTCCTGGCAACCACCAAACCCAGACAGTGGTGTCGTGTTTTACACCACTGCATCCGACGCTTTGCATTGCACTTAGTGATGTGTTACTTGGATGCAGCTGCTCGGCCATGGAAACCCATCCATGAAGCTCTCTGTGTATCGTTCTTGAGCTGATCTGAAGGCCACATGAAGTTTGGAGGTCTGTAGTGATTGACTCTGCAGAAAGTTGGTGACCTCTTTGCATTATGCTCCTCAGCATCCACTGATCCCGCTCCGTCAGTTTACATGACCTAACACTTCGTGGCTGAGTTGCTGTCATTCCCAAACACTTCCATGTTCTTATAATACAGTTGAATGTGGAATATTTAGGAGCGAGGAAGTTTCACGACTGGATTTGTTGTACAGGTGACATCTTATCACAGTTCCACACTGGAATTCACTGAGTTCCTGAGAGAGACCCATTCTTACACAAATAGTTAAGGTTAATATAAAAACAGTCTCCATGTCTAGAGGCTTGATTTTATACACCTGTGGCCATGGAAGTGATTGGAACACCTGATTCCCATTATTTGGATAAGTGAGCGAATACTTTTGGCAATATAGTGCATCTGTGTTTAGTATGGAGACTTTTTTTAATGTGTTATGTATTCATTTTTTTGGCTTCAAGCATTAAAATATTAGAAATCAGAAATGTTTGGGGCTATTTTGGTAAGGAACCTCTTAGACAATTTTAGATCACTGTCAAATAGTGGTTTCACAGGTTCGGTCAGCATGAAACTTTCCACTTAAAAACACTGAACATTTAAACAGTTTTGTTACATTTAAAACCTTTAATATTACCTAGATCTCAATCACGCTTCTTCTAAATTATTGCGACATGGACAGAGGACATAATATGAGAAAATGAGACTGACCGAACAAAGAGTAAATGTTGGACAGTTTGGTAAAAGGGCTAAAGAAATGACTAAAGTAGTTTTGTGCTGCTTTTAAGGAGTGCGATTTCCACATGGGGTTACGCTTTTAAACATTTTAGTGGGCTATGTCAACAGGAGAATAATGTTTTTCATTGAAACCAAGTTATCCTGTGAAAGATACTTTTATGTGTAATTGAAATGATGCGTGACACTTATTTACTTTTACAGGGTTCAAAGGTGGAGCCCAGTTTGATGCGGTGCTGTCACAACGACTGCAGGTGTCACCCCATTGACTACATGGTCAACATCAGCAACAAACTTCTCCTCGACATCCGTCGCCACATCAAAAAATATTACTCCGTGAGTATTCCTTTCAGTTCAACTGCAGGAATAATTTTCCAGCTCCTGTGGAGTTTAAGCGAAACATGATCACTTCGGTTCCCCGACATTCACGCTGCAAGAATGAGAGGCTGAACGCAATCTCGAGGGAGAGTCCTGATCAGGGAGTCGTGCTTTTGAGACAAGTTTCAAGACTTTTGTGTCCATAATAGCTTGTATTAATTTAACTTTAAGCCTCATTCAGGAATAGTCTTTACTAAGTGTGTAATCACAGCATTCAGGCAAAGACTCATGTGATGTCAATCAACGGAGGGGACACGGTGCACACCAGAGGGCTACAGAACCACTGAGAGAGACTTCTGGTTGTGTGAGAAAGAAGTGAAAGCCAAAGCGTAAAATAGTTTTTACACTCCAGTGCAAAAATACTCGCAGATCCTTGTAGACGGGTAACATTGTGTTTAAGTCTGCAACCGAAGCTGCATTTTCATCGAAAACAGTTTTTGTTTGTTTGTTTTTTTTTTTTTAACCAGAGGTTCTTTTTAACCTGAAGCCCCCATTCAGTATAAGTTACTTTTTTTTTTTCAAAATGTTAACGTGCCCACAAGATGTGCCTTTTAAATTGTTTTATGTGTTTCAAGATGTTTGAGCAAAATCAGCCATTAACAATAAAGCTGTGGTACATTTCCACTTTGAACGTGCCGAACACCGCTTACAGGAGGTTACAGAGAGGCGGGGTCCGGCGTTTCGCCGTATTTTCACCGTAAAAGAGTGGAGGGAATCTTGTGAATCTTCCCAGCTCAGATTTTCATGCCCTCATTTTCTGAGAAAACATTATAATGAAAAGCTTCCTCCAAGCTAAGTGGAGAAGATGGCAGAAGCAAGGAGGTGCGTTTTGCTCTGGCGAAAATGGCAGCGATGACACGCTCCGTTAACGGCTGCGAGGTTCAGAATCTGTGAGCCACAACCAAGTCTGCTGAACTAAACTGGCAGGATCAGATGAGCTTATTCATAGATTGTTGAAACTATTTTACAGCCGCGATTTCTTTTCTAACGATTTAGTCTTTTGCAAAACATTGAAATATTTATCTTTTGAGAAGCGTATGTGAGTTTTTAGCTGGTGATTGCTGGAGTGGGGCTTTTTTTACATTTTTTTTAAATTTATTTATTTAGTTATTATTTTTATTTAGTTTAATAATATGACTCTCTTCCTTGTGCCCCATTGGTTCAAACATTTACAACAAATGTGACTGCAGTGTTTAGGTTTTTGCAGCCCGGCGGTTGTGCCATACAGTAAAACTGTCTGTCAACATTTTCTCAAAATACGTCACATTAATGCTTCAGCTGACAAAATAAAACCTCAAGTGGTCAAAAAATTGTCTGTAGAGAAAGAAAAATGGGCAAAACTTGTGATAATTGACCTTCTGCAAAGTGTCCATGAACTGTACTTAACACGATGGGGGTTGCAACATATGCAGTAACGTTAAACACAAAGAGAACCTCAGCAGGGCGGCGCTCTGACATTTTCAGCCGAAGAACAAACTGTGTTTGTAAAATAAAAAGTGCTCCAGGTAGAGGGAACATTATAAAACTTAAATAGGCCATTTTACTGTGCAGTAAAAGCTTAAAATGCATGAAAAGTTGTCTGAAAAAAAACAACAAAAACATAGATTAAATGTGGCTTACTTCGAAATACTTCAAAATTTGGGTTTGTCTTAATCATAAAGGACCAATATTTTGTTAGAAAGTGAAGGTTTTAATTGAAAGCTTTTAAAGAAGAAATTTCTTTTGTGTTTTTATCCATCAGCCAAATGTCTTTTAAAAAATGTATAGATTATGTAAAATTGTCAATAATGAGCCCTTGGATCGTTTTTTTAAAAAATACTCTTATATTAGTCTTATAAAAAACACACACGTAAAAGAAGTATTTACATACACAGAAATGTGCAAGTTCTTGCTATTTGATTTATCAGTTCATTGTGCAGATGATGGTCAACATTGGTTGTTTTTAGAAGTGCTACATAAAAATAACCGACTAGACTTGATAATTAAATGTAAAAATTATGACAAATGCACATCATTAGGTAAAAATCAACAAGTTAAATTCTTTTTGTTAGGAAATAACCATATTTATTGGGCGTAAGAGGAATTTTCTTGACTAAAATTCTTAAAACCATCAAAATAGTCTTAGATGCTCTTCTGATTTTCTTGAAACAACGGTTTTGTTTTTGCAGTGTACCACTCGACCTCCTTCAGTACCGCTGAGTATCTAAAAACTCTCCGTCTTTCAATACCTAATTTCGATACCGTTGAGCGACACCATTGCTCCACCGTCACACCGGTCCAACCATCCGGTCCTGACACGACATAACGGCGGACGTTCCAACGGGTGTCTGGAAACGCTATGAATAGCACCAGTGGAGTCAGTAGTGGAGGCAGTCGACGTCAGTGCTGTGTGTTTTGAACCGTAACTGTCCCTCTGTCATGGTGGCAGCTTTTCCCAGGATAGAAGCGACTTGTAAAAAGTAAAACCAGGACAGTATATCAATTTGTTGCTGATAAAAACAGTGACATTAATCAGATACTTCTGCCATATTTAAGCTTTTTTTTTTTTTTTTTTTTTTTTTTTTTTTTTACTAAAAGCACAAATGTGCAAAAAACAAATCCACGCATAACGGTATAAATTGAAACCTTTTTTGTTTAGTCTGCAGACATAAGAACTTAACTGAGCTAGATCTCTGTTGGGTGCTCAGACCTGCAGTAATGTCCTCACTTGTGTTGGTGTCATAGTTGGATGTTGGATCTCTGCGGTGTGTTCAAGGGCACTATTTTTTTATTTTTTTATTTTTTTGTCGCTTTTGTCGCTTTGAGGACCTGCTGCAACAAGTCATAGTCTTTTCATGGTCTTTCATGTCGGTTTGGCGAATGAGACAGGACGCAGTAGAAACGCAACAGTGCAGAAGACTGCGACTGTACTCTGGAATCCAGTTTAATTCACTTTCAGGCGGTGTTGTCGTTGTAAAGGACTCCATGTCTGGGCGGCTTCCAGCACCTCGGTCTTCAGTGAGTGGAATGCACTGTATTTTAAAGTGTGTGTGTGTGTGGGTGGGGGCCGGGGTGGGGGGGGGGGGGGGGGTTCTGCTGCTAACTCTCCCACAGTGCTGAACAGAAATCAATTAGTGCGGTGAATGTGAGGGGAGCGAGACCCCCTTAGCCCCTTTGTCATGATGTGTGAAACAGCTGCTACCACTGAATACTTACACGTCACACAGCAACACACACACACACACACACACACACAATCCCTCACGTACACACACCACTGTAGGCTGAACAGCAGTGGATACAGCACACACAACGGGGCAATGAAGAGGGGTAATATTGTGTAATTAAAGATTCCTTTCAGGAAGGGGGAGAGTTCAAATAGAGCTGTTTGCCTGGTGAGATAGAGTGAAAGCTCTGGACCTGTGTTGTGTGTGTGTGTGTGTGTGCGCGTGTGTGTGTGTGGACAAATATGCATACATGTGTGCTAGCAGCTCGATCTGGGACCGTAGAGGCATTATTCATTAGTGAAATTACCTCTTGCCCCCATTCCTGCCCTCATCCCCACAATTATCAGTAAACCAGCACTCTGAGAATAAGCAAACACTTCTTCGCGGCTCACCCTCTCTATCGCACACACTCTCACACACGTCATCCTGTCCTTGTCCCACCCTGCTCTCTTTGGCGAAATGAGAAATTTGCTTGTTTCTTGAACCACCCCAATTCTAGGTTTTCTTCTTTTTAAACCCCTCCCATCTAACCACCGTTGCCATGGCATTTAACAAATTATTGCAATTACCCTCGTCGTGTGGGTCGCCCTTGGAAACGGGTTGAGGGGCAAGACAAGAAAGGGGGAGAAGGAGAGAATGGTTGAATGAAGACCAGAGAAGGTGATAATCCTGTTTTGAACAAAAGGTCAAATTGTTGAATAGTGAAGCTTTGATTAACCGGAGGAGGTACAAAGTGGAGCTGTTTGAGCTCTTTTCACTGCGTGTTTGTGAGAGGGAGACTGTTTGTGAAGAAGGCCGATTTTGAGGTCTGTTCTCACCACTGGATGCGTTGACTGATAAAGGACCAAAATGAGTTATGGGTCTTTCTGGTGCTTGTGTTTGCGGTTTTATCAGGTAGATTCCTCCGGTACGAGATTCATATCAACAAGGACTTTACAGCAGATATCGGTGATTGGTCAGAGCATTCATTTTATTATTTAACAACTGTTTAATCATCTTTAAAGGTATTTGAATTGAACATTTTCAACATTTTGGACTCGTTTAAACAAAACTAGCAATAAGGGAAAATGGAAATCAGTTTGGATTAGTTTTTTTGTTTTGTAAAATGTATAGATGAGGGTAATTTTCATCAGTGATGGTCTCTTATGTCTTTTTCTGTAAAATGTTGCAAGTAAGATCACAGTTTTTCCAATGCAGCCCAAAGGATTTTTTTCATGTCATAATACCAGTTTAAAAAATTACATCAAACTTTATTTATATTGAGTAAAATGAAGCACAAAGGGCTTTACAGTAGAAACAAAGTCAATCCCGCCCATCCGCCCACCCCGTTTCCCACCAGGCTTAATCCCTGTCAATAATGAAACATGATCAGATTAAGTCTGCCTTGTTTTTTTTTTTATTTGAAGGAATATTTACTCACATTTAGGAAGCATCGGAAGGCTCATGCCTTCTCCTGGTGGACATACCAGATTGCTCTTAAAAATCTTAGCAATAAAAGTTTCCTTTGAGTGTTGGGGATGAATGTCTTGAATAATTTAAAGTCTTTTTACCTGGTCTGCAGTTCAGCATTGCTCTGGGACTTGTTGAGCCTGATTCTGACAGTACAAGACTCATGTTTACTGTCAGCCATGTGTAACTTTAGGTTAGGCTACTTTAGTATGTTCACTGAATGGAGCACTGATCCTGACGCAGCTGCACCAATGACACTGTTTAATTTTGGTTTGAGTAAGTCCGTTCAGACACGGTGGAAATGTAGAGTGTGTATTTGTGTTTGTTAATTTGTAAGTGTTATCATCTTGTGTGAGGTCCATCATCCAGCTACGTGAATAGTGATTCACCAAAGTTGTTTGTTTGCAGAGAAGCAATCGCATTTGTTCAGTTTTGTGCAATCGGTGTGTTACCTCGTTCAGAACTGAGCTCAGCCGAACTGTGAGAAGAAAGGACCTGCTGAGCCGAAACGATGTCAGAAATTTCTTTGGATGCTTAAACTCTATGAAGTCGTAACAAAATGTATAAAGTTCGGTGAGCTCAGATATTTATTTCTGCTGTAAAACGGAAAAGCAGAATGATAGAAAACTGGCACAGATCCAGAAATCTGAAGGCTTTTTCTTGACAAATTTAGAGTATTTTATTAAATGATTGGCGAAAGATCACGTGTACAGCATTTTAATAGGGCTGCAACAAACAACAGTTTTTATAGTTGATTAATCTATTGATGATTAAAACAATTAATTGACTAATCTAATAAGTTGCACAATAATTAGAAAAAATGTATTTAGCCGTTAGGTTTTAAAATTAAGATTGTTAAAGGCATGTGCCAATGTGAAAACACTCAAAATTAATTATTCCAGTCAAAAGTTGGCTGATCTGAGAGAAGAAGATGCAGAGGATATGGTTAGATGGAGGCGGATGAGTCACTGTGACGTCACCTGAAGGGAGCAGCTGAGACGAAAGGAAGATCAGAAACCAGAGAGGGAGAGCGTTGCACACATACGAGTATTTATGGCGCCGCCAGGACTTCTGAAGTACGATTGTGCCTTAAGCTTCTCACTACTTTTACTACTGAATGGTTGGTAGAAATCAAATATTTAAACGGTATCTGGAAGTAGAAAACGAGAGCTTTCTGGTGGTGTACCCAAAGGTGCGTGGACAGTATCTGACGGAAGAGCTTTCAAAGATGCAGACAAAGAGGAGGAAGAGGAGGGAGGGTGTGTTTCATGGTGGGCGCTGTCGTGGCCTGGTCTTGCTTCTGTTTGGTTAAATTATGTGGAACTCATTTGACGTCTGCATTCAGTGTGTCAGGTATCCACTGCTATAATTATGCAATTATGATCCTTTATTCGCTCACATCCAACTGTACGTCCCCAACCCCCTCCCTTGCTCTGGCAAAATGCTTCAATTACATCTTTTTTTTCTCCTTCCCCCCACCCTGGCTTGCTCTTGATTTACTTTTTGTTTTTTAATCCTTTCTGTGTGACTCACACATCCCAAACATTTAATCTCGACTTGTTTTCATTTTTCTTTCTTTTTAAAGACCGTTCATGGGTGTAGCATCACCAACCCCAAGCCACGGGACGTTGTGGTGAACTTTTGTTTGTTTGTACCCCTGAGTTGTAGATGTGTGTCTTATTAATTTATTGAAATCCATATGAAGGTGTGTGTGTGTGTGTGTGTGTGTGTGTGTGTGTGTGTGTGTGTGTGTGTGTGTGTGTGTGTGTGTGTGTGTGTGTGTGTGTGTGTGTGTGTGTGTGTGTGTGTGTGTGTGTGTGTGTGTGTGTGTGTGTGTGTGTGTGTGTGTGTGTGTGTGTGTGTGTGTAAGAGATGGGAGTAGGAGTTTGTGCCGAGGCTTGTCTTGAGAAATCAAAAACAAACAAAAAAAAATAAAACCCACTCTCATGCTCCTTATGTCATCTCCATGACTTAATTATAGTGTAATTTCCCATGATGCTCTGCTCTCTACAGAAGAGCAGCAAAGGTGTTAAGTAATTAGTCGTGGAGCTGGGATTTGTGGGTAAAGCTGTGAACTCTTAGACTTTCTAATTGATTTTGGACATATGTGTGTTTTTGGATTTCATTTAAAAGAGATTTTGTGTGTGTGTGTGTGTGTGTGTGTGTGTGTGTGTGTGTGTGTGTGTGTGTGTGTGTGTGTGTGTGTGTGTGTGTGTGTGTGTGTGTGTGTGTGTGTGTGTGTGTGTGTGTGTGTGTGTGTGTGTTTTGGAAAGTACATTTAACACTCCTCTTTCTGTCTGCTCCCACATCTCTGATTTAGTTAATTAAAATGACAATAAACATTAAAAGATGTGCATGCTGTCATGCACATTAACGCTGATCACTCAGATAAACGTCAAAAGTTTTGGATTGTAGAAAAAGTCTGGCTCAGATGAGAGATTTTTAACTGCACAAAAGTCTTGGTAATGCACATAAAATGTAATAATGTCTTTGTGATATATTCACATTCAGGATTCCCTGCAGTTTGTGTCATTTTATGAATCCTCGTCTTCGGTGCATTTAGGATGTACAAGTCTTATTTAAAAAAAAAAAAAAAAAAAAAAAAAATTTGCAAGAGAAAAGTTTGAAGGAACTAATTAATTTCATATTTATGTTTGGTTCTGAAAAGTGTTTAACTATAGAATAGACTGGCATCTCAAAGACCTTTTCCACCGAGGCAGCGATGACCTTTTCAGGACCAATACCCACTTCATAAGTGCTGGAAAATTCCAATTATCCCAGCTTCCAAGGACGTTCTGGCTTTCCGTTTCTTTAATTTGCAACAACAATCCAAACAAATGATGGTCATGGTTGGTCTTTGTGGTTTCTCTGAAGGTGGTGATACGTTATGTGGTTCTTAGGGGGTTCTCAACTCTGAAGTTGGTGATACCTTATCTGGTTCTTAGGGGGTTTTCAACTCTGAAGGTGGTGATGCGTTATCTGGTTCTTCGGGGGTTCTCAACTCTGAAGGTGGTGATGCGTTATCTGGTTCTTCGGGGGTTCTCAACTCTGAAGGTGGTGATACCTTATCTGGTTCTTCGGGGGTTTTCAACTCTGAAGGTGGTGATGCGTTATCTGGTTCTTCGGGGGTTCTCAACTCTGAAGGTGGTGATTCGTTATCTGGTTCTTCGGGGGTTCTCAACTCTGAAGGTGGTGATGCGTTATCTGGTTCTTCGGGGGTTCTCAACTCTGAAGGTGGTGATACCTTATCTGGTTCTTCGGGGGTTTTCAACTCTGAAGGTGGTGATGCGTTATCTGGTTCTTCGGGGGTTCTCAACTCTGAAGGTGGTGATTCGTTATCTGGTTCTTCGGGGGTTCTCAACTCTGAAGGTGGTGATGCGTTATCTGGTTCTTCGGGGGTTCTCAACTCTGAAGGTGGTGATGCGTTATCTGGTTCTTCGGGGGTTCTCAACTCTGAAGGTGGTGATGCGTTACCTGGTCCTTAGGGGGTTCTCAACTTTGAAGGCGGTGATGCGTTATCTGGTTCTTCGGGGGTTCTCAACTCTGAAGGTGGTGATGCGTTATCTGGTTCTTCGGGGGTTCTCAACTCTGAAGGTGGTGATGCGTTACCTGGTCCTTAGGGGGTTCTCAACTTTGAAGGCGGTGATGCGTTATCTGGTTCTTCGGGGGTTCTCAACTCTGAAGGTGGTGATACCTTATCTGGTTCTTCGGGGGTTCTCAACTCTGAAGGTGGTGATGCGTTATCTGGTTCTTCGGGGGTTCTCAACTCTGAAGGCGGTGATGCGTTATCTGGTTCTTCGGGGGTTCTCAACTCTGAAGGCGGTGATTCGTTATCTGGTTCTTCGGGGGTTCTCAACTCTGAAGGTGGTGATTCGTTATCTGGTTCTTCGGGGGTTCTCAACTCTGAACCAACACCGGCTCAGTTTGCAGTGGTTGAGCAGGATATTGCACTCTTCTAAGTTTTTGATTCCAAATTTCATTTAAGAGATTACAAAATCAATTAATTTAGCTTTAAAGGTAAGATAGTAAGACTTCAAAAAGTGCGTCCTCGCGTTGCTGTAGTTGCTTCTTGCCTTGAAGGTGAAGGTGCCTGGGCAGAGGTGAGGAGGGAAATGATTATATGAGGTTAAGTCAGTTGCAAAGACAAAAATTTTTTTTTTGTTTTTTTGTTGTTTTTTTTTTTCTTCACCTCCTGCTGTTCAAAACTGATCAAGAGACGAGACAAAGGCAGACCCAAAAATCAATCAGAGGAACGCTGCCAGCTTCAGTTTGTGAAGGGGGGTGTTGACAGAAAGACAGGTGCAGCGGTTTAGAAGGGTTTATTTTGAGTGAATGGAAGGAAAGAAGCAAAGATGGACGTGGAAGAGGAGCAAAGGCGTTGATGGCGGCGGGTCTCATGCTCTGTCATTAGCTGGGCATTAACCCCCTCCCATTTAAACCCCCCTTGGTAATGACAGAGCATAAGAAGTAGAGGGTGGAGGAGGAGTCTGAAAGGATATGGGGAGATTGAGAGGGTTAGAAGACAGCACCTGCCCAGGGTCACCGCCTCACCCCGGGAGGTCCTAACTACTGCCGTTTTGGCTGTCCGCTGCACTGCCTCTGTGACGGAGCAGTTTGCTGGCGCAGAGCAGCTGAGTTCACATTGAAATTTCAAAAAGAGACAGACAGGTGGGACACGAAGATGCGAGCCTCCGTTTGTTTTCTTCCCTTTTTCATAACCTGTCTTGAGCTTTTATTTTACCAACCTCAGACTACCTTGCTTGTAAGATTGGTGTGCAAAATTAGAGTAACTAAATGGAAGCGAACAATTTTCCGCAAAATTTCCTCATTACTAGAAACTATTTGAAAAGTATTTTGAGTCAATAAAAGTTTCTTAATCTTTTTTTTGTCAATTTTTAAAGAACATCTTTATCGACAAAATAAATGGCGACATGAACACGTTTTATAAAGACGCAATCACAAAGAGTAGTAAAGGCTGTTTGTGATGCCGGTCTTTCTGTTTTCATCTTTTTGATTCAAAACTCGCTTTAGTTCAGAATTTTCTTTAAGTATTTACATCAAGGATCCATTTTACTCACCAAGTTGATAACAAAGATGGAATTTGAGATTAAAAAATGCTTTAAAAATGGAAGAATGGATATTTGTCAGTGGGTGAGTTTTACAGTGTTTTTTTTTGTTTTAAACTTTATTTCTTAGTCATTTGTTTTCTTTGTTTCCTCAAAGATAACTTTGGTCAACTTCCAATGTCCTGCTCCAAAGCAGCAAGAAATTGAGAAGCAGTTGGTTTCTAAAGCTTAGCGGACCGACGATTCCGGCGCCTCAGTCGATCTCATGGTGTCTGATGTGTGTGTCCCAGGGCTGGCTGGTGTGTGAGGACCAGGCCTGCCAGAACAGGACCAGGCGCTTGCCCGTCGCCTTCTCCCGACACGGACCCATCTGTCCCGCCTGCAGCAGAGCCACACTCAGACCCGAGGTAACGCACCCCGTCACACAACTGTGCTTAGATAGACGAATGCGCATGAGAAGGAGCGCCAGATAACTCACCTGGTGGAGCAGGTGCTCCGCTCGCAGACGCTACAGTCCTCGGGTGTCTCACCCAGCCTCGACTCCCAGCCTCTGGTACTTTGTTCCTCGTCTTCTCCTTCTCTCTGCTGCCATTTCCTGTCGAACTACTGTCATTTAAGTCCACTGGAGTCACACAATGTAATAAAAAGAACAATTAAAAAAAGCACATTGGATGTAGGTTGAACAGCAAGAAAACTGCATCTGCTGTCACGCTTGAGGACCGAGGTTGACGTGAAGCCACACAAGAAGCTTTGTGCTCTGTGGGTCGTTTCCAGGTGATGGTGCTATGGAGCTGCACTCTCTCCCCATGTGCGCTGCATTAGTCTCATATATATATATATATATACTAGTTTCCTACAATTCAGTCTTACAACCTTGTGCCTGTGCACCTGCAGCCGGGAGTTTGAGAGCCTGATGGCAGATAAGCCAACGAGAGCACGTGCCTGTCGCGCTTAGACCTTAAAACACTCTGTTAGTTTGACCGCTGGATTTGACAGAATCGCTCTCCCTTTCAGTTGAGTTTGTGCATGACTGTTAAATGTACGTTTTTTTTTTTTTTTGTCCCATCTTTTTCAGTTCTTCTTCCATCCCTTAACTTGCCCTTCCAGGTTTTAATTCTGTACACTCATACCCCCGAACCTCCGCCCCGTCTGCTTTGCTCCGTCTGGGTCTGTGGCGACAGGTTGTAAACCAGAAGGCCAATTTCTGCTGTCACTGTAGCCACTTAGATGGCCGTCGCTGTGCCTGAGGGCGCCGTGCACTTTCGGTTCAGGGCTGAATACAATATTTAACTTTCTGTTCTTGCTCATTAACTCCTTCTGTATCAAAAACTGTACCCTGCCTTCATTTTACCTTATGTTTTACTCCTCAGTCTTTTATTGCATTGTCTTTTTTTTTTTTTAAATGTATTAAAAAGACTGATAACTGCAAATTATATATAATTTTAACCTTTTATAGTACTTTGATTAAAGGTGGAAAAGATAAGCCAGACTTAATATGATTTAAAAACAATTTCTCCAAAACAAGCATATTTTCCCTCTAATTGTTGTAAAATGTCTAAAAGTAAGGCAAGTTTTTTTTTTGTTTTTTTTTTTCTTAGTTTCCCCTACTTTTTTTTTTTTTTTTTTTTTTTTTTTGTTCCTGTCTCTAAAACTGGTATTAAGATGATATAAGATGCAGATTATTTATAAGGAATGTAAACATCTGCATTGCAGATAAATATGTTACATTCTTATTTTAAAAAAGAGGTCTACTGTGAACAGTACATCCGTCAAAGCAAACGGGTTGATCAAAGATTATAATCGTAACGCGTCTCATTTGCAACTAAATTTTGCACTTTATGATGCAAGTCATTAAAACGAGGTCTAAACGCTGCAGCAGTTTCATGGTGCTTTTACACCTTCAATTCAGTGGTAACAATCTTTCTTTGTCAGAAATAGAAATGATATCAATAAGAAGTCCCTAAACCCCACTTTTACTATAATTCTTTATTTATTTTTCAGAGCTTGACTACTTTTAATTGAGTAAGACTTTTATTTTGATTTGTACTTTCTTACATTCCTGTCTGTGTCTTTACTTTAGCTGTTTGAGTCTGTTTGAGTAGTTCTTCCAACATTAAATCATATTGGAGGCATCATCGGTCCGACGAAACGCATTCTGCTCAACACAGGAAGTCTTTGAGAAAGAGTTCGAGAAAGGTCCGGAAATGTCGGAGTAAATCTAAACCAATGAATCTGGAATTTGAAATGTGTATTTAAAAAAAAATATAACGAGAAAGTTTAACTTTTTTTTTTTTTTTTTCCAGTCTTTTGCCAAATTTGTTTTGAATTTTACAAGTTCTGTGGGAGAAGACTGGAGTTATAATGTGGGACGGGTGTTTTCTGTGTAAAACCCTGCTGGAAATGAGGATCAGTGTGTTCTCTGTGCCACCAAAGCTAATAAATACACTAATATATTAAAATGACCCATTACTTACATATACTAAGGACTTGTTTTGTAAGTGACACAGATGCAACCTGACAACTCAAGGCAATCTTTCTTGTTTCCTTCATTTAAGATGCTTCTTTGATCTGCAGAGAAGTATAAAACAATAAGATGCTTTACAGACGAGTCAGAGTTCAGCCACAGCAGCATCTCTGCGGTGCAGCTCTATCGTGGTACTGCTCATGTATTTCCGTCTACCATTACACGCACCGCACCACTGCTGTTAACTTTTATAACTTGACTTTGGCTGCATTGTTATGAATCACAGACTCTGCCGTATAAAAGCAATTGATTCGTCATTAGTCCTCCCCTGTGGCTCATTGGGCTGATTTCGAAGCCGCTGCCAGGCAAATCGGTCGCAGGTCTGCACTCCGACGACTGTTGGACACAAATGCTGCACCTCCTCTTAGAGAAGCGTTCGCCCCCGCTGAAGTGCCCTTAAGTCCAATGTTTGAACCTTAATTAGTACCACTGACCTCCCTCGTAGTAATATTTTTCCAAAAATCATTATAATATGGTTCTTAGTAAGCCAGTGTTGGCTGTGCAGTACAGGGTAACACAGTCATCTGAATCAAACCAGTGCAAGGAGATTAATGGCCCAGCAGCTTTCTTATTTAATTGGTGCTAATTATGCAAAGTACTCAAGAGGCCATTCATGGCTGTTTGAGCTGGCGGTGGACAGAAAAGCTTAGGCAAGTGGAGAAAAAGATGAAGCATCCACCAGTCTCCACTCAGAGATGGTCTTTTTTTTTTTTTTTTTTTTTTTTTTAATTAAAGTTTTGGGTTTTTGAAACCTCCATCAGGTCTTGGTTGCTCGGACCACATTCCCCCTCGGATTCACTCCCAGATTACAGAGTTAATGTCGGCAGGGGCCACAAAAGCACTGAAGAGTCTTCCTCTCCGTGTGCAGGAGTTTCATCACGGTGGCACGTTGACCGTGCGTTCCAGTTCCTCGTTTGGTGCATTTAACTACTGGTGAGGGGCCTGTCTCTTCTCCTTCCTCCATCCAATTCTCTCACTCTGCCTCATCCTCCTCCTCCCTCCCTCCTCCTCTCTCTGGACACAGATTCAGAGCGTGATCTGATCTCCATGTAATGGGAGAGTAATAGGCACTCTGCCTTGATTGGTTGGTAATTTGGGGGAGTTATGCACAGGTGCAATTTGTAATATTTTCAGTAAATTAAATTTCTTTCTCTTCCTCTCCCTCTCTCTTCATCCCTGCCATCCTCCTCAGTGCTTAATTCAGATGGGCTTTTTTTTTTCCCTCCCCCTCACCCTGTCTCAAATCTCTGTCCTGACTTTGCTTTTCTTTTCCCTTTTTATTCACTGCCTTCTTCCCTTCTTTTCATTTTCTTTCCCTCCCCTGCCTCTCTTTAGCTCCTACACTCATTTCGTCTTCTCTTGGCTCCCTCTTTCTGTCCTCCTCTCACCCTCCCCTTCTGTCCCTCTCTTTTTCTCCCCTCGTTTTATTGATGTACGCTCAGGCGCCCATTAGAGCTCCCTTTTTCCCTCTAGTGGAAATTGCAGCATGTTAATTTTCACACAAATTACGGCAATAGCAGGTATCTCTATTTGATACATTATAGCAGGAGCAATCAGAGATAATTGAGTGCCTTTCAGAGGGAGACGGCTGCATTCACTGCCGGCTCAAAGCTGCCCCATTATCGCCTAATCGCTCTTTAAACACTGAATTTTGCTGAACAAAAATTCTTGTCATAATTTTGCTTAAGTGTATTTGGAAATCACAGTCCTTTGAGCGAGGATAATTGAAATCAAATCCCTTTCACTGGAGCTGACATTTCTACATTTCCCCCCAATTGAAATTAATTTCAAAAATTGAGCATGAATATCTTCAAATAGCAGGCAATTATGCCTTTCAATGGGGAGAAATTACCGGTGCTGAATCATTGGAGGCTTGCGAGCGAGAGCACCAGTTAAATGCCTTTGTTTCCCATCGTGTTTGCCTAGTAAAGATTTACATATATTGACTCATTATGGTGTCTTGTGAAGCTGATCGGCGTGACTACCACAACCGGCAATAACGCTTATCGCATCTAAAAAGCTCAAGAGTTTTAAAGCCTTGTGGCCTCACAGCTGAGGGAAAAATGTATGTTTGTTTCTCCCTGTCTCCCTCCTTTTCTCACACCCTCTCTTTTACTGCAGCTGCAGTTGTTGGAGGGTCTTGGATACTGTACATTTAGCAGTTAAATTTTGCCTGTTTGCAGCAGAGCTGCAGAACAGTATGGGAGAACGTGAGCAGTGTCGGGCCTTGTCTGAGCCGCTACGTTGCAGAATATTTTCAGCAGGTTGCATAGTTTTCATCTTCGTTGTGCATTTCTGTTTATGTTTGGCCTGCTGTTTTTTTTTTATTTATTTATTTTTTTATTTTATATTGTCTCCTGACATGCACGCAGAAATACTTTCTGACGCGTTCCTTTTCATTAAATGCTTCACTTATGTAGTTGAATGAAAATATAGTGTGCCATAGTTCTTTGGAGCGTGTGTGTGTGTGTGTGTGTGTGTGTGTGTGTGTGTGTGTGTGTGTGTGTGTGTGTGTGTGTGTGTGTGTGTGTGTGTGTGTGTGTGTGTTTTCTGCATTTGCCTGTCAGTTAAAAGAGGGAGACAGATGTTTTTAAGAATGGGAAACACTTCGGGGGATTGTTTTATTGTGTGAGCCATTTCACGCTGTTGCCCTGTGATTTAGATCAATTTCTGCGATTTAGCCGCCTCCTTTTATTTCTTTTTCCTTTTATTCCATAAGTCCATTCTCAGCTCTTTTTGTCTCGCATACATTTCCCTTTGCGTTTTTGCTTGTGTACCGGAGGCAGGTTGTGTATGGTTGTGAATACCGTAGGTGTGCCAAGGTGCAGTAGTAAGTCTGGGATGAGGGAGGCAAAGAAGCAAGGGTACAAGCTGGGGGGCTGGGGGGTCCGACACTCCCGGGAGAGGCAATTTCACAGCTGGTTTGCTCCTTAGGCAGTCAGGCTGAAAATGCTGCAGATTTGTGGAACAAATTGAAATGGTGTCAGTGCAGGAACAAAGCGCCGAGCTGAATGACGAGAAAGGTGTGTGTGTCTGTACGTGTGTACATGGGTGTGTAAGGGAGAGTGTGCGTCGGGTTCTGGTGCTCTAAATTCAATAACAATCCTTTAACATTTTAGCCACACCTTTCTGACACCTGTCAGTCAATCAGAATGCAGTGAATGGCCCGCCCACAATCAGCATTATATTGTTTGGATGTTATTGCTGGGTGTGCGTGCGTGCGTGCGTGCGTGTGTGCGTGCGTGCGTGCGTGCGTGCGTGCGTGCGTGCGTGCGCGCACGCGCGTGTGCTCGTGTTTTATTTTCCAAGAGGAAGAGGTGGTGTGCAGCGTTTGTGCCGACTGAGTTTGTTCAACCTTGGCAACCGTAACCGAGGCTCCATTATGGGATGTGCATGGTTTGGTTGTTGACTAGGCAGTGCATCAACGGTCAACAGCTGTGCGTGCCATGTGGGCGGCCATAGAAAGCCATTAAACGCACACACCCAGCCGCACACACACGTATTGACACACATCACACATTTTGGATTTAGCTGCATTAGATACTCTCACCACTTGATTATGCCACAGCAGTAAAAACTGAAATTACAATTACGCGCGTTGCCGATTGGCAGGTATAATAGGCACACACAAACTCGCTTCTCGCACAGGAGTTGTCAGGGGATTCTTCCTGGCGGTAATAATAAAGCACTCGGCGCACACCTGATGGCAGTGTGGGGTCGAGGCTTAGCGTGCCCTCTGCAGTGTAGCAGGGAAATGACGAGCCAATAACTGCAATTAAACATGCAGTATAATGGCTAATCAAATTGACAGCCTTGGCTGTTCGCATGCCTCTCTCACAATGGCTTATCACAACAAACTATTATGAGGGAGGGTATATCAGGTCTGATCCCCTCGCTTCCTTTTCTCTGCTCGTCGCTGTCTGATTCTCGCCATCTCTCACTTCTATCTGTGCCTTTACTTTTTCTCCCCTTGCCCGCCCCCGCCCCCGCCCCACTCCTCCACTGTATCTCGCTCATCCTCTCCAACTCTCCCCTCTCTCCCGCTAGCTGGCTGTCATGTGGCTCCACTTAATTGCAGTAGAGATTAACAAAGCAAGCAAATTTGTTTTCTTCCATGTCTTTGTCACACAGAGGAAGGGAGATGTTATCAGGGAGGTGTAGTCATTTGAGCGGGGTATTCTCTCGTAAAATCACACTTAATCTGCCTGGCAGTTTTATTACTCTGGTTTAGATGCTTGTTGACCTGTGATGGTCTTGATTTTCAACAAATTGACATAATGTTTATTAATCAAGAAGCAAAATAGACTAGTAGCATTTATGAGAGTTTGTTTTATTCATGAAGTAGTCATGGAGAGGTTTTAGTAATCTAAACAATTGTAGAAGATCAATTGGTATTTGATCTTCTTGTCAGATAAATTGTACAGATTACTCATCATTAAAGAAGTAACGGCATCGTCGAGCACTTTCCTGCTTCATCTGAACAAAACAACGCTGTGATTGGTACATAAATAGGATGGCTTTTAGGTGACGCATCGTTGTTTATAATCTGTTCATATGGAGGGGAAAAAAATCACATTTAGCTGCTTTTGAGAGTAAATAATTAGATGTCTGGTGTAACTATCAAATCAGAAACTCTGGGGGGAAAAAAACACATTATCCATGTTGAACATATGTTGCTCTGTGAGCTGTTCAGGTTTTCAGACCCAGCACAGCGTAGAATTATCCATCCTCCCCGTCTATATCACATCCACAACGTCAATGACCTACATCTGGTCCACCACCCAACAGCCGCCTGTTATGTGACTTCAGCGTTCCCATCCGTGGAGGTGTGTTTGGGCCTAGAGTTGTTCCGATACCAGTATCAGAAATACTCCCTAAATATATCATCCGATACCAGGCATTGTGTTATTTTAGGCTGGAAAATCCTACCAGGAAAACTGTGACATGCTCTTTATGCAGGGCTGTGGCTTCCAAACCAAAACAAGAACAACGAACCATGTGTTCGTGGTATTTGTTTTTTGGGGTTTTTCTTGTATATGTGCAGAAAATACCTTTTTAAAAAAACGAAGCGGTGAAGGACCAGGACGTGGTTGTGTTAATGATTAAGAAGAAGAGGCGTGTTAATGATTTCCTGTTGCTATTTGATGGTCGGTACGTAAACGGTCATGGGAATTCTGATGCGGTCACAAAAATTCCCTCAAATCTTTGGCTGCAGGACCTTTGAGACGACTGTCATTGAGCTGCATTTAGAGCTACGTCAGCACGCGTCTTGACGATTCTTTCGCAGCGATCATCAGCAGGGAAGAGCCTTCACTAACAACTGTTGAACAAAATGTGATAACGTGCTGTTGAGGCTTGTGTTGTATTACAAATACTCTCTTAATATTGCAAACTTTGATCAGAGAAAACAGCCGTCAGCTGCTCATCCTCGCAAATGCCTTCAGTTGCTATAGGTGAAAGTGGAAAAAGTGTTTTTAAAAGAGTCCAGATATAGTAGTTAGTTGCTGTATCTGTAGTTGTATTAGTACTTGTGTTTTCCTGAACTAACGTCGTCCGTCTTGTCTTTGCAGTACTCCGAGAAGGCCCTGTACAACCAGCTCTGCTTCTACAGATTCATCTTCGACTGGGACTATGCAGTTGCCAAAATCAAAGAAAGGGGTAAGATAATATCTTGTCTGCTGGAAGGCTTTGTAGAAACTGTTTGGTTTTAATATTGGCCTCCCCTCCCCCCATCCTCCCCAAGTCTTTATTTTTTTTTTTTTTTCCTTGTGTGTCTCATTTCTCATAATACAAAGTCTGATTTACTCATTTCAAGTCTTTGTTACGATTCTACAATACAGCCTCTGGAAGGGAAATCAACTTAGTACAGAAGTTTTAATGTCCCAACAATGCTTTCTCACAAATACACATAAAACATAACATTAGCAATCAATGTCTCAACATAAACCTTTTACCAAGGCTGCACTTAAAATATTCACCAGTGTTGCGAGACCCACACATGAACACACACACACACACACACCCGAGTCCTGGTGCTTGGGCATTGGTTGTAGGGAGGGGAGTTAAGGACATTCAGCTCCTCAAGTCGACAGCCCTAATTTAGGAGACGGATTCAATCACACACACATACAGAATGCAAAATGCTCCAATCACTGGAAGAAAGAAGGAAAGAGCCCTCCATCGCTCTCCCTCTACCCTCACTGTCCATCTCTACCGCTTTCCCTCCCGTGCTCCCTCTCGCTCTCTTTTCTGTCTCTCTCGCTCGCTCTGCCTCTCTTGGACAGGCACTCGTTTGGCTGTGTTGATTGAAAACAGGTTTTAGATTTGGGGAAATGATAGGGGGAGTAATGGGCACGCTGACGAAAGGATAGCCCTTCTCCTGTAATGGGACATGGAGCGTATATTTCCCCCCTTGGACTCAAATAGACGCTACTCAAGCGATCTGGGTGCACTCAGTAGGCGTCAGCCACAAGGCCTCTTTACCCACAGCTCTCCCTGATTGATGTCACTTGATTAGAAAGGGCTGCTGGGCCGAGTGATTTATTTATTTGATTAAATATTTATGTATGTATGTTATTTATGTATGTATGCCTGAATCTGGCGAGTGTGTGAGCTCAAACCTGAGTTAGACTGCAAACGAGCCAGACAGCTGACTTAAATATAACATGTAATCAACAGATGACCACTCAGAAAATGGAGGGAGCTGAAATGGAGGGATTGGACCATTGTAAAGGAGAGAAGGGGAGGAGAGGGGGGGCACTAACATGATTATAGCCTCCATTTTTGCTTTCTTTTATTTCTGTCTTTGCCCAGATGCAAGAAATCATCGCCAATCAATTCTCGACTCTCCTCCTTTCTTTATGTTTTCTTGTGCTTCTCGCTGTTGTTTATCCGCGTGCCCGTTCTCTCTCTCTTTCAGTCTCGTTTTCTATCTCGCAGACCAATTGAGTGCATTTGTGACCAGCGAGAAAGAGTTGGAAATGCGTGCCAACCACTTACTGTACATGCAGAAGGCTCGATAATAAGTGAAAAAAAACAAAAAACGCGTCAGATGGTTGATGAGCAGTTTAACATCTTAACTAGTGGTGCCCTAGAGCAAGTCACGGGCCACGGATTTTCTTAAAGCCAACTTTTTAAACCTTCCTGTATGCACATTGTTCATTGGTTTTGAGGTTAGGATCTCTACTAAGGACTTTTCTTTTTTTTTTTTTCTTCTCCCACCCATGACATATTAACTTACCTGAACAGAGCGCCGAGGTAATAGGCAAAGCTTTCCGTTTACCTGTCCAGGTATGTTCCCACCCTCCCCTCTGGTCATGACCTGTAAGTAGATGCCAAGAGAAGATCGTGGGTAGAAGTGGTTATGCATTTAGTTTTTTAAGCTTTGAGTCCCTTCAGTGTAAAGGGCCTTGAGATGGTTTTGCCGTGACTTGATTGAACTGAAGTTTCCTCTGCATGGTGGTCGGGTGGTCGAGTGAGACGTCCTGTCATGCAGGATGTGGTCGCCCCTCCACATTGAGGGGAGCAGGTTGAGGTGGTTCTGGTTTGGTTGCCTTCACGGCATGTTCAGGAGGACCCACGGCAGATCTAGGATGGTCTGGAATTGTGTATCTTGGAATGCTTCTGTATTCCCTTGGAAGAGCCGGAGGAGATAGTTGGAGAGAGGGAGGTCTGGGCTTCTCTTGTTAGGCGGCGTAGTTGTCACCATCCACTTCAGGGCCATTTCATGGAAACATGATGCTCATTTATGATGCTCATGACGACTGACCCTTGTCAGGTGCAACGTTGGGATTCTGGTGTAATTCCGAACCAAACTAAATGAAAAAGGATGCAGTGTAATCTGGTGTGCACAGAACATGTGATAATGAGCTTAAAATGACTCTTTTCTGATCCAGTATAATTTTCAGGTGTTTACAGATGCACTGCTCCGTGACGCCTCCATCAGGGGGTCAGTCTTATTCACATACTGGTCACGTGGGACACGCCTGCCGCCTGTTGTAGCATCTATGACATGTATGTATTCATACCACGTCCATCCTAAAGTAAGAAAAAGATTTACGCATGCACGCATTCATGCTGCTATAAAATATAGGTTGAAGGTGTTATCTCTTGGTCCCGAGGCAGTAATACCCCGTATTACTGTATTATTCACCCAGGAGTCACACTGCTCAGATTGCAGGCAGGAAACGTACAGTCCTACACACCCAACTCTGTGTGTGTTTGCGTCAAGGCTGATAGTTATTGTCAAAAATATAGCTGGCCCATCCAAATAATGGGAATCAGGTATTCCAATCACTTCCATTGCCACAGGTGTATAAAATCAATTACCTAGACATGCAGACTGTTTTTACAACTATTTGTGAAAGAATGAGTTGCTCTTAGAATCTCAGTGAAATCCAGTGTGGAACTGTGATAAGATGTCACCTGTACAACAAATCCAGTCTGGAAATTTCCTCGCTCCTAAATATTCCACGGTCAACTGTCAGCTGTATTATAAGAACATGGAAGTGTTTGGGAACGACAGCAACTCAGCCACGAAGTGGTAGGTCATGTAAACTGACGGAACGGGGTCGGCGGATGATGAGGAGCATAATGCAAAGAGGTCACCAACTTTCTGCAGAGTCAATCACTACAGACCTCCAAACTTCATGTGGCCTTCACATCAGCTCAAGAACAATACACAGAGAGCTTCATGGATGGGTTTCCATGGCCGAGCAGCTGCATCCAGGTCATACATCACCAAGTGCAATGCAAAGCATCAGATGCAGTGGTGTAAAGCAGCCGCCACTGGACTCTAGAGCAGTGGAGACGTGATCTCTGGAGTGACGAATCACACTTCTCCATCTACCAATCTGATGGACGAGTCTGGGTTTGGTGGTTGCCAGGGGAACGGTACTTGTCTGACTGCATTGTGCCAAGGGAGTGGTGGTACTGTATGTCGTACATACAGCGTGTGCACAATGTCCACACTGACAAGAAAGGGGGGAAAAAAAAAAAAAAAAAAAAGTGTAAAGTTTGGTGGAGGGGGGATTATGGTGCGGGGTTGTTTCTCAGAGCTGGGCTTGGCCCCTTAGTTCCAGTGAAAGGAACTCTGAATGCTTCAGCATACCAAGACATCCTGGACTAGTCCATGCTCCCAACTTGGTGGGAACAGTTTGGAGCTGGCCCCTTCCTCTTCCAACATGACTGTGCACCAGTGCACAAAGCAGGTTCATAAAGACCTGGATGATGGAGTCTGGTGTGGATGAACTTGACTGGCCTGGACAGAGTCCTGACCTCAACCCGACAGAACACCTTTGGGATGAATCAGAGCGGAGACTGAGAGCCAGACCTCCTCGTCCAACATCAGTTTGTGACCTCACAAATGCATTTCTGGAAGAATGGTAAAAAATTCCCATAAACACACTCCTAAACCTTGTGGACAGCCTTCCTAGAAGAGGTGAAGCTGTTATAGCTGCAAAGGGTGGACCGACGTCATATTGAGCCCTACGGATTAGGAATGGGATGTCACTTAAGTTCATATACGAATCAAGGCAGGTGAGTGAATACTTTTGGCCATATAGTGCATATCTGGAAGTGCATCCATAAATACTTATTTTTGAGGATTGTCTGTTCATTCACCACATCTTAACTTGATTTTCAATCTCTCTTCCAGTAGTAATTTACTGAATTCAAAATATTTTCTCTGACTTAGATGGCAAAAGACATAAATGCAGCTCAGGCAGCATTTAAAAAGAAAAAAAAGGAAAAACAAAAGGGAAAAAAAAGGAAAAAAAAAAGAAATCCCATTATTGTGGATCTGAAACAACACAAATAATTAGAGAATATTCAGGGCAATAGTATATATCATCACTGGTTAGAAATGCGCCTCTATCAATGAATCTTACATCATCTACTATTCCACAACTACTGTGCTCACTTAAGTTGTGTTATTTTTTTTTTTTTTATTATAAACCCTTTGTTTTAACATCTTTACTCTGACATGAGTTATCATTGCGCTGTGTGCTTGACTGTTTTACTGCCCTTCGTGTGGTTAATATTAGCTGGTCAGAGGTAGAGTGTGATGGGACTTTGATTAAAAATGTTTGACATGATCGGTGGAAATACTTGTCACTCTGATCAACACTGGAAAAGCACAAGTGAAAGAGGTCTGCGGCGACTACGCTCAGCGGCGTACTCTCAACCTGTCACGCTCCACGCTGGTTACACCCTCGATACGAGTATTTATACGTTGGAGAGATCTCCAACAAGTTGTTGTTTTTGCTCCTTCAAGGGGATTTATTGGAAAGAAAGAAACATGGATATGATATTGCCAACCTTTTTCCATTTGATGTCTGCATTTTGGTACATATTTAGGTGAAATCTGGGCGTTTGTGTTCAGCCCGGCCGTGCAGCCTGACTGCATCTGTTCAACAGATTAAACATTATAAACAGTTATTTATGTAAAATTGCATCTAGCATATGTACGATGCATAGGGGCTGTGACTCGGTGCGCGTTGTAATTTGGACGTTTGTACGCTGCAGAACTCCAGTATGTTTGTGTGTGTATGTTTATAAGCGCGCGCCTGTCTTATCTACATGTACGTCGTGTTTTTGTGCCTGATTGCTGCGACTGAGTAAAACATTGAGGTAATTTCATCCACTGCAGGAGATCTCTAATGGATTCGTACACACACACACACACACACACACACACACACACACACACACACACACACACACACACACACACACACACACACACACACACACACACACACACACAACATACAATATTAAAATAACATAAAAAAGCATGCTGTCCGTTCCTTAGCTGGGAACATCCCGTATCAATGACTTTCAAATCATTTTATGTCACTTTCTTCTCTCCATTTTCTCCCTCCTTCCCCGTTTCCTCCGCCTGCGCCCTCCTCCCCCCCTCCCTCCTCCTCCTCCCTCCCCCCCACCCCAGCAGGTCTCAATCTTGAGTGTGGGCAGTATGATTGCGTGTGTGAGCAATAATGTAATTTTGCCGCATTGATAAAATATAAATTGTCCTTGAGCTGCGCTTTTCTAATGATCCATTTACCGAACGCTTCCTCGCCACCTCTCGGTCGCTCTGCCTCCCACTCTGTCCTCTTTCTCCTCTCCTCCTTCCCCTCTCCTCCACCCCCCCCACCCCCCCCCCCTCTCTCTCTTTCTCTTTCCCCTCTTCCACGCTTTCCCTCCCTTTCTATGGCGGTACAAAGCAGGGTGGCAAAATCCACGGGCGCGATTGTCAAATCAATTATTCATTCTGTGCAATTACACTCACACAAAGAAGTTTCCCTGTGCTCCGAGTAGTGATTAAATTAACTGCTATTCCAGCTGCCCGTCGCCACCAGCCTAATAGAATATTCATGGAGGCGGCCGACGGAATGGCCGATCTCCATTAACTTCATCATGCTCACTTAATTACAGGCTTGTTATTGTATTTACACCTAGTTAGAGCGTGCAGAGCCCTGATCTACTCGTGCCCAGCTCCACCAGCGTGTGCGCAACTGTGTGACAACACTTAGTTAGAGCAAAGATAACCTCTGATACACTTGGTGCGCGCACGTGTGGCAGGCCTCTTGCGAGAAAGATGGCATGTGGGTCGACAGAGCTGCGGTCCGAGAGCCAGTGCGTGCTCTCCGTCCAACTGTCGTCGTCCGTCTTTCATTGCAGTCGGCATCTCTGCCCGTCTTGCTTTTTCGCCTCCCCCAATAAACACCGTCTCCCCTCTCGTCTCTCCTTCCACCTCTCACTTGCTCTTTAGGGGAAGCTATTTATTTGAACTACACTCCCCACTGCGCTCCGACTTGCAGCAAGATCTCTCCCTTTTTTCTTTTTCTTTTTTCTTTTTTGTGACTCTTAAATCATTCTTTTATCCATTTGCAATGCAATGATTGAGTTGGAAAAGAGAAAGGAGGGGAAGAATGGGAAGTGGAGAATTATTTTCTTCTACCTTTCAGAAATGATGACATGATTGCTTTCGCTTGATCATGCATCATCACCCCCCCCCCTCTCTCTCTCTCTCTGTCTTTCTATTCCCCAGATGAAAAAGTCTCTCCCTACCTGTCCCTGCTCTCCCTAAAATGAGGATTATCTGGTAATAGTTGCGACTCGCGTTTTAAGTCAACCACTCCATCTTCTGTGTATGCATCTGAGCACATTCATCACTGTTTGCCTTGTGGATGTTTTTCTTTTTTTTTTTTTTTTTTTTTTTTTTTTTTTCAGTGGCAGAGTCACTGGGCTTTTTAAGTGTTTAACTACCTTTGTTGCCGTGTAGTTTCTTCTTGCTGCAACACTGGCGACCTCTGTGTATCTAACCTTTGTTCCCCTGGCCGGTCAGCGGGCTGCTATTTATCCAGCAGCCACTAATGCAACAGGCAGGAAGGGCGAGACGGGAGATAGGGCCGCGGAGGTGGCGAGAACATGACAACTGGCCATATGGACGTGTGTGCGCGTGTGTGTGTGTGTGTGTGTGTGTGTGTGTTCATGTGATCAAGGCTAAAATAGACTTGTACACCGTTGTAGACTTGTTTAATTGGCTTTCTTTTGAACAATTCATGATGCGTTTTTTTTTTTGTTTTTTTTTTTTTTTGGAAGTACGGTGTAAATTATTAGCTAATCAACAAAGCCTCTGTGATCCTTAACGAACTGAAGCGTACCGGAGGTGTTCTGGTTAAACTGAAGAATATATTTATTCTTTTTTTGTCAGTGGGTCCAGCTTCAGTTGCATTGACATTGATCCCTTAGCTCACAGAAATGATTACCGATTTTCAAATGAACGGATGATAAAAGGTTTTAACTTCAAATGAAGATCTAGAAGAAACCCAATTAATGTTCTCAAGAGCCGATGGGTCCTTTTTTTTTTTTTTTGTTGTTTTTCTTTTAATCGGTAGCAGGCGAAACAGAGCAACGCTGCTCTGAGTGATGCTGTGTTATTACTTGGTTTCACGGTACTTAATCCACACTTGACGCCCGGCGTAATACTGCAGAGATTCGGTTGTGGTTGCCATCCAGTCCCAGAGTGCCGTTCCCTCGGTCTGGTCTTATTACAGCCCACCTGAGGAGATAACAGGGACGAGGTATTGACTCCATGCTCTCATTGGGCTTTTCTATCGATCTGGCGATCTCATGTGGGTGCATGTGCCATCGACCCATCGGTTCAATTCTGCGAGATCGCCCTCCCAGCCCTCGAAGTGATGGCATTGCTCGACGACGCCATTGGATCTATTAGCTTTGCAGTTGAGGGTGAAACTGTCTTAAGTGTTTATTAGTGCTGGGACAAAGTCTCTGTGCTGTCCGCCCCTCTTACAATAAGAGTCGCAGAACTCAGTTCGGCTGATGATATGACCCGAACGTCTGATAACATTTTTCCTCTCTTTAATCTATTTTTTATGTTTTCGCTTTTCCAGAGATTTTGAGCCGGTTCAAGATTGAATCTGAGGTCTACGGGAGGCTGAAGGAGGTGCCAGACAAAGCCTTGGCAGCCAGCAGCTACTCGGAGATCAACCTGTCCAAACTCTTCCAAGCTTTCTCATCCCTCAAATAAAAATGAAGCGTTCCCAGAGACTCCGCCACCGATGTGAAGCCGGCGATTTGCCCATCCTCCAACCACGTCAGGTTTTGGTTCGCAGATGTGGTGCTGTTGGTGTTGTAAGACTCTGTTCTCATGTCGTTTTTACCTCGAGCCAGTCGCCTTTTATTCCCGTTCAAACACCAATCACACCTTCCACTTGTCCAGTTTCTCTCGCACAGACGCCGCTGACTCACGCGTAAACTCATGACTTAACCTCATCACAGTAGCAATCATACCTAAATGACAGTCTATTGTATGTGCAAAGGCCAGTTGAGACGAGATATGTGTGAGCGTGAGGGTAAAAACCGACTTATCTTCAGAGCAGCCCGAGCTCTCCAAAAGCGGCTAATTAGCCAATGATAGTGACCCCAGCCACAAAGACCAGCGGATGCCCGCAGCGATCGGACACTTGTTCTGATTACCACCATTCATCGCGTGCGAGTGTGACGAGTGTGTGTCAGATCGCTGGGTGAAGGAGAGGGAGTGAGATAGGCGCAGGGAGTGGCGGGGTGAGGAAGGCCACACGTGCTGCTCCTTTGCTCTTTTGTCCCCGAATCGAACAGCTGATCTCCTTCTCCTCCACTGCCTCTGTTTAACTGATCTCATTTCATCCCTTTCATTCTTTTTGTTTTCCCCTCCTCTCCCTTCAAATTGAGCTTTGAGGCATGTAATTTTATATGCATTTAATTTTTTTTTTTTTTTTTTCATTTTTCATTAGGGTGCCCGTCGTTTTGTAATGAGCAGAATATTTCATATTGATTCTAATGTTTTTGATACTGAAACTTCAATAAAAGAATGAACTGATGAGACAGTTTTGTGTCTTGGTGGATAGATGAGATGCATGGGTGATCTTGATTTAAAACAGCATTTAGCAAATTAGTCTATATTCAAAATATTCGCCAGTTACATGAAAAGTCTCCCAGAAAGTCACTCCGTGCAAACGAACCCCCAAAATTCATGTCACAGATGAGCTTAGGAGGGAAAAAACCAGCTCCGATACATGAGCTGGCTGATATTTTCAGTAGTTTACACCTTTCGTTTCTGATATTGTCGGCTTCAGTAGTTTGCTGAAGCCTTTAACAGCAAAAACTTTAAATAATTGTCTTCCGTCGTCAGCCTCTCACCTCCCTGGGGAGGTATTTTGGACGCGTTACAAAGTTGTTGCTTCGTTTAAGCTCTCTTGATGTGCTCTTCAGGTCCCATGTGAGCACATTCATCACCGGCAAGTCTAAACTTTGCATCAATCATTATAACACCCCAGGTGTTTTCTGTTTTTGAACACTTTGGGGTCGTTGCATCACCCAATTTCAGCCAAGCTTCATCTGTCAGGCAGGTGGTAATGAACACAACTGGTGCCCATAGATGACTCCATAACCAGCCCACCGCCTGCTCCAGTTTCAGTGTTCACGCTGGACATTGTGGTCAAACATCTGCTTTGGTCTTGGATGTTCCAGGGAGATTATTACAGATTTCAGATGATTCTGAAAACTCTGGAGTTGAACCAACTGGGACATCTACTGCTGGGAGGATTTGCAACTATGTTGAAGACTTTCTACTTGTGAATAAGCTTGAACGACAGACTCCAAAATGTTTGGAAATGGGTTTAATAACCCTTCCCAGATTGGGCAGTGGCAGCTTCTTCTCAACATGGAAATATTTCCTTTTTGGTTTTGTTAATCCACAAACTCTGCTTTTGTAGAGTTGGTCAGACTCGCCGATGTTCAGTGAATAAGATGCGTTTGATACGCAGCACCTGGACTACGTCCCCTCTTAATTCTTGTATAAACTCCATCCATCCATTATCTATATATTATCTATATCCGTTTCCGGGTCACGGGGGTCTGTCTGAGCCTATCCCCACGCATATCAGGCGAAAGGCAGGGGTACACCCTGGACAGGTCGCCAGTCTATCCAGGGCCACATACAAACAACCAATCACACTCACATTCACACCTAGGGAGAATTTTAGAAAGATCAATTAACCTACCCTGCATGTTTTTGGACTGTGGGAGGAAGCCGCAGTACCCGGAGGGAACCCACGCAAGCACGGGGAGAACATGCAAACTCCACACAGAAAGACCCACCGGCCCGGGAATTGAACCGGGAACCTTCTTGCTGTGAGGCAACAGCGCTAAACTCAGTATTTGAGTATAAACTCAAAAGGTGTATTTGGAGTTTCAGTATAGGGTTATAGATTTTGTTCAGTAAATAATGAGGAATTTGACTTTGGTGAGGAGCCTGTTTATTATGTATATATGTATAATTTTTCTACGCCCTGTGCCTCAGAATTAAGAGGGTTTCCTTTCTTTTTCACTTTCAAGCCAAAAAACTACTCCCCATCATGCCATTACTTTTAGAACAATTTACAGTAGCCTTTTATTGACATTTATCAACAACTGGAAGTGCTGAACCTGAATGAAAATGGAACGCAGCTTTCGGACTGGATCGCCTTTGACTTCACATGTGGCTGACGTCACACTTCTGAAATGAAATCGGCGAATGCAGCGTTACAGCCAGTGAAACGGGTGAATTTAAGCATGAATTGGCTACTAAAGAGAAGTGGAATGTCTTTGATTTCATGTTTATCTGTTATGAATAGTAACGCCTGCCCTTTTTAGAAAGAATTTTTGTGTGGTAACTACAGATACTCATTTAAATTGTTTTTTTTTTTTTTTTTTTGTCAAAGGTGTTAAATATTCAACAACAAATTTCACCTTTTATAATTTCTTGCATGTTTAATGCAAATTCCAACTCTGTTCAGTGAAAAGTAACTGGTTGATTTATATTCTTCTGCCCTGAGAGCCAAACTCGCATCAACTCTCTCAGAAAAAGGAATCATGAACTGGGACGTCCTGATGGTTTCACCATCTCACTAACAACTAATTGATGTAGTTACAACCTGTTAATGGTCATTTCAGCCTCTTATGCTGCTTCATTTTTAACCGGATATCTTAAAACAAAATTCATTAGTGTTCTTGCAACAGGTGACGTGTGCAGCGTGTCATTTCTGATGTCATTTTCATTCGCAGTCTGGTCCTCCTGTTCAGTGAGCCAATCAGTGTTTTGGGGAAAAAGCTTTTGTTGCTTTAAATAAAAAACAAAAGAAAACTTGCCCTTATCTGCCCATTTGACGAATATAAAAAAAGTATTTGTGGTTCAAGAATTTGTTTTTTTTGGAGGACTCTCCAAAGTCAGGGGCGGAGACAATTGATTTTGTGGATTTTTGGGGGGAATAAGTTACTTAAGACACTTTTATAAATTAATAATTAACAGGAAGCGGTGCATAAACTTCTTCAGCAGCTCAACTTTGCAGGTTAAAGGAGTCCTGCTGTCTGACTTTGGCCATGTGATGGACTGGGGGCCAGTCTGGGGTGCACCCTCCTCCTCCTGCAACATCACGCCAGGTTTTGGTTAGAGAATGACACTGTGTTTAAAATCAAAAAGAGTTTTTTGTTTATTTATTTTTGCATCCACGCTAAACTTCAAGCATATTGAGACGACCCTTTCTGCTCTCCTCCCTCATTGACATTGCTTAAAAGAAAAAAAAAACAGGTAAGAAACATCCAGCTGGGACGCGTAACAAATATTTTCTAGTGATATAGACAATCTGATTCTGTCGCTTGTGAATAACTGTCTGTTTAATCTGCTCTTCTGTTTGAAGTGGCTGAGCATTTCCCTTTCTGAATAATTCTCCTTTGTGTTACTGTAGATGGTTTTTCCCCCTTAAAAAAAAACAAAAAAAAACCCTGCCATCCTGTTCTGTGCATTTCCATAAACACTGCACAGCTCACAAATCACTTTAAACCTCAGTGACTTGTTAAGGCAGCCTTAAGTGGGCTTAACACTTAAACCATGATTCACTGCGACGGACAGAACATGCTGTGTGAGAGAAACTGTACATCCTACTGCTCATAACTTTACATATTTATTCAATCAATCATATCAGCTCCACTTCCTCCACTCCCCCCCCCCCCCCCCCACCACCACCACCCCCCCACCCCCAGTTAATCAACCCCAGCTCCCAGTCTGAATGCGTGGAGGCCCTGCCTTTCCCACTATCAGACCGCCGGTTTTTAAGTAAGGGCCCCGTTTTGTCCTCAGTTTGGAGCAAACCCAGTCAAATGAGGTCCCTGCATTAATTCGACCCTCCTAAGCTAATAAGGTCGAACAAGTCTCTTTGTATTGTCGCGTTAAGCTTTATTGCTTGTCGTTTTGACCAGCGATAGACAAGGTAGGCTTTGATGAGGGAATTAGTCTCCCATTCTGTCCCGGTTATTCATGGCGCTGCGGAGCATACAAGTACCAGAGAGGGTGTCAAAAGGAGAGCCGGTCCCATTGCAAAGTGTCTCCCTTGTTGGAGCTGAAAGGGAGTTTATGAGACGATAAACCGCTTAATACACTGAGCTAATTGGATGAGAGCAAGAGAGACGGGGAATTAAGGGGCGATCCGAGAGGGGAGCGCGGAGCCGTGGCCCCCGCTATTCAGCTCTTTCATCGGTCTCGGTTCTCCGCCTGAGGGGGGAGGAAGGGAGAGAGGGGTGTGTGTGTGTGTGTGTGTGTCTCTCTCTCTGTGTGTGTGTGTGTGCGCGCTGTTCATCAAAGCCCCTTTTAGAGCTCCTCTCCCGGGGACTGAGTGAGGACTGATCCGGTAGAGGCTGTGGAGTGATTGGGCCTATTCTCTGAGGTAGGGACGTGGTGGGAGAAACGAGGCCCCAGAGAAACTAAATCACGGGCCAAATCAAGTCCAACTGCTGGGGGAAGGAAAATGGGCGAGGGGGAGATGATGACAATGGGGGAGACAAACCCGTGAGACACCTGGATTGACCTGTGAGAGGTGGGAAGCGGCATTCAGGTCCAGTGCACTGACACAATCCACCAAATCATGTCAATTTTCTTCTTCTTTTTCTTTCTTTCTTCTTTTTTTCTACAAGCAATTTGCCAGAAAACAGCTCCCACTTTTTCTCCCTATACATCAACATTCATTACAATGATCATTCATGCAATAAGGAGCCTCCTGGCCTTAATCCCAAACGCAGGCCTGTCTTGAATGAAACAGCACACATCCAACAAGTGTGACTTTATAAATCCAGAGCCATCGCCATTCGACAGCATTTCAATTTTCTCGCCTTTTTGCGCTGCAAAGAAAGTTTAAGCCTTTCTCCCAGCAGGTCACCCGCCTCCTGACATTCCCAAGATATTAGGGACAAATTGGTTTGCCATTCATTAGTTATATTCACAATGAGATTAAAAGTCCCCGGACAATCTCATCAAAACCCCGGCGTCCGGGGGAAAAAACTACACACGCTCCAGTGAATTTCAGTTAAAGATTTTAAAATGGAATATTTCACGCGCTGATAAAATTATATCGTTTTTTTTTTTAATATGCATACATATACATTTTATTTCTTGTAGAAGCTGGGTGGTTTGAGACTTTGTTGGGTTAAGAACATGGACATTTCAAATGCCCAGTTAGTCCCTTATTGAGTGTAAAACGTATACTGGGGTAAATTGGGTGATCAACAGGTGTTAAGGCCAGCAGACCTATAAAACCAGAGCGCTGAAGGAATTACGTTTTTTTTTCTCACATAGATGCGGACAATATAAAGAGGGACTACATTAATCCGTGGGGTAATTTCACGCGTTTTGGCTGGACACCATAGATGGGTCAAACGGAGGAGAATAACCATTGATTGGTGTAATAGTCCCGCATCAGCGCTCAGATCCAGTTGAGAGGGGAGATTTGGGGGAATTAACTCTGCGCGGCTGTGTGTGTGCGTGTGTGTGAAAGCCGTTTGATGAAGTGGTTTGTTACTTCATTAATGACAAAAGAGACTCTCTTCCATCGACACGGCATTACTGATGTTAAGACCAATTTAGCGCCTTTACAAGATTTTAAAGGAAGTTTTGTGACGGGCCCCCCATGATAAAGTGGGCGATCTAATTGAAAAACCCTAGCCTTTGTCGCGCGTTTCACATGTTGGGGATTAAGCTCATGAATATATGGCTAGTATTTTGTCAACTGCGCTGAAGAGGATAGAGGCACGCAGCGCAGGATTAAACACCTCATAGATTTTCTCTCATGCAGGTGGAGCAGTTTGCCTCTGCATCTGTGCAGCCATAAATTCCTCCTCTTTGTGTTTCTAGTCTCTCAGACGGCCTGCGGGCATATGCACACCTGTCACCGAAGCTGGATGGACGGTTATTTATGTATTTATTTTACCATTCCACTAGACTACAATTAATATTCAAGTCATTAACTGACTACTCCTGAAGGATTTATGCAAATTCTTCAATGTAAGACAGAAAGCGCATCTTATTCATATCACCTTTTATTAATATTTCTATAATCGTTTATTTTGAAGTGTTTATTTTTTCTGGTTAAGGCCTATGCCAATTCTAAAAAAAAAAAAAAAAAAAAAAAAAAGATAAATTTTTGCAATGTAATTGATTCAAATTATTAAACCAGGAAGCTTACAATCACTTAATAAGAAAGAAAAAAAAAAAAACAATAATTATAATTAAAAAAACTGCCCTTCACTTATTTCCTCTGGGAAAAGTTTTGACATAAATAATTATCTAAAAACCTAATAATTCATAAACACAGGTGGAATCCTACACAGGGCGACATTAATCAAACATCACACTGAGTGCAAATTATCAAAACATGGTCTCTTGTAATATGCATGACCTTGTTTTGAAATGCATCCTTTTTTTCTCGTACTTTTCTCATTTCTTCTTTTACACACTATGTACAGTTTTGTTTCGCACAGTCGGTTCAATATAGACACACTCTGGTGTCATGCTTCTCCTGGAGTCATATATATATATATATATATATATATATATATATATATATATATATATATATATATATATATATATATATATATATATATATATATATATATATATATATATATTAGTGTGTGTGTGTATATGTGTATGTATGTTAGTGCGGCCAAGGGACAGGTGAGCAGTGAAGCAGGTTCAGGCTTGTAGAGAAGGCTATGGAAGGTCTATGGACAGTTTTCCTTTGGTTCGGGGGGGGACCTTCTCCTACTCACCTTTGTTAGAACTTCAGACTGGCTCACCCCACATTGATGCATACAGATTAAGCAGTGTTAATGACGAACACTCATGTTGTCCACATTTGAAGTAGCACAGGAATCCTTTCTGAAACGTCTGGGTTCCCCTGCAGTTCTTCAGCTCTCATTGTGTGTGTGTGTGTGTGTGTGTGTGTGTGTGTGTGTGTGTGTGTGTGTGTGTGTGTGTGCATGCAACAAGCTGTTGCTTTAGTAAGGGAAACCAAACTACTTTTTAAAAATACAGTGTTACAAAAAAAAAAGAAAGCTCTTTTTTTTTGAATTATTAAATGCACCTAAATGATCACAGGTGAAATAAATGCAAAGAAAATAATAGATAAGATCCTGCTGTTGTTTAACAATGAGTTTCATGTTAGTGGTGTAATCTAATTTCTGACCTTCTTACAAAATCTTTTGGTTTCCTCTCAAAATAGTCTTTGTTTTGTCTGAATGAAAGCTTGTGAGAGATTGAATTTAGTGTGGGTCCAGTATAAAAGAACGATACAATAACCGTTATTATCAGGCACACACCATCAAACGTCTTCTTTTTTTTCTTTTTTTTTTTTTTTTTTAAACCAGTGCTCTTCTGAATTTGGTCGTGCTATTGAGTTGGGGAAACATGAGGTAAAAGGGATGGTTGAACAGGGGGATACATCAGCACGTCAGCCTCCGGAGGTATGAGTGGGGTTCTTTTTGTTTAGTTTTTTTTTTTTTTTTTAGGAATAGGGTGTTGACAGGGTGTTGTGGAATGGGACATTAGCCCGGGACAGGGAGCTCTGGAGCTGGTGTCAAGTGTTCAGCACACCTCCTTCCCTGCCGCTCCAGTGGGCAGGATGTTTAGCTGGGTGAGCTGGGCTGAGTGTTCCTTGGCCTTGAGGCGCAGCGCAGCGATACTGGAGGCTCTGCGGTCGGCTGCCGCTGAAGAGGAAGAGGAGGAGGAAGAAGCGGATGGATCAGGGAGGACGGAGCCAGCATGGGAGGGGTTCTCTACGGGGGGAGCAGGCTGGCGAAGAAGCGCTGCAGCGGTGGAAGCACTGGTCAGAGGACCCATACTGGAGAAGAGCCTGCAAAAAGACCAACATGTAAACATTTGCATGTCATATTTCAAATTGAACATATTCACATTTAATTCAAGCAAAAATAGTGACGCATTATTATTATTTAAGCCACAAACAGACTCTTTGCTGAAAATGCTGAGAAACAAAAGAGACACAGCTTTTTGACTGAGGTCAGGTCAGTTTGTTAGCAGGACTTGCATGAAAATTGAATTGAAACTTAAGCTTAATCTGGACATAAGTGCATGCGTTTGTAATAATTTCCCTAATTTTGTGTAATCTATTACATACTGACTTCTTTAAGATGGAAGAGCGGTGAAAACACATGTAAAGATATTGTAGAAGGTCATTCTCTCATGTGGACTGTGTTGTCAGCCCCCCGCCCCCACCACCCCAATCAACCTTTTACAATTTGATTTGCATGATCATTTGGTTAATCTAGTCATGCATTTTACACGCATGATTGCACACTACTGTGGATGGTCAACAGTGCAACACATTTATAATCAGAGGCTGAGCTAAACGGTGACAATGTCACTGGGGTTTTATGTAAACGGGTCCCAGTAGAGTTGCATCTGCTTTGGAAGTCTATAAGCTGTGTTGATGCTGCATAGTTTTCCGCACAATTATTGTGAATTACTTCAAAATGCAGGGGTGAATGTGATAGTTGGGTCTTTTTGTTGTTTTTTAGAGCGGTTCCTGCCAAAAGTCACATATGATGTAAAGCTTCAGATGTATGTGTATATATATATATATATATATATATATATATATATATATATATATATATATATATATATATATATATATATATATTAGGTCGACAGGAGACGTGTGCACAAGTGAAACTCACCTGCCAAAAGTGGGTCCAATAAAGGCTGGGTGGCGAAACATGGCTGCTGTGCCCAAAAAAGTGCCCAGGCCCAGTGGTGTAGCCAAGGGTGGGGCAGAACCGTTGTGAGGTGGTGGGGCAAGGCCGGGGAAGGCGGCAGCTGCAGCCGCAGCAGCTGTCCAGGCAGACTCCAGGGCCGGATGGGGGTGAGGAGGGAAGGGCCCTCCTTCCAGGTAGTGGCTGAGAGGATGGCCTGCTGCAAGCGGGCCTGGGAATGGCAGGCCTGATGGGTGGGCCTGCACCCCGGCCTTCTCACGTTTCCTCCACTTGGCTCTGCGGTTCTGAAACCACACCTGGAGGCACGGAGAAGAGGAAGATGATGACACACAGATGAGTATGATGCTTTTTCATTGAGACAAGTGCATATGTGTTTTTTATTTTGTTTGTTTTTTTCACTCATTAAGTAGTTCAACTCTCTGTCCGGTTTACTTCACAGTGATCGGAATATGTTAATGTGGCATGACTAGTCCCTGGTGAACTTCATGTAAGTCTACAGTTGTCTAGTTCAGGTGCAAGGCCAACAGGCGGAAAGTCGGCGCTAATTGCATGCAAGGTAAACCCTGCCACTCATGCCCCCTTAAAACCACTTTCTGTCTAATTAAACCCCCTCTCTTTAGATGGGCTTCAGGGAGGGGAGAGATAATTAAGAGCAGCCTTAACAAAAGATCCAGAAAATTACAGCAGAACTGGCTCAAATAACAATTAATGCGCTTTAAATTCAATTCTTAAGAGAAGCAGAACAAGCGACTTCCATCTATAAGAGTATTTAACTTTCCCACGCATCCACTGGTGCCCAGCTTGCCCTGCCAAAGCACGGGGCTCTCACAATGAGCAAAATGTCAACATGTGGAAAGTGATTGAACAAGTGAGCTTGAGCGACAGGGACACACACACACTCACACACGTATTATTCCCAGAGGGCTGTTTAGCATTACACAGCCCCTCGGGAATTTATGAGTTTTTATCACCTCCTGATGGCGCCCGTTAAGTGATTTGTTCACCTACGGCCCCCTAAAGAGACATCTGTTGTTTTACCGTCGGCCATGGCTTCCACCGTGTTTGAACTGTCTCTCTGGTTATGAGCCCAGACTTTCAACATGCAAGCCACGCTTTCAGAGCAAAACGCTGGGAGGGAGGGAGGGAGCGAGGGATGGATAGATGGTTAGATGGATGGAGAGAGTGGGGATTGTGGGGTGGCGGGGGAGCAGACACCTTTAATGGTCTCTCATTCGCTACCAAGTGCAAAGCATCGGATCAATGCAGGTCTACTGCAATCACATAATGGGAAATCAAATGGCATTATCCCTCCCCTCTTTCTCTCCTTCCCCTCCCTCTCTTGTTCTGGCACATATCTTTTTAGCCTCTCTCTCTCTAACACACACACACACACACACACACACACACACACACATTTCGGACTCGCCCCCTATCTGTCCCCTCTGATGGGAATTCAAACACCATCTCATCCAAGGAATACAGACAGTGTTTGCTCCTGCACTAAGTGAGTCTTTTATGAATCGCCGGCCTCGGCTTAATTGCCACTAAAACGGTCCCCGTTCGCGCGTAATAACATTCAATAACAGGAAAGACTCTCCCCGCACAGCGTCTGGGGCAATTTAACACATTTTACTGTAATAAATTATTGCCTTAGATTGGCCCATAATCGTTGATCCTCAATCAGTGACGCATTTCACCGGTTATTATCCGGCACCGTACACCCGGGAACATTTTGAGGATTGATAAAATAGACGATGCTACGTTTCTTTTCTATTTGATGTACGAGGCATTATGCTTATCTGCGTGGATCAAGGCAAACATACAGAGCCACTTACTTGAACGCGGGCCTCTGTGAGATCCAGACGCATGGCGAGCTCTTCTCTTCAGAGAATAAAAAGCAAAGAGAAAAAGGTAGACAGTAAGAAAAGATTCAACATTACAAGCCACCATTTGGAAGCACGTAGAATTGCTGTTTTGTCAATACAAACAATAGACGACTAAAATTGGCTTGACTTGATTTTTATTTTTTTTCCCCTACGAGACGGCATGAACCGCAGAAAGACGCCATGACCATATTCTATTTTCCCTGTCACGGATGGGTAGAAATAGGCCTAGTGATTGTTAGATTTTCCTTAGCCAAGGCCTGTCACTGTAACAACATAATGGTTGGAATAATGACATCTAAACTAGCCTTCCACAATGCAATCGACGCTCCCCTGAGCTATATAAGATGCGCTTGCAGCCCAAATTAGACCAACACTTTGCCTTAAAGTATGTCGATTTAAAAATATGAATAATCCCAGCTGTAAAACAAATATGGGTTTTTGTGTCATGGCGTTCTTGCAACATTTATTTTAAATTAAAAAGAGAGAGAGAGAGAGAAAAAAAAGTTACAGAAAATCGGTCTAAAATTGTGTTGCAAATAAAGGATGTTATTTGGTTTGGTCGGGGTTTTTTTCCCCAAACCTATAAAAATCCTCAACTTCGTGCCTTTGGGTTTGAGGTTAGGCCCTGTCTTTTTCCACGCAGCATCAAGTCTTGCAGGTACCCCGAGCTGCTCCGGTTAGTTATTTATATCCCTGCAATATCGCTGAAATTCAAATAGGAACAAAAAGATAAAAAAAAAGAAAAAGAAAGAAAGAAACAGGTCCACCATCATAGCACATGTTGGTCCATATTGTGTTCACGTATTCCGGACACGGGTAACTGGTGGGGCAGTGTATGAGCTGGGAAGCACTGGTGTCCTGTTACAGACACGTGGAATTGCTGGGACGGATTTTGGAAATGTTTGCGGGCCAGGAAAGTGTTTATGCAAAGGTAAACGCGATTAATTATCACGTTAGTGTGTGTAAATATAAAGTAACAAAAATTGATATTTTCTGTCTTTTTGCGTATCCCTGTAAATATTTTTTTAATTAACCAATAATAATAATTATAATAGTAATTATAATAATGATGGCCTGTGTTTCATATGGTCACGTAAAAGCATGAATAATTGCTAAAATAAGTTTATTAATGACGGTAATAGTGACTTTGAGAAATGTAACATTTAATAATAAAAAAAATCTTTTTATTTTAATATTCATTTATTTTGAGTGTACGCTTTTTTCTTACCTAGTGAACACATCGGGGTAGTGCGTCTTCTGGAAAGCCCTCTCCAGCTCCTCCAGCTGGTAACTGGTGAAGGTAGTCCTGTACCTTCGCTGCTTCCGTTTCAGCATCCCTTCCTCCGAGTCGCTGCCCGCCGACAGACACACGCTGTCCTCCCCATCCCTCACGTCCCCATCCCCGGCGTTCAAACTCTCCCTCTCCTCGTCCTTCGGGGACAGCGCGGCCGCGTCTCCACAGCTCTCCTCCTCCTTCCCGGTGTCGTCCTCAAACTTCAGAGGGCCGAGCTCCACCAGTCCGATGCCGCCGTCCTCCGAGGCCTCCCCCGGGCTCTGCTCTCCCTCCCCTCCTCGGCTCAGGGACGCGTTCTCCCGGTAAGACTTGCTGCGGCTGATGCTCACTTGCGGCGCCTGGCTGATTTTGAGGCCGTCGCCGCTTTGCTCCAGGAGGAGTCTGTCTCTGTCCAGTTTTTCTGCATGATCGTGGAGGTACTTTCCACCGGGTCCGTACAGCCGACGGAGCTTGGGTGGCAGGTGCATGTCAGCCCCGAGAGAAAGAGGCTCTTTAGTGGCCCCTGAAAATGAACAACGTGAAAGACTTAAAAAAAAAAAAAAACAACCCTCTTTTAAATTATAATTTCACACATTTATATGTTAAATAAAGCTGAAAAATTGTAAACTTTTTGCTCATATTTATTTAAATGCCAGGTTAAGTCTCAAACTATTTTTTCACCAAGACATTTGCAGATTTATCTTTCCATTAAAAGCAGCTCTTCTCCACATAAGCTCACTTGTTACACGTCTGTCATAATTCCCGCCATCCCTCCCAAATAACCAACACGGGCTGTCATTTTTAATTACAACTCACCGTCAGGTGTCTTGTCCAGCTCCCCTCTGCCGGGAAGACCCGTCAAACTTTGCGCCCCTATCAGTCTGACCTTGCAGGGACTCCGGCGGCCCAGAATGCTGTCTATGCAGTAAGAGGAGAGCAGCGTCGGGGATTTACTGCTCTTTCTCTCGCCACGGTCGTGGATATCTTCTTCAAACTGGCCACTCATGTCGACGCCTGGGTTCGTCTGTATTTTCGGGGGGTACGCCTCCGGTCCAGTTTCCAACTCTTTGGAGGGGAGGGGGGCGCGGAGGTCTCGTTCTCTCCTTCTCCTTCTCTCTCTTTCCTCCAGGGCCGGTGTTGTGCGTTCACTGGGGGCCGTCCTGTCCTCTCCTCCTTCCGTCTCCTCTCTTGCGTCTGTCACCCCTCTGTTTCACGCTCTCGGGTAATGACAAACAGCGGTTTGGCCGCCTGGCGTTGCTCTCCAGTGTCTCCCGGCCGCTTTCTCCGCTCGGCGCGCTCTCTCTGCGTGCGCGTTTGCTGCTCCGGCGCGTCTGATTGGCTCGCGTGTGAGCGCGCGTGGGTATATGCGCGCAGAGAGAGAGAGAGAGAATCGAGACAGCGCCGAGCTGCCTTATATATTTTACGATTAAAGTTAATTTGAAAGAAAGGCAACAAAAATCCGACGTGGAGTGTTTTTTCCTCAGTGGAATGAACTCAGCAGATAAATCCGGAGATGGGTATTTCAACAGCCTTCTCTGTAAAAAAAAAAAAAAAAAAAAAAAAAAAAAAAAAAAAAAAAAAATAGAATTAAAACTCAGTTTAAGAAGTTGAAGTGATTTTTGGACACACGAGAGCTACAATTGATCCAAAAATGAACAAACTTAATCGATTAATCAACACAATGGAAGTTGGACCGAAGGGTTATGACAGGTGTAAACAAGAAACGGTAATCATAGCTGAATTCCTTTTATCTGGCTCACATGCATACACGCTCACTTTCAAAGCCTGCTATATGTTATTAATAACACCTGTACTTTGCATGTGACAACGGTCTGATTTGAAAAAGGCCTACATTTGTGCGCAGGAGCCTAATTTGATCCAAAAAAAGTTAAAACAAAAAAGATATAAGAAAACGCTCAAATAAAGGAAGCAAACTCAATCAGTTCTGGGGATGTAGTGATATCAAAGCAATAGGAATATCCACCGAGTCATAAAACAATCACGATTGGTCATGAAGCTGTTTTGAAAATACAATAAATGTTCGTAGCCTGCATGTTTGGTGCAGTTTTTGTTTCAATATCCAAAGAATAAGTCCTTGAAAGTGGCTGGGGGTATTGTCTTTAATCAATTTCTTACATATGAGTGAAAAAAACCCCATAAATAGGCCCATATACTGTGATTTTGTTTCCACAGTTATTGACAACCAGGCAAGTCTTTAAGCCAGTTCTCCTGAAATTACATGTTCACATTTATATCCATTATTTGCCCACAATTGGTGTTGCAGAGGTTCGTATTTCCTTTTTTTCTTTCTCTAATTAAAAAAAAAAAATCAGGATCCCACCGACACGGTGTTTGTGAATCATCGTGCCAATAACAGAAAGAAAGAAAAAGAAAAACTCTGGCGCGGATTTTATGTTCATCCACAGACCGTCACAACGTCAGTAGCGGGATCACACTTTTACCTAAAAATGTTTTCCGTTTGAAGAATCTATCTATCTATCTATCTATCTATCTATCTATCTATCTATCTATCTATCTATCTATCTATCTATCTATCTATCTATCTATCTATCTATCTATCTATCTATCTATCTATCTATCTATCTATCTATCTATCTATCTATCTATCTATCTATCTATCTATCTATCTATCTATCTATCTATCTATCTATCTATCTATCTATCTATCTATCTATCTATCTATCTATCTATCTATCTATCTATCTATCTATCTATCTATCTATCTATCTATCTATCTATCTATCTATCTATCTATCTATCTATCTATCTATCTATCTATCTATCTATCTATCTATCTATCTATCTATCTATCTATCTATCTATCTATCTATCTATCTATCTATCTATCTATCTATCTATCTATCTATCTGTCTATCCTTTCAATTACCTTCTCCCTGTTGGAGTTGTGGATTGACTTGGAGAAATAAAAGGTGAGGGTGATGAGACGGCGCACGGGGGAGCCGGGATGGCACGCAGGGACCCCGCGTCGTGGAGAAGTGGGGTGGGGGTGGGGTGGAGAGATGGATCTAGAATGTAATTTTAAATGAAAGTCTATTTAACCCGCTGTGAATGGCATGACCCCTATCCTCGCCTCAGAGCCCATCAGTGTTAAAAGGATCATTTTCAGAATTCAATCCAAAAAAACTTCAGCAAGCTGCAATTTACACTCTCTCTTTTCCTCCGGCTCTCCGCTTCCCCTCCGTTATGTATCTGGACGGCTATACAGCTTCACAGCAAAGCGAAAAATAACAACATTCTGAACACTACACTTTTGTTCTTCTTTCATTTGTTTTCAAGCCTCAGCCTATGTGACACTCTTAGGATTGGAGCTGGGAATAGAACTGGGATCATCTCTGCTAAGCTTGGTTAAGGTGACTGCAAACACATCTCACTTTTAAAAGTTTAACAATCTGTCTACCTGTGCTTTATCAGCAGAAGTGACATTTAAGAGGCTCAATAATGAGAATATTATCCCGTACGTGAGGCGTATTTCCTCTAAGGCCTGCCAGCTGTTTGTGCAGAGACTCATCTGCATTTATAATACCTCTGCTGTTGATAGCAGGTCTATTATAAGTATATACGGAATCCTTCCGCAACTTTATTTTTCGATGTCACAAACTTCCGAGCTTGTTTATTTGCACGCAAATCAATGTAATGAGTATAATAACAATACAAAATGTTATGCATTTTTCCTGCGCGGTCACAAACAGACGCGCGTAATACAGACGGGTATTTAGAGACGCTCTGTAATTTGGGGGCCACAATTTGATTCATTTATCCGCACACTGTTATTAACCCTGTAGAAAAAGAGATGTCAGCCGCCATTTCAGCCAGCAGGACATCCGCGCTTTGTTTAAATGCACTAATTACGCGCATACATTAGAGGGAGGGGGGAAAGCCTGAGCGCAATTTTCACATTTTCAATTTTCCGTCTGTTTGACGTGCAGGTGAAGAGATGGCGGAAAGAGGCAGCCTTTCGTTTCAGCACAATCCCACGCCGCCTCCTCTGTATTTTCATAACATCATAACTTGATAATGCCCAGGGGGAAACGTAGGGTTGTGCGTTTTTTTTGCGTAAGACACACAACATTAACGTTGATGAGGGATGAAGAGACCTTTCTTTCCTTTCCTAACCATTTAACTGTTCATTCTTAGCCAAACGAATTTATAGCTAAATACTTTTAAAATCCAACGAGTAAAGGTTCTCGGCTCTGTTTCAGCGCTGGTGTAATCCTCTGTAGTGAAGTCCGAGACTGACAATACTTAAGCACATCATTAATGACCAGTAGATTGGGCCTCGCCTTTCGGGTTACTCAAATGGCGCCATCTCCTGGCCGGAACAGGAAAGTGCTCAAACAGGTGGGATAGTTCTTGTCGTGTAACGATAAATATCAGTGATCGGTTGCCTTACACCAATAACGTAAAAATATAATTCACTGCGTAATTGCGCATTGTCCACTCCTACAACTGGTACATCAGTTGCTACGTTTGACCACATATGACAGGAAGAAAGCTGAATCTCCCTCCAAATATACTTCAGGATTCACAACTTTGTCCTTGTGCAACACGTGTAATTATCAGTCTCCACAACGGGCACCGACCGGGCTTGGTGGCGACGTCTCATCCTTCATCCATCCTTGCGCTCTGACATAATTGGACACTTGCTCTGCTTGAGAGGCCAAGCGGGAGAAGAAGAAGAAAGGGGGAGAGGAGGAGGAGGAGGAAGACTGTTTTGTGTGTGTGTGTGTGTGTGTGTGTTGGGAGGGGAGGGAGGCTTTTAAGGCGCGCGTAAGCAACGTTAATTAGCGGTTATTAACAGCCCGCATAATGAGAGCGAGAGAGTCAATTTAATGACTTTGTTAGCGCGGGTTCAGAGCGACAGGCGATGATCGAAACAACAAAGGCGAGCGCGCACGCAGCCATCATCCGTAATTTCCAGCGGTAATGCGGTCTGATCAGAAACAAAGGGTTCTAATTTCGTTCAACTGACTCGATAATTTGTCCTTATGTAAGTAAAATAATTAATGACTTAATGCTTCAACAGAAGTAGCTTTCTTTGAGGGGGATTTTGGAGGCCTCGTTTGCTGGAGAAGGTGGTAGCCTGAGGAAATCAATTTCCAGACCTATAATTATTTGCATCATGAATTTAAAAAACGCGGACGCGCGCCTTTGCTCCCAGCAAGCGCACAGGCGAGCAAGTGTGTTTGAAAGACGAGGAACGGTTTTTAAATCCTCGTGTACCGGTCAAATTCATGTATAGAAACAAATGAGACGCTTGCTGTGATGCGAAGTTATGCTGCACATTTTGCCATAAGGATGACAAACTAATGAACAAGACATGAAATATTCGTGCGTATCTATTTCCCACCCGAGTCTATACCTCGAGTCTAACAGAGGTGATGGCCCTAATATCTGTCTTCCCGCTGGCCCTTATTATGGCCGCAGCAATAAAAAAATTATCCAAAGGCCTGCGCATCTTTACGCATGATTTCATCATTCCGTAGATGGGTTGAGTCGGAGGGAATAAGACGTGAGTGTTATCGACTGTGGTGAGGCTGGAGGAGGTGTGTGGGAAGAGGGGGTGAGCCGCCTGCGGGCCACTCTTGGATTCATAGCAGGTGAATAGGTCACCCGCGCGAGAGTCGCAATTTCGTGGCCCCCATTGTCTCCTCTGATTACTGCTTTGATCACAGGAATAGAAAACCCGGAGACCCACGGCGGGGTCCGGCCTCCGCTCGCGAGCTGAAGAGGTCATCATCATCACCACCACCACCACCATCATCATCAGCAGCAGCAGCAGCATCACGACCACCATCTTCTGCCACATCATCTCCATAGCCATCGTCCCCTCATCTCCATCAACGCTAGTTGACCACACACACCGGGGGTGGGGGGGTGGGCGGAGGGAGGGGTGTTCCAGTGTGTTTTCACAGCCACGTTGCCCTTTTATTGATTGCGTGCTTTAATTTTAATTCGATTGCGCGAGTGTCAAAAATTCCGCAAGAATCATCCTCGTAATGAGATAATCAAAGTAATATATGCAAATCAGTTATGTATGCCAGCTTATCATAACCGGAGTGCCCCCCCTTGAGTCTGAAGAAGTCCATTTATTCAGTTAGTAGCGATACCTTGCGCAAATGGCGCGATGCAAATGACAGTTGATTAGACTAAATTAAGAACCTAGTTTCTCTCTGACCTTGTCTGAGTTTTATGTAAATTCTTTTTTTTTTCTTGTATTAATGCGATAAAGATAAATTTTACTGTTTTGATTGTAAATCCGAGTGACATTTTCCATTGAAATAAATAAATAAAAAATGTCTGCGGCTTGGATGATCCTCTTTTGTCCGTCATCTCGTCTGTCTGTCACACATCTCCGTGTATCCTGACCTCGGTCCAGCTCCCACAGTGTTACAGAGTGAGCCGTTATAACTTCCTTGCTGAGGGGGAGTGCGCTTGAAGATAGACTAGGTGCCCGTGAGTGCGTCTTCATGTGTGCGCCTGTGTGTGTTTACACGATTATGTGTGCTCACGCGTGTACCATAACATATTGTCTAAGGGGACCGAGAGAGTGGACTTGGGACTTCCTCTCTGTGGGGTGTGTGGGGCCTGTAGATGGGAAAGGAATAAATCCAATATAGATTGCAGGGCTGTGCTGCCTCCCGCTGGGGACCCTCAGACTTGCAGGCCAGGATCGAAACGCTTTTCTCCACCTAAATTGGCCCAAGAGGCCGCAGGAGCGGCCGAGCTACACCCCCGACACTGGGACTGCCTACAACCTAATGATGGTGCACAGGCTGACAGGGATGTGTGCAGTTGTACGCTCGCACGAAAACTCACACACAATCATTCCCAGATTGATATTACATCAAACTCATGCACCAGTCAAACACACACTTTGACAAGAAAACCACACAGATAAAAACGCATCCTCGTTTTTCTCTGATGCTGAACACATTTATTCTTTGTCCAAAGACCGTTCACCTCAGGTTTTCACTCTTCACATCCCAGGTCAACCCTCAAGCCAAACTATAGCCTTAGAGGAGGCATCTTCCCTGCCTGTTCACACACCTGAGAGGGAGGAGTGAATAGCATAACTGGCACCACACTCATGCCCTTCGGATCCCCTGCGAGGAAAACACCACCAGCCTCTCAATACCATTGTGCTTCCTGCCAAAAAAGCCGGTGCTGTCACTTTTGCTTCTGACCAGGGAGTTAATTCTATTTGCGATGAGGCGTCCGAGTTGGGTCCAGAGTATAGGTGGACGTTTGTTTCCCAGTGCGCCTCTTTACTCTCTTACAGGGCTTTTCTCGCAACGTGCTATAACATTTTCACGTTTTAACGTTATATGCCATGCTTTCCTTGGCAGAAATGCTAAATATCTATTCCTCTAATTCTTTTTCCACCAGCTTTGTCTTGTTTTCCCTCCTTTCTTGTCCTCTCTACTCATTTCAACCCCCTCTTTTACGTACCTGTTGTCCTCCATCCTCAGTTTGTGTATACAGTGTTTTCCTGACACTACCGTAAGTAGTCGTCACTGTTTTCATGTAGTCCTCTTATTAAAGACCTCATCTAAAGAAACGCCTTATTCTGAGATATTCATATGAACAGGATGTGCTCTGACATAATTCAGCACAACAGAGAAAGTGCATACTAAATAACCTGAATGCAAAACGAGGACATGCAGCACATAAACACAGGCCACAAACACACTCACAACAAAATCCTTTTGACATCAATAATTGGTAAATCCTCTGATTAACTTGTAAGAATTGTACTTAGAGCGTTTTAGTAATTGTGTTTGTGTGTGTCCTTTTTTTTTTTTCTTTCTTTTTTTTTTTTTTTATTGCATGCAACCCCCTCTTTTTAAAGCACATCTTTATAACCAAGCAATTCCGAAGCAATTTTCTCTGTGGGAGGAGAGTGTAATTTTCTATTCTGTGACACTGTGATGTGTAAGAAACTGGGAGCCGGCGCTAAAAGGTGTCTGTAGTGTGTGTCCTGGTGTGGGTGTGAGCCGCTTTAATGGCCAACGCGGGGCGGGTGGTGATGGTGCTGAGCGGGTGCATGTCAGGAAGGCCATCATTTAAAGACTCCCAAATAGTGCCCTCCTCGTTAGAGCCATCGTCCTGGAAACACGAGGCTGTGAACCACGAGATCGCCACACGCTGCAACAGTCTTTTATCTTCATATTAAACCATTTGCATAACATTACGGGGAGAGATAAGAATCAGGAGATACTCAGCCTACTCAGAGAGAGACTGAAGAGAGAGTAGACGCAGGAGACACAGAGAGGGTATACTACATGTCCTTGCAAATCTAATCAGCGTTAAATTGAGCTGTCAGATTTGTGTGTGGTACTGGGGCCGACTCTTTAAGTTATAACCTACTGTAAAAGTACAAGGCCGTAAAAATAAAATACAAGAACCCACTTTTGTACTGCTGAGATGCAGCGTGCAACTAAAACATTATCAGTCATACACAAGATGAAGCAAGGTGTTAATGACGGCGAGGTTGGGTGTACTCATAAGTCCGTCAGAAGATGGTGTTTCTTAATGATTCTTGAGAAACTCGCACCTATTCTCGCAGCTCTGCAGAATACAAAAGAGTAACCAATCATAGCAAATTAAATTACCAGCATTTGCAGATGTGGTATGCCACAATAGCTGATTTTTCCTTTTTGTTTGATATCAAAAGGTGAACAAAAGACTCAATTTCAAGATTGTGTCGGAAAAGCTTTCTATACAGTATTGCTTTATCTGAAAGAATATATCTGACAGATGCTTTTCTCCGCTGAAGAAAAAGATGAAGAGAAGACTCATTACAGTAGATGATGTGCAGGTACACTCTTATTTGTTATTGCCTCTTGCAAAGGCCTGATTAACTTAAATAGGGTTGCAAATCTTTCATATATGCTGGTAGTTACATGAAGATCAATAATGCTTTTGATTAAGTTTACTCTGAAAGTTAGCCGTTGTGGAGTAAGCTGCGAGTACGGCCACAAATCGATGGGGAGATGATATGGAAAATGGAAAAAGAAAAACAAAAAAGGAACAATGATTCTTACGTTTACGTTGACTATTATTTCTTTAAAGACACTACAAATGTAGTATATTTTATGTCTTTTCCTTGTCAGCTTCATTTCATTTTGTTAACATGCATCTACTTTTGCTTAATGCTGCTATACATCCCAAAAAGGTGAGGACAGGAATGTTTTACTCCTTTCTAATGTTCAAGTTTTATTTTTTTCCCCCACTACACTTACAGGCGTTCTTGCATAAAGAATCCGAGGCAATGAAACATTTATTTTGTTTTTACAACAATGTTCTAACCTTCTCTGTCGAGGACATATCAAGACTGAATGCAATGCAGTCTATACCTTCTTCTTCCTCATCCATGCCTTTGGTGTGTGTGCATGAAATCATTTTCCAGTGCTTGCATGGACATCCTTGGAATAATAACTTTATAACAACTTTGCTCCTCAGGGGCGTAAGCCATAGTACCGAATCCTCACCACTATCACCATATGAAATAACTCCAATTCTTTTTCTTTTTCATCTTCTTACTTGCAGTTAATTGGCCCCTATTAACCTTTATGGAAAACAGATGCATGTCAACATAAAACAAAGAGCATCAATATTTAATATCTTGGCTTCATAGAATCTGCGGAGAATTAGAAGTCAAATGAAACTGTAAGAATACTTTTGTTTTTTACACGTTTAAAAGAAAACACAGATCCCCAGAGGTAGGTTGGCATCATTGTGCTTGAGTAGGGGGATTGTATTACGTTGTGGAGATGTATTGTGCCCAGTTCCCTCGCGTGACCACATTGTTCAATCTTTGTTCATTAAAGTTTGAACAATATGGACACATGAGGGAATGTGGCTTGAACAATCTTAGTGGCTGATTGCATTGTTTCTCATAGTCAGAAACTCCTTCAGGTGCCATTTTTAGTATTTCTATGAGACTATTTTGTTCTTTTTAGAGGGGAATGACTTCTTTAAGGCTACTCTACCATAAAAACCGACTGGAGGCGTAGAGCACAGATGATTATCCCTCTGTAGGAATCCCTTGACTCCACATAAAAAAAAGAGATAAAAACCCTTGATCTCATTCACAGTGACCACAGGCTTGTTGGCTACCTGCCTCACCACAGCCTTTCATCCCCTATTTCTCAATTTGACGTGGCAGGCAGATCTAGAAATGCTGTTATTGGTTTGAAACTTCTTCTATCTTAGAGTGATGTGAGCTGCTGAACTCTCACTCTCAGGAATAAGAGTGGAAACGCTCTTATCTTTACTGCTTCACTGGGCTACATCCAACTGTCTGGCTGGATTTTCCCTCTGATTTAAGCTTTGAGTCACTTTCTAGACACACGCGCACCCTCATAATTACATCAAATGAATCCAATGAGACACTTGTGAATTCCAGTCAAGGTATAGAAGCACCAGCGGGAACATTTAAAGGTCACACCTGCTTGTAATGTCCCAACAAAGAGTGAGATTACCTATTATATTGGATGTTTCTGCATTTAGTTATTTATCAAATGAATATAATATCCCTAAAAACTGGCTGTGGCTTTGACATTTTAGAGAAATTGTCCCCACTTGCTGTCTTCAAAGGCCGCTGTCCTGCTTGTTTTGTCGGAGCAGTCACATGACAGGATTCTGTTTGCACCGTGGCAATTTAATTTTTTCTTTTCTTTGTTTATGATGAAATACTACGCACAAACAACAAGCACGGGATCAGTATGCAGAGCATAATGTATACTAAATTGTTAGTGCGATGCATAGTATGTGCCGTAGTTTCGTCAAAGCGACTTAACCTCCACCCACATAGGCATACCTACGGAGCTAAAACATGCAAAACTTCCTTTGTTGCTGCTTCTAATTAAGAATTGGATATGTAAGAAATTCTCTGCGGCAACAGTATGCAGGATATATTTTCAGTAATTTGCATTTGTTGGAGGCCCTTAATGCTGACATGGTAAGACAATATACTACAGCGTTGGCCCTGCCTAGACAAATATAACACATTTGTGTCTTTAAACTGTTGTTCACAAACATTAACAAAGGTTATGCTTTATGGAAGCTTGTTGTATTGGTGAAGCGATAACCTGTATGTAAGGCTATAGTCCAGTCAGCTCGACCTGCCTGGATGTCCGGGGCATTTAAAGGATTCCAGTAATAACACTGCCAAATTCATATGGGCAGTTTTTTTTTCTTAATGAGATTTATATTTTTAGGGTATCTGTTTTTGATATTCCACCGTTCCAGTGTTTGACTTGTGCCTTATCCTAAAAGGATTTTCATAACAAAAGCAGTCCACAGCTAAATGTGCGCAGCCTAAGAGGAACACAAATGAAAGTGTGTTGTTGCTGATTTAAGCATCATATGCTGTAGTGGCATCAGTCATCAAAGCAGAATCTTGGCCAATAAAACCAAAATAATTAGCACTGTTGGATACTACTATATATTTTTTTCCCCAGTGTATATCTTGATTGAAGTGCTCCTTAAATTCTGAGAACCAGGCTAAAATATGTCACCGTAAAAACCTAAAAATGTCATCACAGCAAGTGACTAGGCCAATTTTTGAGGCAGAGATTGCTTCCTTTTGCATATGGGGGTATAGACTTTGACAGGTGAGTGTATCATTTACTATCAAGTTATTGAATTCAGCAGGCATCTAATAACAAAGCATTTACGGCTCACTTATGCATGCATAGATATAACAACAGTCTCCTCTGTCCCATCTCCAGCTATTCCTGCCTCTCTTAAAGCACGCAGGCACCATCCGGGTTGGAGACAGATACTCTTGAATTCTATCAGCAGACTCGGGGATGAAATTAAAATCGCCCATTTTCTTTCTCCGTACAAGGAGCAGATCAATTTCCGGAGACGGGGACGTGATATTTTGCTGCCATTGGACTTCCCAGTCTTTCCTGACTGGCTCCCAGCGGGGGGCCGCCGGCTCTGACTGCACGCCTCGCCGGAGAACAGTTACTTCTGCCGCGGCGAGTTCATTTGCGCCTCGCTATGAGAATTGCCATCATTTACCCTTCCCCAACATCTTCCCCAAAAACAGAGAAAAGAAATAGACAAGCAGGGGAAGCGAGGCTTCGACGATAGAGGCGAAATTGATTCTTTTTGATACATGCTGCATGGGGGGCATTATGTCCACCTCGTTTAAGCGCCTATTTCACGAAATGAACTGAATAAATTTGGCGTGAGGTAATGTTTTGGCCTCTAAGACCTTAAGCTTTTGTTCTTTCATGATCAAGAATGACTTGATTTCAAAATCACGACGAGGTTGATGCTCCTTTTGACATTATCTTAAATTAATTCTGGTATGAATCAGTCAACTTGCATAAAAAAACGAATCAGCTGTGGTAAAGAAACAAAATGATGAAACACTGGCGGCTTCAGGGTTGGTGCTGATCTGTCTTCAATACGTGGCAGGCATTTTACTTTGTTCTAAAGAAAATTAAACATTTGTACGTTTGTATCACTTACTTTGTAAGTCAGGATAATTTTGATGACCCCAAGCTTTAAGGATAACACACAAAAAAATAAAAAATACTGGCCCCCAAGGAGCTATGAAACATTTCTCCAGACATCAACATCTGCAAAGATGACTGTGGCTGAACTGGGTTCATCTGGCCTTAAGGAAGAAGGTTGTGAGAGATCTTCATTGTGGTGGGTTTTGAGGTCCAACAATAACGCCACTCTTCAAACAGCAGCACATCAAAGCCAGACTGAATTAGTCCAAAAACATCTGAAACATGGGAATGAGTTTTGGAAGTTTGTCCTATGGTCAGATGAAACCAAATCTGAGCTGTTTTGGTGCACATGGATACTGATTTTGTACGGCGAGGGAAGGACAATGTCGTCAACCCTTTCAACACAGTTCCCACTGTGTGGTGGGAGCAAAATGCTGTGGGGCTGTTTTGCCTCTTCGAACACAGGGAGTATTATTGGGGTGCCTGGGATCATGAAAAAATTGGATTTTGTTGATAGTCTGAGCAATGATAAAAAAATATAAAATCTGTTGCCAATCTAGTTTAAGGTAGCCACTTGGTCTCCCAACAATGACATGATCAAAAACACCTCAAATATGTCCATAACCTTTTGAAAGAACACCAAAATGAAGGTCGTGGAAAGGTCCACTCAGAGCCATAACCACCAAAGAAATCAGCCTGGAACCAAGAATCCGTTTTTAAGGTCAAATTGAATCTGTGGGTGGAGGTCAAGGTTAATGTGATGCTCAGAAACCAACATGAGTTGGAACAATTTGCCATGGGAAAAACGGGTTATAAAATCCCCCAAGAGACGCGTGTTGGTAAGTAACAACCCTAAGAGATTGTTGTCAGACGAAGGTCACGAAAGCTACATTATTGACTGCTAATTATCAGAGAAGTAAGACGTGTGTTTGTTGGTCTTTTTCTTGTTTCACAGAAATCATCAACAAAATATTTAAATTCACCTTAATCAAGATCAGTCTTTGTTCTTTTGGAACCAATTGTATGATTAAAAAAATGTTTTGTTATGGTAATTTACATAACAAATGTGGATATTAATTTTAACTTTGCTGCAAGTCTATGATTGATTTTCTTCACTTTCTTTATTATGGACATTTATGTGATAGCTGTATAATTTCTGACATTTTAACCTAGATTTAACATAATTTCACAACCTCATAACCTTTCCCAGGTGACTTGTAAGCTACGTGTGGCCTGTATGATGCCCTCAGATCTTTTAAACATTGTGCTGCTTCTTGTTTTTCTTGGCAGCGACTCCGACTCTTGTTTGCTCACGCTTCGACCATCAGACCTGCTCTCCTCTTCTCTGGACGCCACCATGCTGCGTCACAGAGCAAGTCAAGGCCTAATTAAGTCCATATTGAGAAAGAGCATAAATCCTGCCCCCTTCTCCTGTTAGTCCTCATACCAGTATGCGCGCGTCCTGAAGTGGATATTGGACAATCTGCAAGTCATTTGTCATCTGCTGTGAAACAACAAGGAGAAACAGTTTTAAAACACACCACAATGGCTGGACTAAAGGTAAGAGCGCATAATACTTAAATATTCTTGCTGCTTTTATAAATGTTTTTTTTTTTCAGATTGTGCGCCTGCGTCACGACCCAAAGTTAGACGCTATTGCGCATGATAGGGTACGCGTGCAACAAGAAAATAAGGAAATTAGGTTTATTTCCAATGTTGATGAACATGCAACTTCAAATATGTGCAAAATTTGAGACTGCGGTTCTCCTTCTTGCTGTGAGAGCCGCAGACCGGCTGCCTGGAGGGGGCGTTCCCTCCAACCAATCAGATCGCCGCATTCAGCAGCTGCCCAGATGTGGTTTGAGACACAATGCAACAGTGCAAAGTTTGAAACGTCGCAAATAATGAAAAACCTGTACGTTTAAAAACAGGTTTTACACGACACTTGGGGATATTTGACAGACGTTTCTTTTTAATTCAACATTAGATGCATAATTGTGCGTCTACGAATATTGACGGCTTTCCCACATAATCGGCGGTCGGCAACGTTCAACGTTCAAGAGTTGAAGAATATTCAGAAGTAATGATATTTATATCTATGTTCCAAGGCTTTTTGATAGCTGAATTGTCTCAATAGGTTACCAAAACCTTATTCTTTCCCAAATAACAATAATGCATGTGATGTAAAAGTTAAAAAAAAAAAAAGTAGCTACCTCCTTTAGACCATATGTTTTCGCTTCAGTGTTTCAAAAATAAAGAGATTTGAAATTATATTTATATAACACAATGGATCCCACCAAAATGCACTGCAGACGCATGAACGCGCACACGTGGACACCATCCGTGTCCGTAAGAAGTTGCGCAGTAACAGTGACTCAGCAAGATCTGTTTACATAACGCTGAGTTCATGTGTTTCTACGTTCATGTGATCATTGGTGGAGTATATGGAGTATAACGATCCCGCAGTGTTTAAGGAAGAGTTTGGACAGTCCTGGTTAAAAACAAACAAACAAACAACAACTTTGAATGCACCTATCACGTAAAAGGTGGTCTGATATCTGATATCCAGGAGACTAAAGTTCTAAATCACATGTTCTTGTTTTAATGGTTCAGCGTGATCAGCTTTTCATTTCCACTTTGCATTGTTTGGTGAATATCATGGCTTTTATGAGTCTTTCAGTTCTTTTTCACATATATTCTTTGACTCTTTCTGCAAAAGTCTTCCACCATGAGGTTCTGGATTCATCTTTCACGCAGCTATTTTGAAGCCTGTGTTTTAATTTTGTGTGTGTTTTTGTTTTAAGATGTTAAACTGGGGGGAATGTAATCAAACCCTTCATTCTCTACTTCTTAGTTGTCCCCATTGTGGGTTTTGAGATGCTTGGTATCATTATTCTGTTCACCTTTTATCTACAGCTTCTTTTTATAGGCAGTAAGATATTTGCTTCCAATATTTACAGCATCTAAATTAATCACATTTTCTTTCTGCAAGTGAAATGTTCCACGTGCCAAACTGCGCTATCAGCCCAAACCACAATCAACCCGACTGTATTAAAAATAAAAAGAGCAAATAAAAAACAAGTGCTGTTTCTTGAAATTCTGCCGCCCTTTCCTTTCTTTGTTTTTGTTCTGCAAACATACTTACAGTCATTGCTGCCACAAAAGCTTTATTCTGACTTCATCAATTACATGACTTGTTTTCAAAAGTAAAAGCAAGCTGTATTGTAATAAAACAGGCTTTTATCACAAACCTTATGATAAGGGTGCATGGAAAGCTTTCTACTAATGATTCTTGTATGTGCTGTCATTGCTGAGTCTGTTTAACCCCTTGGGCTCAGATCTTGTGCTGGACCTGTAAGAGTTCTACTGACACCCCAAAGCACCTTGGCATGCTCCTGGTGGCCTTTTGCACTGAAATCTGGGTTTTAACGTGGCTCATCTATCACTTGATTGCCACCTATCCATTCTTTAACCCGTTTCCTTCTGGTCAGAGTCATGTGAGGCCTTCGGTGGGAGGTAGTACACTCTGAAAGGCTTGGCAGTAGCATTTATAGACTGTATATTCATTTTATTAGCAGCTCTCCTTTCTAAGAGTCTGTTCCTCAGATCTCGTCTAGACCAACACTGCTTGTCTTAAATCCAATTTCTTGACAATATCAGCAACAGATGAACACAAAAACTATTTGCTAAATTAGAGCCTTCTATTGCTTTGGAAGCTTAATCTATTCTAACATTCAGAGGTTGAGGCAGTGGCTCCGTTGGTAAGAATAATCTGGGAGCCTAATTGCATGGGGTGCCCATTCTTTTGCAGTTCCTTTCAAGAATAACACCCCAGTCTCGCTTGCAAGAATGAAAAGCATGACTCTTCAAATTTAAGCCCCTTGGACTTCACACCGAACCCTTCACTGCAGCAGAAAATGTGACCAGGGGTGCCCAAACATTTGCATGCCACTGCACAATTATTGACACATTAAATGAAAAAGAAACAATCCTGTGGAGGCTGTACATGTAATTAGCCTGTTTTTGTCGCACAATAACACTAAAATAATGGATAACTACGAGGGGGAAATTTGGCATAACCGCCGTTTGTTTTATCATAGATCTAATGTGAATCAATATGACAACAATTAACAAAAAGACAAGCCTTAATGACAAGCCTTCATATTTAATTATAACCAGCATGAACACATTTATCCTGCATTACAATGAAGCTGCATGATGTATTCGTTTTTTATTTTTCTCTTAACTTGGGTGTCTGCCTCTTTCAGTATATGAGCGGTTTTGGGAACGAGTTCTCCTCTGAAGACCCCCGCTGTCCCGGATCCTTACCTGACGGACAGGTAGCTCACAGATTCTTCCTTCCTTATTGTAATCATTAAAAAGACAAAAAAAAAAAGAATAGCCTCAAAATTCACGCATCTTTGCTCCTAACTTAGTTTCAGAAGCAACTATGAACCCCATGCTTACGAGTGCCGATGACTTCTGTCTCTGCAGAACAATCCTCAGGTCTGCCCGTACGGCCTCTATGCGGAGCAGCTCTCCGGCTCCGCCTTCACCTGCCCACGTTCGGCCAATATGAGAAGGTGTCTATCTCTGTTTGATACTTGTATTCCCATACAAGGAGAACATGGATCTGAAGGATCGTGAATAACTAAACTGTGTTCCCTTACAACTTCTGTAGCTGGTTTTACCGGATCCTTCCATCTGTTAAGCATAAGCCTTTTTCACCTGTGCCATGTGGGGATCTAACAGAGCGCTGGGATGAAGTGGAGCCTGATCCTAACCAGGTACATCTGAAGGTAGAATGAGAGGCTGACGAATCTACTGGTAACCCTCAAAGGTTTAAAAAGAAACACTTGATTGTGACTGTCCCACAGCTACGATGGCTGCCCTTCACCATCCCCAAATCAACAGAGAAGAAAGTGGACTTTGTGGCGGTAAGTGTAGCTTGCTTCTTTCTTTCTTTTTTTTTTTTATCCCCCCCATATCAGTATTTGTGAAAGATTCACAGTTCACCAACTAAGAATGAGTCATTCTGCATGTTTCAGGGCCTTCGTACCATCTGCGGTGCGGGAGACACCAAATCCCGCAATGGCATTGGCATCCACGTGTACACCTGCAACACTTCCATGGTTGACAAGTGAAGAAACACTTCTGTTATTTGAGACATGTCTTAAGGAAAAAATATATATTTTAAATAGAAAAAGGTAGAGGTTTTGTGTGTTTATTAAATAACTATCCCACTGCTCTTCATTTTTCATGTTCCAGGTGCTTCAATAACTCAGATGGAGACTTTCTGATTGGTAAGACAGAGGGCAATTCGTGTTTTTACCGTCATCTCACAAGACCAGCGCACCTCAATCTTCGGTCTCCCCTCAAATTTTCTTTTCTCAGTCAATTTTTCTGTTTATGTCTGTAGTCCCCCAGCGGGGAGAGATCTTGATCACCACAGAGTTTGGAAAAATGATGGTTGAGCCCAACGAGATCTGTGTTGTCCAGGTGGGCTTGATGTTTTCCACCTCACCCCTCCCCCTAGTTTTCACTGAAATCTATGATGTCTGTCTTCTGTCCCCACAATCACCTTGCTATATTTAGAAAGTCATGGTTTGGTACTTTTCAAGAGCGCTCTTAAAGATAAATAACAGTGGAAAAGAGGTTATGGGCTACAGACGGCATGACCACCAGGACTGCAACCGCAGCACATGTGTCTTTCAAACACATTAGTCCATTATTCTCCTCAGAACTCAAACAGTCCACATTTGCTACATAACTGCACCAAATTTGCTCTAACTGCCACTTTTCTCTGTTTTTACAGCAAGGGATGCGCTTCAGTGTGGATGTGTTTGGAGAAACCAGAGGATACATTCTTGAAGTGTATGGAGCCCATTTTGAGCTCCCTGACCTGGGACCTATAGGTTTGTGTTCGTATGATAATTGTGGGTGTAGATAAAGAAGGATGAACACACACCGTATCCGTCCACTGTATGTATTGAAATCTGTGCACCAGCCACTTTCCTCTGTTTCCTGTAATATGCTGTTGTTGTTGTCTAAATTGCTGACACTTATGTCTGGAGCTCTGGGGGATTTTTAGCCATGCTAACCATGTGGTTGAGGCAGTCAGGCTGCCATTCAGGCTGTCATCCCATCGTGCACGTTAAAACCCAAATCTTTGCAGCAATTTCTGACCCACAAAGGATGAAACGTGTTTTGGTAACCTTCTGACACTGATTTTGGAGGGGTTTGGGTTAAATATTATTGCAACTTTTCTTTTAATTAATTTACAAAAGTTTCATGATGATTTGTGAATTTTCATTCTTCATAAATTCAAAACTGAAGTGGTTATTGACCAAAGCCATAGGGCTGCAAAATAAATACACCATTTGTCCTATATGTTCTATATAAAAAGCAGAATGGCACAAAACTTTATATTTTCCGTGAAAACAAATTGTGAAAGTATTTGACTAATGTAATGCCAAAATTAGAAATGTCAAAAGAACAGAACTCATTTTAAATGTCATCCTAGCAATATGTTTCACGTACGAAGTTTGGAAATAGGAGCAAAAAAAGTCTGAAAATTAGAAATGCATTTACAACATTGATCTTTATGAGTTTCCTAAAGAAGTAAGGCTGGCGAGCGGAAAAAAACCCACTACAAAAGACTGTGAACAAGAAGATCAATGACTTTTCAGTGTAAATTTGCAAACAAATAGGATATCTGAGCATGTAGAGCAAAACTAAATCTCTCAAGTGAAGGGTTGAAGACCTGTGGTGGCGGTCTTCAGGCCCTCGGGCAGCACCGTATGAAAAGCAGACACACTGCTGTCGTGGACATCACTGTGTGGGCTCAGAAACACTTTTGAAAAAAAAAAAAAGTTCAACCCTGCATGTACAAGTAAAAAGATGAATTAACCACACTCAACAACAACAACGTAAAACAAGACCCAGAAATCCTGCTGCCCTCTGGATCTGAGTTTGTTTTAGGTGGATTTAGGTGAAGGGTAAAAGTTTCCTGTGGTCTGGCTGATCAGAATCCGATCTTCTGTTAGGAAATCAGGGACGCAACGTGCTCTGTCCTTCAAACGGGGACTGCTCAGCTTGTTAGCTCACTAGTTGACAACAAGCCCATATATAGGGATGCATTTGCACGTACTTGTGATAGCAGCATTAAAGCTGGATGATATTTTCAGATGCTGCAGTAACACGCTTCCAGTATGTTTTTATTTATTTTTTTTCATGCAGAACTACAGTCTGCAGGTATTATAGCAGCATGGCTCCGTGGCCAAAGAGTGGCCTAACACGGTCCCTCTGCAGTCCAAACCTGTCTCCCACTGAAAGCATTTTGCCATATTATGTAACACAACAAAAGAAATAATAATAATATTGGAGGCTGTGGAGGGTTGAGGAGCTTACGCACTATATCAAACCTCTGCAGTTCTAGGTGTTGTTAAAGGAAGACGTCATGTAATATGCTGGAAAACATCCCATAGGCTCAAATATTTTTAAAATTTTGCAGGTATCAAATTCAAAATTAGTTTTAGATCCAACATTTGCAATGTTCTCTTTGCACTTTTTCTTAATAGAATTTTGAAAAACCCCTTTGGAAAAAACAGACGTAGTGTCAGCCTCTTCTGTTTGTCAGTACATCCACGACAATCATGTGTGTGTTTCAGGAGCCAACGGTTTGGCCAACCCCAGAGATTTCCTGTGTCCAGTTGCATGGTACGACGATCGCAAAGTGTCCACGGGCTACACCGTCATCAACAAGTACCAAGGAAAACTTTTCGCCTGCCTACAGGTGGTTACTGTGACATTTGTTTATTTTTTTTGTGTGTTGCTGTAATGATTGCAGTCGAACACGGTGCCTGAAAGGGGACGCACATATGCAGCACACTTACCCTCTTACTTTACTGAGGTCTGCGCTTGCCTCAGTAAACACAATCGAACTGCCACCAGACTAACAGGAAACGATCCAAATGAAGCATATGATCTATTAGCTGCTCCTGCCGACTGAGTTGCCATCCCTGATGATTTAATATTGAAGCGTTGGCTGTTATCCTTTCAGCAGGTTTCCGCCTCGACTCCCTTATGAGTCTTAATCACTCATAATTAGTTAAGGTATTCTGGAGCTACGCACAGCGTACATGCGAAGCTCTGCTTTGTAGGAAAATCCTTCTCTAAGTTGAGCATTCATTTCAGCGTATTTCACTCAATCCTCCCCCTCCTGAAATGTCCTGTTGGATGCATAATTGGATTGACACACAACGTCTGACAGGAGGTTTATTACCGACACAGGAAGGAGGCGGGAGGAGCGGTCCATCATGGGCAAGGGTGGAGGATTGTAACTGTGGAAACCTTCTCAAATCACGCCGTTAATATTCATATCAAGAAATACACAAGGACGTGACATCTTCTCTTTTGAAAACAAACAAACAAAGAAACAAACCTGTTTTTTTCTTCATTTGTTTCCTTTTTCCAAGCTGCTTCTTCTCGAGTGTTATGTTCTGGAGGTGAGAGGCGACACTCTGCTCCTGGTGACCACCTTTCGCCAGACTTGGAGAGTGAAGCTACAACAAAATAGGGGACACAGGCCTCACTTTGAGGAAGATGCTACCGCTCTTATCTGGTCCTGCTGTTTTGTTCACCCGCAGAGTGCTGAAATTGCTCAAATTAACTTATTATTTGCTTGACTGGGCCAATATGTTTGTGCTCTGTGTGCGTGTGTGTGCAAGTGCTCGCTCTCCTCCACATTTTTCTTCATTTTAATCGAATGTAGTGGAGTTATCGCAGTATTGTCCAAAAAAATTACCTACACTAGGTTTCCCGAAGGCCCTTCTGTATGGCAACTGCTGACAATTGAGTGAAATGAATGAGCATTAAGTTGTTTTTTTGGGGGGGCATTTATTAGTTATGTAATGTTTGTCAATTTACTTACGCGCGGGCCTGTGCATGTGTACGTATGTGCAAGCTGTTGTCTGTGTGTGTCTGGTTTTCGTATGTGTAAATGTACGTGAGTGTGAACACGAAGGTCAGTATGGAGCCAGCTTGAGCTGTAATGAACTATATTGATTTTAGAGCTGCTGTTGAATGTCTTTTTTTTTGCGGCGACATTATCAGAACAGAGAAACTATATAAAATTGCTGTGGTTTTAACAGTCAAGATAAAGGAATATCTCTGCACCCACAGTTTCTGCTGCTCCCTCCCACCCTAACCGCACTGCTGTGAGCGTCAAAATGCTCAAAGTTTGGGAAAGTTTGATTGTGAAGCCAATTACCCCATAATACCTGGAGCCTGGTATCACAAAGAACAGGGGAGGATGAAAGAGAAGAAAGATTGAAAGAAGCACACCCTCTTACAATTTTCATTATGATCATTTTTTTCTTTTTATGTCAAGAAGTACTCTCTCTGGGAATTTAAGATTACAAAGACATTATTCATTGTTCCTTTTTCCCCAGTGAAAAGCTCAATTTAAAGTCTTTTGTGTTTGTTGCTCGTGTAGACTTCTCTCATTTATTTTGTTCTGTGCTCTGCACGCAGGACTTCTCCCCGTTCAATGTGGTTGCCTGGCATGGGAACTATACGCCTTACAAATACAACCTGAAGAACTTCATGGTCATCAACTGCGTGGCCTTCGACCATGCGGTACTGAAATAAACAGAGCCGCCATCCAACATAAAATAACTATGCAATTAATCAATTAGTTTTGATCTTTCTGAAGGATCCGTCCATCTTCACCGTGTTGACTGCCAAATCCACAAAACCAGGGGTGGCCATTGCTGACTTTGTCATCTTCCCCCCACGGTGGGGTGTAGCCGACCACACCTTCCGCCCACCGTACTACCATCGTAAGACCAGAGTAACACAGACCCTTCAGTACTGAGACAGTTTGGACACAGAACCATATCGTTAAGACATTTGACTTTGAAAGCTATGGTCTAAATAGAAACATTATATTCTACACAGTGGTGACATGTTTAGACTATCACAACCTGGAACAACCCAGCTGCAGACAAGCTGAGAAGAATCTATTTTCTGTTTTCATCACGGCTCTATAAGGCCATCTAGTGGAAATCTGGCTCCCAACATAGTACTGTATCGCAGCGCCTCCGATTTGTCATTTCAGGTAACTGCATGAGTGAATTCATGGGTCTGATCAAAGGCCATTATGAAGCCAAAGAAGGAGGTTTCCAGCCAGGAGGAGCCAGCCTCCACAGCATGATGACCCCACACGGCCCAGATGCTGACTGCTTCGAGAAGAACAGCACAGCTGCCCTCAAACCTGAACGGGTTGCTGAGGGAACCATGGTAAAAAAACAAACAAACATGAAGGTTATATGATATAATCAGCATAGATGGTGCCACAAAGGATCATGTTTCACGTCTTCCTTCCCCAGGCTTTCATGTTTGAGTCGTCCTTCAGCATGGCAGTCACCAAATGGGGTCTAGAGACCTGCCAGAAAGTCGACAAAAATTACTACCAGTGTTGGGAACCTCTCCGCACCCACTTTGACCCCGACTGGAAGCACAGCAAGCACTAAAAAAAAAAAAAAAAAAAAAAAAAAAAGGGACGTAGACCAAATTACCAAAACAAATGTTTTTAAAATGGAAATATGTGACATTGTCAACCAAATGTTTGCAGTGCATGGATATATTTGATTAGGACTGTTTACATAATTATATTATATATCACTTTATCAACAACAGCGATGCTCAGAATTATACCACTGCACATTTCTTTAAGCAATAAGATGTCCCACTCTTTCAAATAAAGCTTTCATATTCATGAAGGTGTAACTGGTTACATCTTGATTTCTGCTGGTCTGAATGCATTTCTAACCCCAGCAGGTGTCAAAAGTCACATTCTTGATTCAATGAAATGACCTGAACCGTATGATCACATATGCTCTGCGTTTATCAACACGTGATGCCTTACCGCCTCACCGTCTCCAAGTTAACATGAAAGCTCGGAACTTGTATAGTTTTCACTCAGAAATCAAAGTCGTGTTATTTGTTTGACAAGATAGTTTTATTTTGTTACAATTACACACAACGACAATCTCTATAAGAGGGTCTTTCTACATGGAAGCTCATGATGACAAACTGAACTTGCGCTCTAGGGTTCCAGCCTTGATCTGCTCCTCCTTCCTATCCTGAGAAACAAACGACAAACAGATGATTGGTTTGTGCAGTTTCCACAGCAACAAAGTCACATCACGCTCTTTACCTTTGGGAACATTTTCTAAACTGCATGCTTTATACGTGAGCCTTCTGCCATTTTCAAGCACTTTTTGTTCCTCCCAGCAGAAAAGCAGCGAGATGAACATGATAGCCCCACAGCGTCACAATTGCACAAATTTTTTTTCTTAGAATTTCAAATGGCAACGGTTTAGATGCTGCATCTCCATGACAATTGGAAGGCAAGTGAAAGCAGGCTGCATTTCAAATTAAGCCATCATTTCTATTGTGAGCAGATCTGTCTCAAAAAAAAAAAGAAGATGTGGAAAGCACATCAACTGTGCACCCTTAAGAGTAAGGGCATCAGACACTTTATTATGTAATTTCACGTAATTCATGACTTAAAGAGTCATTGTTGTGTTAACATGGTTAACTACACGGAAACAAAGTAAACACTTAACACTCCCCACAATGACAAAGGGTAATAATAAAACAATAGCGGGTAGATACAATGTAAAGAAGTGACATGTGGACAGGAAACAGCATTCATTCAGCTGTCACAGTGTGTTCCTAAATGTTCTTGTCTTCTCATTACCACTTTCTCCCCAGTTTCCTTTAATCTCAGACTTACTACGTAGGTGTCGTACAATTCACAGTTGCTACACATACAACTTCAACCAGAAAAAAAAACTCTTAGGCTGTATTTACACTACAGTTCTTGATGGCCAGTTTTGATTTATTGCACACATCGTCTTTTTTAATGAGTCGCTTATATGCTCACACAGTATGAGCATCACATCTGCTTGAAGTTGTGAAAAACTCATTTTAACTGCTATCTGAGGTCAGAAAAACATATTTTAAAGCTAAAAACCTATCCACCTTTGTTTGCATCATTCACCACTGGCATACTTTTAAGACCATATAAGTTAGATTAGTCCACTTAGATGGCAGACACATTTATATATATATATTTAAGTAATTCATATAAGATCTATTTTCATGTGTGAACAAGGCATTGAACCAATTTCATAATACCCAAATCCACGCACTCCACCGCAGTTATTTAATAACGTGGGATCCATCAAGCACAGAAAAAGCTTGCCATGTGCAGCGTTTCCTACCCTGTCAGTCTTGAAGACGTAGTAAAGAACAAAGAGGGGCACAACTCCAAACATCGCACCCAACAGAGATGTCTTGTTGGTGGCTCTAAAGTGTGGGTAGGGGTTGGCTCGTGCATACACCCATCGCGTCAGGGCAGGGTCTTCCTGTAAAGACATTGAGAGTAAACTGGATGTAAACTGTAAACTGAACCCTAACAGCCAAATAGAGGTAAAGGTTAAAACAGCAGTTTTGATTATGACTGTTATGTTCACGCTCCTTGTTTTACTTGCACAGTTTTATTAAACACAGTAAAGTGCAACACGGATGCCAAGTCTGTCTTTGAGTAGTCCAATGACAAAAAGAAAAAGAGTGCCAGTATGCATAAATTCAGTTCATTAGGAAGACTAAAAAAAAAAAAAGGTTACGAGTTTAAAAGTTGAAGCCAACAACTGTACGACTACGATGTTTCCGTCGTGTTATTGTCAGTAAAAGGTGAACTCATATAAAAGCCGAATAAAGCTTTTAGTGACGGAACCGCTGGCAGTTGATCAGATAGACGGAATTAAAGCATTTTCATGGACATCGGACAGCGTTGACACGAGTATGGCGGCACTATTTTAATCAAAACTCTGTTTATTTACTAGAACACGACGGCGGTCAAGAACTGGACAATGTCAGCGTAATTCTACATAATTAAATAAATACTGCCGTCAAGGGTCAGCTAATTTGAGTTAAAACACATAGCATAGTTGTGAATCAACTTACACTTTTGGAAATTAACAAATACAAATATCATAGAGAAGACCGAGCTTCCCTAATCACTGTTGTTGATCGTTACTGTCGTTGCATAAAAAGATGTTTCCCGTGTTACGTTTACTGCAAAATAAACAAACATAAGCATTAATCTTACTAACTCTACGTTTGCTGAAGAGTTGTTTCCCTGTTTTCCCTAACAGCTACCCGTAGCATTCCAGCAAGTAGACGGAGCCCCGTTCAGGGGTGACATTCCCAGATAACCGCTGGGGACTTACAATGAGCTCCTTTCTGTGCGGGTTGTTCAGTTGCATTTGATACTGCCTCTTCAAATTCGCTCGCAGTCCAGCTCTGGCTTCTTCCCCCCGCCTCTGCTCCGGCGAAAGGTTGAAATATTCATTTGGGTCCAGCGTTTTCGGCCGAGTGGCCAAGGGCGCCTCCTTGTAGTCCGCCATGAATGTTGCGGATGTGCGCGAGGAGGCGGGTCATGGCGATGACGAAAACACGTAAAATCTCGCGTTGAATAGCCGGTTCGTCGCCATGGCAACGCCAAACGTCCGGAGGCAGAATTCAAATAAAAGAATGTACGCTGCAAATAAACGTGAAGAAAACGGAGAAGGTGTTCAGGTTGACCGCGACGATGACTTTAATTGTGAGGAGGTTTCTTCTGACAACGAGTGGAGTTTAACTGAAGAAGACGTGGAAGCGACCCGGGACCGGGAAGAGGCCGGTGCTCGAGGAACTCAGAGGCCCAACTTTGGAAACCAGCAGACATCCGTTGTTGATTTTTTGTGCAACTTTCTTTTGCAAATGGGTATGACTGAAACGCTTGACTGTTTCCAAAGTGAGCGGAGTGAGATGGCACGGAGAGGACTGTTGGACGAAGAGCAGGAAGAGTTGGTACCGGATGTGTACGCTGAAAACCAGCGCCTGGAGTGGGAGCTGAAAACGGCTCTGCGGGAGAGAACCGAGACCAGGGAGGCCGCTTCTGCGGCCGCTCAAACGCTGGCGAGGGTCCAGAGGGCCAGAGATGTCCACCGGATGCACCACAAGAGACTTGTCCAGGAAAAACAGAAACTTATAGAGGAGATGAGAAAAGTGAAACGGCAATGCGACAGCTGCGAACCCGCAGTGAAGCGGATGAATGAAAAGTACCAAGCAGCTCTGAGGCAGGTATCGTTGGTGGCTTCGGAGAGGGACGAGGACTTATCCCCCCACCAGGACGTTTCTCTCTGTGGAGATGAGGAGGATAAAACAGGAGAGCCAGGTCGAGCTTCCAGCCGGTGAAAACCAGTATTCCATGAAGTAAGGAATACTGAAATACTTGCCCAGACGCGCTGCGTTTTATAACCACAAGAGGGCAGCCTGAAGCAGTCTGTGGGTAGTTTGCTACACGGTGTAATATTAAAGTAACTGCAATTGTGAATTTATAACAGCAGAAAAACAGGAGTATCTGCCAGTCAGTAATAAAGTACTGATGATGTTCCTGCTTAACCCCCGCAACAGTGACTGTTGTACCGGGGAGGAAAGCTATGGACCATGAAAAGACATAATGGACCTCTCTCTTTTATGATTATGGTACAGATAGCAGAAAAAAACTATTATGGTTTTATATAAGACATTGTTGCTTTAATACGGGTTGGCAAAGATGTTTAGGCTTAAATTAGACTCACAACTACCTTAATATTTCTCTGTTATTGCCTATTACATTTGGGCTAGAATAAAAACAGTTTGTCCCATGTTTCCCTTCAACCTCCCAAATCAAACCCGCAAATCCCCGACAATACACATCATTTAAAGTTGACACTTGCAACACTGAAACCTAGTGACAGTAAAATAAACAACGTTGAGGCCATTGGGATACTTGATGTTGTGACTAATTGATCGAAGATTAATGACAGCTGATGTTATTTATCATTTCTGCAAAATTAGTGAAATATTGTCAATATGTGGAAATAGAACTAACACATGAAATGATGTGAAACAAGTGAGCCAGAAACATCAGACTTAGTACAATTATTCTAGGCTTCAATTGTAAGACCATTAGTTTGGAGTTGGAGGAGAGCAGCACCTTCATTATGAACAATTGAAACCTGGAATTATAACAGAACTAATAACCAACTACATTTTCTTATATTAAGTGAAGAAATCATGAAAATAAATTCTGTTCTCTCTTTCTGAATGGCAGGAACAACGAAACTCAATACATATTTGCCATTGTCATTTAACTGAAGTTGAAAAAAATCCCAAAATATAAATATTCCCAAATAATTCCCAAATAAAGAAAACATTTTTTTTCAACTTAAGCAAATAAATAAAAAAAAGCAATTCTTCTAAATCAGAAATCCAACAAACACCTTTCATTTTTTTCTTAAAAATGACAGAATTACTTAAAAAGTTAAAAAGAAACAATTTGATTAAAATTTCAGAGTGACTATAACAGAATTTTTTTCAAAAGCACAAGAAAACACAAAGTTTAAACTGTATAGAATTTTAAATGAAATTGTTATTTCCTTTAAAAAAAAAAAAAAATTCAAGTGTAAAGAAATCAGAGCAACTGGAGAAACTCCAAAGAAACAAATAAAATATACCATAACATATAGTGCAATTATTTCTTCTTGCTCCTCTTATCTTTCTTTTGATTTTTTGTGTTTGTGCAGAAGCGCTGTAGTGACGGATTTTGTGAACCTCCTCCAAGTTGAAGGTTCCTCTGCTGTGCTCTGCTCTGCTTTTGAGACGTTTGTTGAAGCAGAAACTTCTTGAACAGATGTTTTCTCTAGTGGAAGATGTTTTGTTCCTGTAGGGATGTCTGCGTCGACCTGAGGACTTTGAATGTACCTCTCACTTCTGTACTTGCAGCAATGTCTTGGTTTCATAGATTTTTTTAAAAACGCCTCCACAAAGAAAGCTTCTGTTGTCTTTTGGGGTTTAATGTTGATGTAATGACCTCCTCTGAATGTGGGGGACAGTTTCTACAAGAACGTTTTAGTTATTTTAGGCAGGTATTGTCACGATAATGTATGTCCATGTGTTAAGTTCTACCAATAAGTTGGTTTCAATTGGTTTTTTCAGTTCTATAAAACTATATTGTTTATATAAAAGTATGTTCTATAGCCTGACCTTCTCGAGCTTTTGTTTTGGTACATCTGGTTACTGGCAGCGTGAATTTGCGTTTTTCATAGGATAGAATTTTAAATTCAAATAAAACTTACAAACTCTCAAATAAAGAACAAAACATTTTCTTTTTTTAATTTATTATCTAGAACCTTGATGTGTTGTGTGTTTTTTTTTAAAGAGGTTAAGAGATCCGTCTTGTGTTTTCCAAAATGTGTCTTTGGTTTGTTTTTTTTGTCCTTGTACTTGTCCTTTGTACATTTTTAGTTTGTAATTGTGCATTCTGGAGCTCTATTTTGTCTCTGCTTTAGTTTTGTCTTTATTTGTTTATTTAATTATTTCCAAGTTACTTCTTGCGATTCCAGTTAAGATAAAATTGTGCTCATCAGTTTATCATTTGTGGCTCAGACATGTTACATTTTTTGATCACAGGAGGGCAGTCTGTTGCAAGCTGTAGTTTTATACACGGGGACTGTAGTACCAAAGTTACTGCAGTCAAGAGTTTGTAACAAGAGAAACACGCAGTGAACATTCATGTTTATTGATAGGTATCATATTCTTAGGTCAGAAAAACAATTTCAGAATTTTCCAGTGCGGCGTTGCTTTGCTACAGTCTGGCAGAGATGTTTCAGCTCCAAAGCGACTGACAACAACCTTAAAGTATTTCTCTGCTATTGCCTTGGGAGTTAGTAAAGTTAAGCTGTAATTTAGATGTTCTCCGAACAGAGCATGAATGCTCAGTAGCTAGTCAAGTACAACTGTACACGTTCTCTCCTTCGCTCAGATGTCAAACTTGAATAATAAAGCGGTGCAGAGATGCTGAGAGAGCTCTTTGAGCTGCAGAGGCTCGCTCATGGCTACAGTATGTGTGAACAAATGATTTATTGTCCTCCAAGGACCTCTGAAGTATCACCACCTCTGCAGTTTTGAAACATCGATTTATGGTTTAGAAATTAAATTGTGAGTGAGACCATTCTGGTTCAGAGGGACATTTGGCTTCAAATGAAATATTCATATTTCTGTACCCTAGCTGGAAACCTTCACTCTCATGGACTAGGAGGTAAAGTCTGACTTAAAGTTTATTTATTAACCTACTGTAACTGACCTTTAATTATCCAAACGGCAGGAAACCTATTGGTTATGTAAGAATTTCTATTATTTCTGTTGTTTTCAACACTTTTTCTTCCCTAAGAATGTCTCAGAAGCAAAACGTTCTATACACACATTTAGTTTATATAATCAAAATACCTATAGATTTATAAAAAATATATTAACCCTGGACCCTAGGTGGGGATATAAAAATACCTTTTGAATACTAAACTGAGCACAAAAAGTAAGGACATTTGTGTTTGGTAGATTTATTTATTTAATTATTTTTTGTAACAATGCTTCTTGGCAATAAATCTTATACCGCTGGAAAGCCTGTTTATTTCCCTTCAAATGGTGGCACATTTGTAAGGATCATGTATTTGTGGGATGAGCAGCAGAGCTGAGTATGTGGGTTGTGTATTTGACAAATCTTCTCTGCCAATCCCAAACAACTTCGACTCTCGTTTGGTGGATTAGATGATGGAAGTTTGAAGAAACAACACATATTGACAGTTTAACAATTTATCCATTTAACAAACCGGATCCTCAGTAGCGTGTGGAAGAACCATACAGAGCCACAGCCTGGCACCTCCTCCTCATGCTGGACACCAGCCTGGTCACACACCAGCTTCAACCAGCATTTAGTCGCAAGTCAGCAAATGTGGTTGTGTTGGTCAGTCTGGTACGAACAGCACGCCCAAGCTGATTCCACAAGTGTTCAGTGGGGTTGAGGTCAGGACTGCTGGCAGCACTTTCCATTTTATTTATTCATTCTTCATTAGTCAGCTGACCTTCTAGTTGGAGGAAGAACTAAGTGAGAATAAAGGTGATATCTTTATGCATTAAAACCCTATACATCCTAGACGCTGCAAATCTGGTATGTAGAATTGGGATCTCTTAATATGTTTGACTATTAAATTTACCCCAACAGGTTTCTGGATAGTTTAGAGTTTGGTCCATTTCTGAAGAACTGCACAGAGGGGGACCAAATAGGGGACCAAAAATAGCTGAGTAGCTGTTATATATGAATTTTAAATGACAAGTCTTTGATCATAATTGGACGTGGACAGCTGGCATAAATAAATAAGTAAATATGATAGTAAAAAGTGCTTCGATTGGTCAGTTTAACTGCTCATACCTGGTGATAGAAATATTCTTCCTACTTCTTTTGATTTTAAAGCCATGATATTTTTCAAAAGGAAATGACTACGATTGCATTTGTTTTGCCATTTCCTCAATTTTTCACAAAACAGCATCACCAAAGCACTGATGAAATGTGTTCAAAAGTGATAACATGTCATTGGCTCAAAACTCTTAACGTTATGGTCTAGTGATGATTAAGGCTTGGCCCTTAAAGGCTCTGTGACTGACGTTTAATACATGTTCCAATTTTAATAAACTACTCAATTGATAATTTTTGACACTCACTCGGTGTCTGACATATATGCTAAAATGTATTCTATAGGGTCCCCATTTACATATATATATTAAATATGCAAATGTACTTACAGACAGATATAAGAGACATAAAGATGTGATTCAGAGGTTTTTATAGACTGAGGAATAAGGTGCAGATGACTTCTGCGTGGAGCCCTTTTCACCATGCCAGACTTAAATCATTCACTGTAATTTGAAGTCATTTTGTGTTATGTTGGTCTTTTAAAGCACCTTCTACACATGGGACTGACTTTAAAAGGAGGAGCAGGTTTCTCTTCCAAGCACGAGTTAAAATTGCTTTCCTCTTTAAAGTTCTCGAAGTAGTTTCAGGACTTAGAAAAAAATGACCTTATGTATTATAGTTTGCTGCTGTTTGGTACTTATTTAATATTATATCTTGGCGAAGAAATTCAATCTCCCTCCTGCTTTTGAAGAATGTAACTTTGGACTTAGAAGAAAAAAATCCATGTTTATTTTAGTTTTTATATGCAGAGCATATTGCTCCCAGTTTATTGATTGAGTTTTTAAATTCTAAGAAACTGGTTTAATGCTGATGAAACAAATCTGGAGACAAGAATTTCTTATAGCTCCCAGGTTCATATTTTCTTGCCTTTTCATTCCTTTTCATTGTTGCTTCATGCATGTGAGGGCACGATTGTCTCTCATAGATTTTATGAGAAGTTTTCAACTTTGTAGCTCCATCTTCAATGGCTCAAGCTGATTGTAATTCCTCCCCTGCCACTCCGACTCCCTGTGCTGTCTGCTCGGCTCCCCAGCTCCCCGCTCCATTGACAGTCCTCTCCTCTATAAAGCCTGCAGCGACCTTTGTGTCAAACCAAAGAGATTGGAGAATGAGAAAAGATTCATTTTCATCCCACTTGGTTCAGGCTGACCCAAACCTGTATTTCGGTGTCTGCTTCAGCTTTTTAATCCAGATCCTGTTAGTGAAGTTTTATCTCTTCTGGCTGTATTTTGTATTTGATTCAGCAAGATAGATTAAGAGTACTTTTTAGCCATCTTAAATATGTTTTGGCATCTTATTCTCCAAAAGAAAAATAAATGTTTCTAATTTTTTTTACCACCAACCTTTGCCACCCCTTCATACTTTAAGTTAATTAATGTTGCTTGTATTCCCTTTCTAACAAATCAGTTTTTCATGGATCTGTATAATGAGCAGTGGGCCAAACTCAGCAGTCTTCTCTGCTTTAATGTTCTCTGCAAGCCAGAGATTCTTTATAGTCGCTACTTGGGCATACATTTCTTTGAAGGAGAGCTGCAGAGAAAGATATGGAGTTGATGTAATCCTGCATTTTGCTCTCAGGTTTGTTTATCTCCGAACACAGATTTGACGTCAGTTGCCAAACTGTCTATGAAAATGTTCATTCCATGCCAAGATGCTCTTTGCCTGTGAAATACGAATGCTGGGCGGTTTAGGGACCCCTGCCAAGAATACAGCACGTCATGTTGCCACATATCAGAAATGTAGTTATTGACGTGCTTTAATCGTCAATTGCATGCATTCCTATCTTAATGCAAAGTTTTACTGTTTATATGACTTGTTTTTTTAAAAAAAAAAAGGCATGTATATTTTAATCAGATTTCAGCTGCTTGGGTGTTTGAGACATCTGCTGTCTTACTTTTTCAATTCATATTGTGCAAAATGTTTTCCATTTGTACTGCTGGAGGCATGTAGTTTCACTACGGAGCCATGCTTCTGTAAATCATTGGCAATGTCTTGCTTAAATAAACAAGTTCTTCACTAAAAACGGACATAATCTCAATGACAGGATATTTTGCCCCAAAACTTGTAATTATGTGTTCTGCATTAATGGGTCCTAATTTCACAAATAATGAAAAGAACTGATATATTTTTTTAATTGACATCCTAAATATTATATATATATATATATATATATATATATATATATATATATATATATATATATATATATATATATATATATATATATATATATATATATATATATATATATATATATATATATATATATATATATATATACATGGAACGCCATAACCAAGTAGCGGGCATACTCTACAGAAACATCTGTGTGGAGTATGGGCTGGAAACCCCAAGGTCAAAATGGGAAACACCTCCCAAGGTGGTGGAAAATGACAGAGCAAAGCTCCTTTGGGGCTTCCAGATACAGACAGACAGGATGGTGATGGCAACCCAACCAGACATCGTGGTGGTAGACAAAGGGCAGAGAAAAGCCGTGGTGGTGGATGTGGCAATACCAAGTGATGGTAACATCAGGCGAAAGGAACACGAGAAACTTGAGAAATACCAAGGGCTTAGAGAGGAGCTGGAGAAGGCCTGGAAGGTGAAGGTGACAGTAGTGCCCGTGGTGATCGGAGCACTCGGGGCAGTAACCCCCAAACTGGAAGAGTGGGTGCAGCAGATCCCCGGAACAACCTCAGACATCTCAGTCCAGAAAAGTGCAGTGTTAGGAACAGCAAAGATACTGCGCAGAACCCTCAAGCTCCCTGGCCTCTGGTAGAGGACCCGAGCTTAGAAGGGACACCACCCACAGAGGGTGAGGAACGAGTTTTTTATATATATATATATATATATATATATGTATGTGTGTGTATGTGTGTGTGTAGGTACCAAAGTGTATCCAAAATACTGATTAAGATTGATTAAAAAAATTCAAGTAAAGATAGGTGGATTGAGTCAGATGAGCCGGATGTGAGCTGCGAAGTATAACTGAAATATTTTTACCTGATCTACATAATATAAGCTATAATCAAAATCACTGGTAGAAAGACTGTTGATATTGGATCAACTGTCTCGTAAAGGTCCCTAAATTCTATGCAGTTCCATCCATTCATCCATCAATCTTCATTTAACTTCTGGTTTGAGATACAGGGGCAGCATCCTTACCAGAGAGGTCCAACCAGCGCTTCCTTCCCAGCTGAAAATATAATCTGTCCTTGGGGCTTTTCTCCCAGTTTGACATGCCCCAAAAGACCTTCCCAGGGAGGCGACCAGAAGGCATTCTTACCAGACTTTCAAATCACCTGGCCATCATCTGGCTCCTCTTCATGTGGATTCATGCTTGGCTGTGAACCGCTCCAGGGAGAGCTGAAGGTCCCCACTCGATGATGCAAGCAGGACCACATCATGCACAAAAATCAGAGAGTAAATATTGGCAACACTAAACTGGACCCCCTTTCGCCCACTGGCTGCATCTAGAAATTCTGGTTTAGTACTGGCAATGCAGAGCAAACTCCTGCTCTGTTGCACCCTCCCTCTAGAATCACCTTAGGGACATGGTCAAATGCTTTCTCCAAGTTCACCAACACTGGTGGGCTGGTGGACCCTATCAGTGTTAATATGAATTACTATAAATAATTACTACAAATAATGAATGTTATTTATAGTACAGTAGTTATTAGAAAGCCGAACTGAAGATATTTCATGTTGTGTAAAATACTTTTCTTTTTAATTACAAAAAAAAGTGCAGGTGGCAGGATTGCAGGTGGCAGATGGCCTCTGGATTTGTAAATAAAAGATTTGTTTATAATGAGCACCTGAAAAGGGCAATGAATTCCACATTGGTCTATAAATAACCCACCTTTTATGCATTACTGAGATCTTATCGCATACATATTTCTCTCTGTGTCTCTCTTGCCTTTTCTGCATCAGGGTTTGAGGGATGTTGGCAGAGTTAGGCCACTGTGACAGCAGTTAGAGGAAGTTTAGACAGAAAGACTTCAGGAGGCTGCCTGGGGGAGGTGATGTCAGGCCAGAGAGGAGTGACACCTCATCAGGGGAGAGAGCTAGCACCCTTTATCTGATGTGATGGGACGTGGCAGGAGATGAAGAGAAGGAGTCAAGTTCATCCTGAGAGGCAGGTCACAGTCTGAGGTCAGCTGGAGCAGAGAATAGATGAGCGCCACTCTAGGAATACTAAGTAGGAAATACATCATCTTAACTGTCATTTATGCTGGGATTTTCCACGTAAAGACAGTCTAACTCAGAGTTGGTTCTAGCCAGTTATACTGTATTAAGGTGGAAAAGTAGAAATAACAGGTGAGCGCTGTAGTATAAACTAGAGCCGAGATGGCTACGTTAAAAGCTTGAGAAAGTACAAAAGAGAGAATATTCACCTGGGGATTTCTGTGAATCACATAATTTAAACAGTTATTGCATTAAAGATGTACTTAACATAACTGTTGTTACTACCAATGCCAAATCCAAACATGGCGTTGTAATGGAGGGAGGGTGTGTAAAGTGCTGTTTTAATTGTTGGTGTGGTGAAACTAACGTATGTATGGCAAGACGTTCCAACCAAGTCTTGAATGTGTGCTTTAAACATATCTGAATAGTTTGATTTGAAATGTAAAACTCTGCTGTAAATGTCAAGGATTGACTTACTGATTGACTTTAAATTAAAAAACAAATTCTTTCTACAGTCATTTTTGGATTTGACATACAGCGTGAGTCATGATAATCTTATACCATATTATTCTGAGCTCATTACCCACGGACAGGTGAAAAAGTAAATCAATGTAAAGGAAAACTGTTGACATTAATAATATTTGAACAAGCACATGGTTAGTCATCTAACCATGAAAAAATCCCAATTTATCTGGGAATGGCAACCTATTGAAATGGCCCAGCTTTCTATGCAAATGCAAGAACATCCTCAATTATCTAGCAGCTGACGGAATATTGCATGGAAAAGTGATAAAAAAAATGTCAATGTGGTATCCAGTTATGGGTGCCACTGAATTAGGTGTGCCGGCAGAAGAATTTCTTTCATCCAGGGATAATCATTTGGAATGTATCATCTCATTGGCACAACATGAGAAAAATGTGCATCACTGCTGGTGTGTCTTGCCCCATCATGAGAACAGTTTACCTCGCTCTGCAATGAAAATCAAAGAGAAAATTAAAATGTTCAACTCTGGGTGGTTCTGTAAATGCTCTTTTTAGGCCTGACATTCCTTAAGGACAAATTTCCCACTGCTTACATAGCACTTTTTTGTGGATATCTTTTCCCACATTACATGTTTTTTGGGATAAGATGCTTCCATCTCAAGAGAAAGTAATAGTTATGCAGTGGTTTCCAAAGCTTGGGGGAATTAACTTTTTGTCTAACTAGATGTGATACTGACTGAGCTTTTTTTTGGGAAAATCCAAGATTTAACTTTGAGTCATTTCCGACCACAGACCTATGGATGGAAAGCTTCCAGATCACGGATTATCATCAGCTTTGTTCTCAGGAAAATGACTCAAGCCAAAGCAGAGTGGAAACAAAGCCACACACCATTACGGCACCGCAATGACTGAATCACAGCTACAAGCGTCGTCGTTGTGGTAGCCACTCTAGATCACTCATGTTCAGATCGAAGGCCCCGCTGAAATTACCATGTACAGACATGTACAAAGATGTCTGGTACCCTTCACTAAAGAAAGAAAAACCATAACTTAAAACTGACAAAAGTAATAACAAATATTTCACCGAATATCGACTTATCAGACATTGCTGTTGAGTTGTGGAAAAAACGAAACTGGCCGTGACAAAAATGACTTAATATTTTGTTGCACCTTTTGAGTCAATCACTGCAAACAAGTGGTTTCTCTAACTTTCACTGAGACTTCTGAACCCGTAGACAGGTATTTTGGACCTTCCTCATGAGCAAACTGCTCCGGGTCTCAGTTTGAAGGGTTTCTTCACTTTTGGGTCTGTATCGTCTTGGAGGAGCCACGAGTTCCAAACGAGATCAGGTTTTCTGACACAAGGCAACACATTTCACTCCAGAACGCTTTGATAGTCTTGAGATTTCATTGTAGGTCGGACAGCTTCAAGACATCCTGTCCCAGATGCAGCAAAGTAGTCCCAGAACAAAAACAAGCCACCTCCATGTTTCACAGTAGATAGTCTTTTTATTGAACGCTTTTTTTCTTCATCTGTTAACATATAGCTGATGTGACTTGGCATAAAGCTCTAGTTTTTTCTCATCTGTCCAAAGGACATTCTCCCAGAAGCTTTGCAGCTTGTCAATATGCATTTTTGGCAAATTCTGCTGTGGCTCTTTATGATTTGTTTTCGACAGTGCACTCGTCCGTAGTGCTCCTCTTGGGCTCAAACAGCAGCAGATGGTGTGGTCTGACACTGATGTACTTTGACCTTGGAGTTCACCTTGAATCTCTTTGGAAGCCGTTCATGGCTCTTTGGTACGCATTCGTATTATTTGTCTCTTCCGTTTCATCAAGTTTCTTCTTGCAGCCACATCCAGGGAGGTTGGCTACCGTCTCATCCAGCCTAAACTTCTGAATAAAATTTGCAACTGTAGTAACAGAAACATCAAGCTGCTCGAAGATGGTCTTCTAACCTTCACCTTTAACATGCTTGTCTAGATTTTTCTTTCTGATCTCCTCAGACAGCTCTCCCCTTTGTTTTCTCTGGTCCATGTTCAGTGTGGTGAACACTGTACCAAACAGTAGCGTGGTGACTTTTCACCCTTTAGTCAGACTGACTGACTGCAGGACTGAAGATGCCTGTGATGCTGATAACAGGACAAACTACAGTTTAACATGTCACTATGGTCAGATGTTTTTCAATCTTCTCTAGTGGCGCCAACTAATTTGACTAGGCAAGGTAAATTATTCATTTAAAAACAAAATTAAAAAAAAAAGATTCTGCTGAGCCACAATTCAAAACTAATGTCTGTTAGTCAATGTTCAGAAATAGTAGTATTTAGTATTACTTAGTGTCAGATTCAGAGACCATTGTGGGGTTTCCCCTCTTTAATGCATTTTGTGCATGTGTCTACATCACCAGATGATGGTCACGAACGTCTGACTCTTTCTTTTACAATGAGCTCCGGCTCATTTCCTCAGACGTTTCCCAGATACACAAGCTGAGTGTGTGTGTTTGAGGCTGTATTTGTGTCATTGCTTTCATATGTTCTGCCTGATATGTTGAATAGTCTTTCGTGTATAAATAATATTTTATACAGATGAATAATAATGTTTTATATTACATTTGAATGTATTTGTATTAGTGTTTCAGAGAAATCCGAATCCCATCCCATGATGGACTGTCACCAAGACGACGCAGAGACTGCTCCCAGCCAGCTAATTCGGGCTATCTGGTGACTGAGTTTCAACGTCAAGACCTCACACTTGTCTATTTTCTCCCGGAGCAAACTGCTGAAGCATGTTTAGCACCAATTATGTACTTTGGGGAAAATAGCATGTTTATAAATAGCATTTTGTTGCACGTCTCTCTATTTGTGCCCATAAAACCATAAAACAGGACCATGAGCAGTGCATGCGTACGTCATGAGCCGAGGGCTTTGATCAGTAAAGGGGGAGAGGATGAGTCACTGTTGGGTTAGGCTGCCCTTTTCTCTGGCTCTGTCTTCATCAGATCCCCTCTAAGGTGGGACTGTCATCTGTTTTCACTGAGATCTCTTTTTTTAGACCTCACTTTTATTACACTGATTTTTAACCAGACATGCATTCATTAGATCAGAGTAGTGTCACAGGTGTTTGTTTCATTCGACCCGTCAGACCTAAATTCACAGCAGCACACCAGCATCTTATTCCGTGCAAATGTTTACGTCAGAATCCTGCGAAAAATACTTAAACTAATCTCCTGGGTTCATTCCTAGTCTAAAGAAAAGAATAACACAGTTTAAATCCTATAACAAATGCTTCAGACTTCATTGAATGTTTTTTTTTTCTTTCCCAGATTCACACATCCAGGCTAGTTGCCCCTGGCTGCAGTATTATGAATGGATTAATGAGTCTCTTGTAAGCTCCTGCTGGGTTTATCCTGCTGCCATCAGTGCCAGCCTCCCATTATAACCTGTAATGTTTGCCATCTGTAACATGACTCTGGAAATGGGGCTATTTGAACCCGATTGATCTTTATTTTAGGGAGACATCATAGTTAAACTGAAATGCAATATAAGATATGGAAAGAAGGAATGTTTTTTTTCCTTTTTTTTATGTAGAGGTAAGAAAGTAAAACCCAATCTGGCATGAAGTGCTTAGTCATGAAGGTTTCTAACACCACATGTTTCCACCAAACCTTTATTGAAAGCTGATACAACAGCACAAGAAATAGTTCTGCATAAATATACCTCCAATCTTCAGAGGGAATCTGCGATTAAATATGTTACAACAAAATGTGAAAGTACAATATTAATATGAGTTCTCTTTTAATGTGATAACATGCAAAGATATATTAGAAATTAGAACTGTATATTCTCTAGAAGTGATCTGTAAGAACAGACTGATTGATTAATGAAAGGTAGCTTACTGGTAAGATAATCATGGACGACGCACATCAGAATGACTTAAAATGCTCAACAAACGCGGTAAAGTTTGAATTGCAAATGTTAGATTTTCAGACCAGTCTTTTGTTGCTCTGCTATACTCTTTATTTGTACTGTGTGCAGCCCTTGTTAGATTTCTTTCCAAAACGTGTGGGACATTAGCAGCACTAGTCTTCTAAATGTTGCTTTCGGGTCTTTCGGTCTCTCCGTCGATCTGAGGATCTCCATTGGGATCTCCCTGCGGAGCAAGGGGACACATCAGTTCAAAATACATCTAATATTATCCCTTGTTGTTACCAAACACTGTATTATGACTCACCAAGACAGAGAATGCTCCAGAACGACCTGACTTCCCCCTCTTGGGCGGATCGAGCTTCACCTGCCTCCTCGCTCGGATCACCTAAAATCATGTTCCAGTACATGTTAATGTTACTAATATTGAATTGTAGCATTTTCTTATGGATGTGAAATCAAAGCCTTTACAAGATGAAAGAGATCATGATGAACATTTTCCACTTGCAAAGGGTGACGAAACGCTCTCGTCTGAGTAGCTTGGTATCACAAAAAGCACTTTAGCAAACGGGTCATACAGGTGGGTGCACTGAACGGATCCAATAAAACAGAGTAAGGTGGCCTTATAACTCTGATAGCACAGAGCTGGGCCTCTTTGGCCCAGCTGTTCATCTGCTGCCTCTGGGTTGCCATGGAGACTCACCTGTAGGGGGTTGGACGTCTTGTCGTTGCTAAGGAGGGAATAGGTGCCGGGGTGGGATTTGTGCCTGTTCTTTTTCTTATGCGCAGCTTGAGCCAAATGTCTCCTGGACCTGTCAGCCTAAAGAAAACATAGACACAGGGATAACAAACACACATATACACATGCACACGCACACACCAAGGCTTTCCACTCTATGGTATGATTTTCACATTTCTAGTCTAGTCTAATACATATTGAGTATTAAATTATTTACTTACAAAACTATGTGATTTCTATGCTATTCTGGCAGCACATGCAGATGAGACACGATGACTAAAGCTTCCCTTGACCTTTGGCATCAGCTTCTCCCGCTGTAAACCAGCCCCCTCCTCCCCCACGTTTGGCTTTTGCTGACTCCCGTCTGACTAACAAGAGTGGCTTACCTGGATGAGAGTTTTAGGAAAGCCTTTGACAGAGATACTTCCAGGCAGGTTGGAGTGACTCAGGTGGGTGGGACCCGTCCGCTCTGGCTGCCTCTTACGTCTGAGCAAAACCTACAAGAATGAGACAGTCTCAACTACGACCACAGTGGGAAACAACACTGGTATGTTTGTCTGGGTAATAAAGTGCATCAAATCCTGTGTGTAGTCGGCACGGAGTGAGCTTCAGTCTGTTCCTGTTCTGTCTTTTCTCACTCTGTCCTTTTCACTTTCTTTCTCCTTTCCATTACTGGACAAACAGCTCAAACACCAAGGGGAAGAAACTGGAAAATTAATATAATTTGCGGCCCAAACATTTCCTGCATTGATTGGCTCAGTATGAATCACAGTCATTGATCCACTCATTTTCCTAGTGAATGGACTGAGATTTTAAGAAATGATGGATATGGATTTTACTTTGCCAGTCAGGACTTTGGACTTGTAACAGTATACCTGAGGGGCTTGACTTCATCAATGCTTTTCTTCCTTATTTATTAAGGTTATCGATTTAATATCACAGAAGTGTGAGTGGTACAAATAATTGAAGCTTCTAGGATTAGAAAATGATCTGAAGGTGATGTAGTAGTCCGGCATTCTCCATCAGTGCTGCAATGCTCAGGTGTGAGTGAGTTCCTTTCTTTGTTGAAACATCTGTTAAATCAAACTTCTGTACAACGTGGAAAAAGAACACATTTCTGTGTTAAAAGAAGTTGTTCATGCTGAGCAGACTGGAAAAGATTACAAAACCATTCCTACACAGCTGGACTTGACTCATCTGTGGACAGACAGATTGCATACAAATGAAGATGGTTTGTGACCACTGTTCCCCAACCCTGGAGTGGTCGCCACATCTGATAGATGCTTCGAAGTAACGAGGTGTAACTTCCGAGAAACTAAACGGCTCTCAGATTTGCTTATTGTAAATGTTCATTGGTCCACCTTCAAAGGGGCACTGAACAACGGGGGTGAAAGTTAGTGTTAGTGTCCCAAAATAATAACCTTGCAGTTTTATAAAGAGCACGTGGACGAGTCAGGACCAAAACAGCAAAACAGAAGTTTGTTTTTGTTTAAATTAGAAGTATTATGTTTGGAGGATGACACTGCGGTCCAGCAAAGAACCGTGGTGGTGGTAGTATTTTAGGCCAACATTACCGTAGACTTCCAATGTATTATTGTAAGCTTGACTGTGCCGTTTCACATACTTGGTGAAAATGCATTTGAAATGTCTGTGCTGATTGTAGACACCAAAATAGGTTGAGAAAGGTTCACATATTGCACCATTCCCCTCCGGTTCCTCAGCGGTTTGGTCCACGCTGTCCAGAGGCCTCCATCGTCGTCACCCCTCCACCCACATCTACATTGCTTCTCTGAGAGGGATTCTGTTGTGCAGTGTTTGCACAGCCACAACGTTATAAAGTTTAGGGTGTAGTTACAGAGGCTCTGTTATGAACAAGGCACATGCCATGAGGGATAAAATTCATCCACTTGCCTCCATTTTTTAAACATTTAGATTTTCCTGAGAAAGGTGGAAAGATTATAGTGATGGTGAAACCCTGAGACTTGAATGAGGAGACCCCTACTTATAAAACATTAGTCCATATACGTCCTTTAGTAACTCTTTATCTGAATTTAGGACTTGTCTGAAAATCTGGTGGCATTTGTGTGGGGAAAAAAAGAAAACTCAAAAGAGCTCTGAAACTATAGAGCACCACTCCACCTCTTTCCTCTGTCCTAGATCAGTTTCCTCTTTGTACTCCCACTGAGGACTTCCTATGACTTAAAAATTCACTGACTTTGCACTGCATGTGCTTTGAGCTGTGTCCTCTGAGGCTAGAAGGAGAATTCACACCATTTAAAACAAATGTGTAAGCGATGGTACATACCAGCCCATCATTTGAGGATAGTGCTCTCTGCTGTCTTTGATCATCATCCTAAGAAAAAGACAAAAAAAAAAGATTAAATTGTATACTTAATTTATCCTTTTTCAGCACAAAATTGGGTTCACATTTATGAAGATGAAGATCAGCTTTGTACAACAAAACTCAGTTCACAGCACAGTCAGTGTTGTCTGAAGGTCTTTAAAATGTTAATTATGAATGTTTAAATCTTCATTAGCAGGATTAAACTGTCATTTAGTTTCAGTGAAAAGTTTCTTGTCTTAGATAAATCCAGTTCAAATTGTCTTATGTTACAATATTGTCACAATTTATGCTTTAATTTTGCAAAGAAAATAAATCTCAAGCAGCACCTTTTTGGGACACTGGAAAACCTCTAAATTAGTATACTTTTTAAAAAATAAATCCATTTTAAAGTCTTTAACAACCCATGTTTCTTTCTTCTGTGTCAAAGTGAATGTAGCTGATGTATTACCCTTTATTAAAAACAGAGACACCCCCCCCCCCCCCAAAAAAAAAAAAAAAAAAAAAAAGCAAACAAGTACTCCACCGACTCCACCAAAAGCAGCAAATATAGCCTATGAGAAGATGCTACTGCTGGTATTAGTTAGTCCCCACCACAACTGAAGCATATAATTGTGCATCCTGTAATTACATCACAAATAAACTGCAGCAGGAAAGCTCATATGTGGCTCAAACTCCATCAGACGGAACAGGATTCCCAACTCCTTCCTGCAACTGTCAAATCCGTTGTCCAGATGAGGGTGATTACTTTGGACAGAACATAAGGACTGTCCACAGAAAAATGCTAACCACAAGTTTTAAGTGTAACAGCTGGCTCCCACATGAAAAAAGCCAAAGGGGGAGCTGAAGGATTTTGTTCCACAGAGGGGTATATTTTTGGTGTGGTGGCACTATGACTGCAAAAACCATTACAATGAGACTTTGTTTCTGTTAGAAAAAAAAAAAAATTATACGTCTCCTCAGGTCAGGGTTAGACTGTACACGTCTCCTGCCAACCTGGAGCAGACTTGGCCGCCGTGATGGTCACAGCAGCCTTTTTCCTGAGAGTCGGAGGGAACTAACTTTACATTCCAGTAGAGTTACTGGTTTCCTCTGGCTGAGCTACTGTATAAACACTGACCAAAAAAATTAACCAAAACAGACCGTAACTGGCTGTTCAAGCCTAAGACACTCTGAAAAATGAGTTATTCCTCACACGAGAAGATGCAAAGAGGAATTCTCCCAGTTTAACGTAAAATAGTGGATTATAGTTCATGTGGACGGTATCTTAAAAAAAGCTTAATTTTATACAATTACTTGTATTTACTTTAATTGTCGTCTTCATTTTAAATTGTTTTACTTTCAAATAAAAATCAAGCAGTCTTAACATGACGATAAGGGTGTAATTTATTGTAATTTCTCTTCCAATTTCTTGTGAGATAAGTTAGTTATTATGTAGTTTGCTGGAAGCAAATAATATTTGAAAAGACTCAAACACCTTGCACTTACCTTAGCAGAACCTCAGCAGCTCATCTCCACGGATGATGACTGTCACATAATGAACACCCTAGTCCTTCTCTAACTATCACATCCATTAGAAGTGCGTCACTTACCTGTCTGTCTGCGGTCGGTCCGCGGACACACAGCTCTCCCTGACTCGCTCCTGAGCAGTCAAAGGCTTGCGACAGCAGGCTCGCCTGCAGGCACAGCACACACAGCCAGACACCAAACCCCATGATCCAGGCAGGAACTAGACTGTTCCAGCCTCTGTCAGCTCCCTGCTTTATACTCTCGGCTCTGCTAATGGGGAACAGATGCAGGAGGAACGGGAGGCCATACCAACTTCACGCAGACAAACAGCCCACCACAAGCATGTGCTTTGCACCAGCCAGTGGCCTGTGGTCCTGCAGAAACATGTCAGACATCTTGCAAGGGCTCCGTTTTGAAAGACTTCCCCCTCTACCCCAACCCAAAGAGAGGAATGAAGGCCCTTTTCCACTTAGGTCTGCATTACAGCTGCTGCCAAAATGCGTGTGCGTCCTTGTGCTTTTAAAGAGGAGAGTAAAGAGAGAGGAAACTTGTTTTGTCGAAACTACATAACCGATGAAAATGGGTGGTTTGATTCTTGTAATGTCTCGAAGAAAGGCAGCATTATGGAGTGAATGTGTCTCCTGCCACAGTGAAGATCAATCTGTTTCCTTGTGCTTTCAAGACTTATAACTTCAGTTTCTGTTTACACAGTTCTTCAGTGATCCAAACACTTTAGTGAACCCTTTAGAAATAACAGTAATTACTCCTCACTAGACCTCTCTATGGTATATACAGCAGCTATCAACACTGTCAATTAATCTTTCAGCCAGCAGACTACTGTTGCCTGAACACTGGCAAATGGGAATAAATTATAACTGTCTGCTGTAGATACAAATGGAGTCTTTTATGGATTTTGACTCTACTCGTGATTATTTGGGGAAAAAATGGCTGAGAAAATCCATCTCGTTTGAATCGTTCTGTATGTGTTGCATTATCTGGCAAGCAGACATCGACAGGGTCAGAGGATTTATGGGAATTTAGGTAGCTTTTAAAGCATACGTGTTTTAAATAATGCATCTATATGGAGAAATGTATCTCTGGATTGGGTAGGCCAATCCAGACATTGTTTCAAGGTGTATTACAGGATGGGAGAATGAGTGGGAGCAAAGAAGAGAATGAATTATGTCTTCAAGCCTTGGGTTCTTGGTCACATAGGACCAGTTGAAATAATGCAGATTGACAAGGTTTAATTTTCAGCCATTGTACGTCCCACATACTGCTTTGCCAAGCAAATAAGGGGAAAAGACAGCAAAATCAGCGAATCTAAGCAATATGGAAAGAAAGGAACATGGTCATTCATCCTAATCCTCAACCTTGAACCCCAAACTTTTTTTGTTTTTATAATTCTCTGCACAAAAAGGTGTTGTTTGCAAACATTTCAGACCACCGGCTGAACAGCCAGTTAATGACTTGAGTTGATGGAGGGAATGTTTTGTTCCAAGACAGGAGATGGGACGAGTGAAAAACAGCAACTGTTGCTTTATTTGGTGGACAAACAGTGTCATTCCTTGTTGGAGTCACAGGTTGCGCTAATCTTTAAAACATCCTGGAAAATATGTCAAACTCTTGTTACCATGGTTACGCGTTTACATTAAGCTCACGCAAACCAGAATGTGGCCACGCAAAAAGACAGTAATCACAGTGAGGGAGAGTTCAAAATTCCTGTCATCCACTCAATACTTTCAAGTTTAAAGTAACTTTTCTTGAAGCATCTCTGGGAGTTAACCATATGAAATTGCTATGCAGAACCACTTTCTGTATTCACCCTCCCCTGCCTCCCTATGGGAAGTGTCATTCATCAGGGGCTCTGGTTTGAGCTGCTGTCAGTGCATCTGAAGGTGATGCTCCAGCAGCATGTGAGCTCATGAGAAAACATCTATTTCACATTCAGTCCTTGTCGTCTTTGTGTGTCTGAAGCAAAGTGCGAGGACAGTTTAATTCTAATACATTATAACTGTTAAAGATGTGCCTCTGTCAGGAAGACAGATGTAAAAAAAAGCACAAGACATGGCTCATAAAAGCAGATGTTTTGGATATTTGGAACTGAATCTTGGAACTACAACGTCAGACCATGTTGGAATAAAACAAATTAAACAACAAAAATGGAGGTCTGTTAAAAGGCTTGCCTGCTAAGGTGGGTTGTTCAAATCTGCTTATCAAAGCAAAGAGTCGGAAAGACGGAAAATCGGAGACGACTCCAGAGGGTTGAGGCTACAACGGCAAAGACAGGTTAAGCTTGGGATTGGTTGAGGAGGAATAAAGCTGTGCTTGCCTCCAGTAATTGACAGTGTTACAGTTTATTTTGAACACAACAAGACGCTGATGGATGGATGACAGCAGAATGCGAGGCAAAAAAAAAAACCGGATAGCTCTTGTAAGCCGCCTAGTTGGTGCATTCGAGCAAACTTAGATTAGCTTGGCTTTGGACGTGGTCTGTGGTGCTGCTTGGCGTCTGCTGGATCTGAAGCCAGAAAATGTAATAACTGCTTTGGTCCACAGCACAAACCATTGCTATTTCACAATAAAGGATCGAAAGCCATACAATGACTAAATTTTCATAACTCATTTCCCTTGAGTGTCTACTTCACTAGTGATCACGCAGATGTTCAGCACATCGCACCGTAGTGTATGTCAGCCATGGAGACGTTTGATATCCAGATAAGGACCTCAGTCAGCACTGGTTATTCTGCCTACAAACTCCATCCACTTATTTACAGAGATCGGGGTGTGAAGAAATAGTGGTGATCCGGTCTTCATTCTGCCTGCGCTCGCCAGCTGTGCATTCACAGGAATCTCAAAATCCCATAAAGCCCTGCTTCAAGGAAATTAGTCTTACTTTTTGTGTAGTGGCTAGACTATTTTGCCAGTATTAAGAATTCTAGTCAAGAGAATTGCTCTTACGCCATTGGTAAAGATATTTTTGCTTAATATAAGACAGTTTGACTAGATTTAGGAATATTAGGCTTTTTCTACACGAGCTGCAGTGCAGTGTGTGCTTTTACAAACCATCATTTTCCTATCTGAAGACGGTCTTTTTCACTTGCGTCTCTGGTCGCTACCTGTTAAAATGAATAAATAAATTGTAAGTTTTCCCTGGAAATTTCTGAGAGAAACACTCAGCAGTGCTCACCTCAGTTTTTGTATTTGGTATTTGAGATGTTACTGCAGTCCAGTGAGACGAGAACCAGGCTTCAGCGGGTGGAGGCTTCTCCATGTTGCTAAGTGGTGATAAAAGGGTTTTGCTGACTAGGAAAAAGTTCATAATAAGGTCTGTTCAGCCAGTCTCTACCCTTCTTTCTGCATCTTTTGTTTGCTTTACCTTTGGCTTGCTTGTCTGCCAACAGTGGACCTGAACTGCTCTGTCTCTCACTGCCCCTGTGACAGGATGATTGCATCCTCTGTGTGGAGTCTAGCTCACCTATTGTGTCTTTCTGCATTGTAAGTTCACTCATTTTGCCCCCCCTGTTAGTACTTCTCAAAGCAGAGACCACAGCTGTAACATCTGTGGAACAAATGGTACAGTGCTCTCCCTTCATGCCACACACAAAGCCCAGCAGGGTGGAATGAAGGTGTTACAGTGGTGAAACCAACTGTCAGTGTGATTGGGGCTTCTTACAAAGAAGGAAGGGTGGTTGGAGGTGTGAGATTGCTGACTGTCATGCTGGGGAGCATAATTTGACACTTGTCAGAGGTTTTGATGGAACGCACAATTGGCTACGCTTGACGCCATCTCATTCCACGTGAATACAGATCAATGCTGATGTCCCTGAACACATTTGAGAAAGTACTCAAAATCCACGACGGAGTCTGAGATGTTCATTAGGTCTCAAAACAGCACAGATACAAATGTGATGGGACCACACGGCATCTGTCGGACGCGATCCCAATCCACACAGATTCCATCCTGCAACCCCACAAAGGAATTATGACAAACCTCCCATTACCAGATACGCCAGGACACCTTGCCTAGTACCAGACCTCTTCCAGGAGAACAGCGACGACCTGCTCAGTGTTAAATATGCAGTCATGATTTGATGAACATCCTCTTCATCAGGTCCTATGCACAGCAAGTTCCACCCTACAAGCAGCAAAATGGCACCGAGCGTGAGACCGTTACGCGTCCTAAGTCATTATATTATTTGTTTCTGTTTAGACAAAATTCACTTCACATCATTAATCAAGTTAAAAGACAAATGTGTCTTATTTGCAACAAGATTATCTTCCAGCTTCTCAGATACCAGGTTAACAGAGAGTTCGGTTAACTATAAACCAGCATTTTTCAGACATTTTACATGCAATTATTCTCACAACCACCAGAGGGCTGCCTATGTAACCGATGGCTGTGGAGAAATCAGACTTATTTTATATAGCAATCTGGCTTTGAATTGATATTGGTAACTCTCCTTTGTAGTCCTATTTGTGTAGATGGGATCAGTTGAATGAATTTGCTTCACTCTTTGAAAGCATTGTGTTTGTTGTTAATACAATAAATAACTGACATATCAGTCTCTTCAAAATTTATGTTAAAAGATTGCTCCACTCAGGTCTCTATCTTGCTTCAATTTAGTCACAAAATGAATTACACGACTCTGTGCTGCTGTATAAAGATGTGTGTGTTACAGCTGAGTAGAGCTCTATAGTGCAGAAGGATGGTTGTTGCATGACTTGCTTCTATATTGTGCAGTGATGTAACCTCATGCTTTGTGGAGAAAATGAAACTCATATTCCTCTCCCATGCGTGTGCGCAACTATAGGTCTGATTGCAAATCAATACTCCTCTCAAGCAGATTGTCCTCCTCTTCCTCTGTGTGGCTGCTTTGGTAACAGATATTTGAGAAGTGCGAGGGGGAAGAAAAGCAGCAAGGCTCTCAGTGCTGTCATGTGGAAACAGCAGAGGAAGCCAAGGACGAGGCAGAGGAAAAACAACACGACTGTGATGCAATTTGCGTGTCCGTCATTGAGCAAAGACAGATTACAGGCTGACATCTAATGTTTTGCTTTTCATTTATCTGTCGCAGACTGCCACGCTCAATGTTCGACTCAAACGTAGTCCTCAATATATGTCACTAGTAACCAACATTATTTAGATGTTATCTAAAATCTCTGCTCGTCATCGTGCTTTCACCTGATAAAAAAGAAAGCATCATTCATCACAGCTATCCTTTTCACACACAGCACAGTTTAGCCCAGCTTTATTCCAAATGCAGTCCTTTTGATCCATATGATCATAACTTATAAATTTAGACATCAAAGCTCTGTAGAAGAGAAAGCATCCAGTCTGTAGTCAATCAATTAAATGATAAATCACTGTGGCTGGGAGCCTTGGAGACATAACATCCCAAATGAATCAACACATACATACAAATAGCTTCTTTTTACATTTCACCAACCAACAATATATTTTAAAATGTTTCTGCTCTGTCTACAGATGCTTGTGAGGGTCGTTTCAACAGAGTTTTGATAGTTTTGAAGACAAGGGTCGTTTTCCATTCGCTTGAGACATCTGACTGCATTTCCTCAGCGATAAAGTAAACGTCTATCATTTCAATCATCTTATATAATCCAGAGATGCATCTAGTTTGTTTCAATTTTCCAGCAAAGTTTCAAGCAGCCAGGGAACCTTTTAGGAAATTAGAACAAACCAAAATGAATCCTGCCAGTCTGTTGCAGAGCTTTCTGTGTGGATTAGGAAAGCCCGTGTAGCTTATTTAGTACCTTTACAATGTATTTAAACACAGCTGCAAAACATGGATGCACTAGAAAGCAACGTTGCTCTGTGTTTTCACCCAGTCAGTAATATAGTTAGGAAAACGCTAATTAAGCCAATTATTGCTCATTCTGCTAGAACACTGAGCGTGACATCATGAGAGAGACAGTGGGAGAGTCAGACATGGTGCAGGTCATGCCCTCTCACTATCTCTCATTTATAACTCATGGTCTCTTTGCGCTGGTTACCATGACAGCAAGTCATTGGATGCAAACAATGACACTGAGGTTTGGAGCATCTGACAAAAGGACAGAGCCGTCCACATGTGTGTCTGGCTGCAGGAAGGTGTGGATGAGCTGATGCTCACATCCACGGTCGTCTTCAGCTGGACAAACGCCTCATTAGATGCAATAAATGTGCGACAAGTGAAAAACATTCATAAAACACAAATGTGGATGGAGCAGAAAGAGGTGAGGAACTGAAATTGTATTTTAATGTTCACAAAACATGACATGAATTGCATTCAGCAACAAACTAACTAAAGAGGGGGAGGAGTCGCAAAATCACTGAAAACGTTACTGTGTTGTCATTTTGTTGTACTGTTTCCAGAGTTTAATAGATCCTAAGTTGATCCAAAATAAACAAAAGCTATTAAATAGGTAAGCTATTAAGTTATTTGCATGAACAAACAGAGTCGAAAGAACATAGAATGTGAACTATAACTGTCTAGTGGGGAAACTACTTATTTTCACTGGATTGAAACTTGAGTTTGAATTTTGCCCACATGGAAAACAATATATGGTAAAAAAAAAAGAAAGAAAAGACAAATGATATCCGCCTATCTTATAAGTAGGTAAATGGTCTCTACAGGTGACATCAGCATCTCACGACGTATCACCATAGTAACCAACATAATGGAGCTTTGCCCTAGATGGGAGAAGTGTGCATTGTGGCATATGATTAAAATGCTCCAAAGATCTGTTTTAATCTGAAATGCAATATTTTCCTAAGCTGTTTAGGTGTCTAGAACCTAAAACCAAACAGCAACCAAATTTAAAACTTTAAAACATACTGTATGTGGACTAATAACAGTCCAATATGAGACTAACTGCTGTCATGTTTTTCATAATTGAAAGTCCTGCTTTTTATTCTGACAACCTCAAAATTCAGATTTGGACGCTGTCCTTCAGGTTTAACAGCTTTGCTCAGGCATGCAATATGTTAAGAAATACACTGTATTACAAACACTATTTGCTCACCCATCCAAATATTTCGAATCAGGTATTCCAGTCATTTCCATGGCCACAGGTGTATAAAATCAAACACCTGGACATGCAGACTGTTTTTACAACTATTTGTGAAAGAATGAGTTGCTCTTAGAAGCTCAGTGAATTCTAGTGTGGAACTGTGATAGGATGCCACCTGTGCACAAATCCAGTTGTGAAACTTCCTCGCTCCTAAATATTCCACAGTCAACTGTCAGCTGTAATATAAGAACATGGAAGTGTTTAGGAACAACAACTGCAAAGAGAGCTTCATACAATAGGTTTCCATGGCCGAGCAGCTGCATCCAGGTCATACACCATCAAGTGCAATGCCAAGCATCTGATGCAGTGGTGTAAACCTCTAGAGTCCACTGGACTCTAGAACAGTGGAGACACGTTCTCTGGAGTGACAAATCTCGCTTTTCCATTAGACAATCTGATGGAGGAGTCTGGGTTTGGTGGTTGCCAGGGGAACGGTACTTGTCTGACTGTATTGTGCCAAGTGTAAAGTTTGGTGGAGGGGAGATTATGGTGTGGGGTTGTTTCTCGGAGCTGGGCTTGGCCCCTTAGTTCCAGTGAAAGGAACTCTGAATGCTTCAGCATACCAAGACATCTTGGACATTTCCATGTTCCCAACTTGGTGGGAACAGTTTGGAGCTGGCCCCTTCCTCTTCCAACATGACTGTGCACCAGTGCACAAAACAGGTCCATAAACACCTGGATGATGGAGTCTGGTGTGGATGAACTTAACTGGCCTGCACAGAGTCCTGACCTCAACCCAACAGAACACCTTTGGGATGAATTATAGTGGAGACTGAGAGCCAGACCTCCTCGTCTAACATCAGTGTGACCTCACAAATGCATTCCTGGAAGAATGGTCAAAAATTCCTATAAACACACTCCTAAACCTTGTGGACAGCCTTCCTAGAAGAGGTGAAGCTGTTATAGCTGCAAAGGGTGGTCCGACGTCATATAGAACCCTATGGATTAGGAATGGGATGTCACTTAAGTTCATGTGCGAGTCAAGTCAAGTGAGTGAATACTTTTGGCCATATAGTGTATGACATAGGTTGGTGCAAATCAAAGCAATAAAGTTGTGATCAGCAAATGCAAAACAATAAGTTAATATATGCATAAAGAGAGAGACAAAAACAAAAACACAACTGTGTTACAGCTTCCTTTCTTATCATTCATTGTCACATTGTCAGAAAGATGCAGATTTAATATATTTGCAGGATCATGGATTTGTGCATAGTGGCTATGGATTTATCTTTAGATTTAAAGATAAAATTAGCCTAAGCTGTTTCATTACCATCCTGTCACACAAATGAGTGCTGACGGCATCACCCTCGTGAGGCCTGAAGCTTGTTGATTATGTAGGTGTCAAGCAGGCTTTTGTGTAAAGCAGAGCTGCTGAAAAATCACCCAGAGCTGGATGGCCATAGGACAAAAACATCCAACATCTGTGGGTAAACGTGGTCAGAGAAATATCTTGGCCGGCAAACTGGGAAGTGGACTGGGCGACAGATTTACTCCCTCTCACGCACTTTTTGAAATAAACACAAGAAAGAAGGCGGGTCAGCAAGCTTGTGTGTGTCTGTGTGACTAATATAGTCTGGAGGGAAACTGACCAGACTGTCAATATACTGTGGGTTCTGGACATAAGAAGTGTAATGAATTAGTCTGGAGCTCCTTGAAGCAAAAAGGGACATTTAGAAGTAAAAGTTCACGCTTGAAAGCATCACCAGCAGGTGTTTCCAACCTCCTGATGTCTGGAAAATTTACTTTCCATCCCTTGCCTTGTTTATGCGTTGGATTTCCACTAACTTTTGTTCAAAATGCTAATTAGTCTTAATGAAAATCAGCTCTGACAGTATTTTCCAGGCTCTGCCCAAACTGGCAACAACTGGTAGTAGTTACAACTTGTATAGTAGCACGTATTTTAACCAGAAGCAAGGACAGTTGATTACTGTTACAAGTGTGGTTTTTACACAGTTCTAGCACATGACTCATTTCTCAACCCAGAAGACAATTAACGCTAGTTTATTAGTGGTAACACAACTCCATTTCATCACTGAATCCCGTCTACCTCAGGGATTACTGAACACGTACGTATCAAATATAAAACAATGACAACTCTGTTTGGCTATTTGCTAAATGCGAAAATTGAAGCCCGCTTTTTCTTAAGTACGTTTTCTTTCTTTGACTCTACAGAGTCCTATTCAGCACAACTGACTGAGTGACTCACAGTGTTTGTTCGGTTTTTGTGATGCTTTGTTTCCAACACTGAAATGGCCACTTATGGGCAATTAGTCATGCTGAGTAGGCAGAGGCTTCACCTCCACCTCTCCACTGGCGAGCAGAGGAGAGAGCATGTTTAAAAGGAACAAGGTAGAGTAAGAGCCAGCAGGACTGAAGGATGAGAAACATGTCTGTTTTAGCGCCGGGAGTCTGAATATGCACATGATTGTTGGATTAAAAGCACAATCTGTATTTCAGTTTTACCCTGACCAAGAGATCTGTGACATTTCACTACTGAATGCACCAAATAAAACATTTTACTGATAGTTAATAAAGATTTAGGAGAATCTCAATAATGCGCAGCCACCAGGGGCCAGATACATAAAAATGTTCATTTTCATTATTAAAACCATGTTTATGCAGAAAGGCAAAAATGTCCTCACACATTTTATGAGTTAGATTTAAAAGTCCTCTGCATGTGTGGTTCTCTTTAAGAATCATAATAGATTTGAAATTTTATGCATATGCACTTCCACTCACACTTTTCATTAATTTCCCTCCAGGGATTAATAAAGTATTTTTGAACTGAATTAAATTTGAATTTAACCACGAGAGGATGCAAACGCTCCCCTCTTTCATCATTTGCATATAAAACACTGTTTGCACCATAACTACATAAGAATGAATCAACTCTCTAATTTCAAAGCAAAGTATGTGGCATAAGTAAAAAGAATTATGCATATTAGAAGGGACACCAGTATCTCTGTTACGTGCTGTGTTTCCACTTCATCAGGCTTACTGAGGTGCTCACATTCTCAATGAACGCTTTCCTTTACAGTTTGTGTGGAGAAAGGTGGATTGTGTGGCTACACATTGTTTTTTCATCTGGCCATTAGGTAATTATACATGATTACATGTATAATTAAGAACAAATTTTTTAAGTTACAACAGGTAATGCAGACTCTGGAGCTCAAACATGTTGTTTTTTTTTTAACTTACAGGTAAATCAGAGGTGAGGTGAGGCAGACATCACAGAAACGTTCACATCATGAGCTGAATTATTTTTCTTTCTTTTAAATGTTTCCCATCAATGTGACTGTTGGGTAAAAAGGGCTTAATTTTTCCGTCATTTAAATGTGCCTTGAAATGTGACAGACTGTAGGTGACTTTAGACCTGTGATGGATTATTACTGCACACCTACAACAGAAGTCTAGCCTGGAATAACATATTTCCTGAATGCATAACAGCAAAGTCAGAAAGAGTAAGATACTCTCTCTTTTAGCAGGAATACAAAGAGAGAGGCCAAGTGTACTGCGTATATCAACGCCTTCCTGAACACAGAGCTAAAATAAGATCATTTTGAATGTATTTAAGATCTTAACGGTTGATAATCAGACAGCTTGTTGAAAAACTTCTACACAATATGACTGGAGCTCGTATGGTTATTGTACAAAACTGGAGGAAGTGTTTTCTTCATCTTTATAGTATTACTTTACTTTTCTACTTTAATGGCCTAAAAAAACATGCTTTGCTTTTTAATATGTACCTGACTGTACAAGCATGCACATTAAACTAGTAAGACCGCCTCTCATGACAGGTCATGTGGATGTTAAAAACCCATTTATGAGAATCAATATTTTGGTGCATTGCTATTATTTTATTAAGATTATGTTCTGCAGCACACACACACACACAACTTCTTACAACCCTGTGGGAAGGTGTGTTTCACCCAGACTTGATGAGACTAGAGCTACAGTACAGCATTGTGTCTCCTTTAGACCAGTGGTGTTCTTGCGTTCTGCGCCATGAGAATACATCAGTCTACTCACTGCTCTCTGTTTATTCACCATCCCCACCCGCAGACAATGAGCTCTGGCAGAAAAAAATTGTGCCAAAACACACAGGAGCCAACCGGAAAACTCCTACACAGCTGGCTGAATAATCGTGTCATTTGATCACTCGGTCACGGACACTTGCGTTTGTACATAATGGGCCTTTTGTCCAGACAAAAACAGAAAAACAAACTTTGCTTTTAAAGTTGTAGATGCTCTGTCTTGTTGACTAGATATGAATATACAGGAGCTATTTAAAATGTATTTCTTGTTGCCTGGTCTGGGCCAGTTATAAGGTGGAGGTTTGATACAGTTATCAGATCTAAGTTTAAATAGGAAAATCAATGTCATATAAAAGTCTATATCTGTGTGTTTGATGCACAAAGTGAGAGAAAACATGTCTGCATCCTGCTGTTAACAAATGCTCATCAAGAGTCATGCAGCTTCCTTAACTAAAGAAACAGATGAGCTACAGAGGCAGTGTAATGTTTTGTTAGAACAAGAATAATTCAAGAAAGACGGAAAATATTTCCTAAACTGGGTAGCCTACATAAATATTCTCTGAGTCACCAATAAGGAAATCTGTTTTTATTCAGAGATTTTTAAAAAAATGAGTTACCAAGTTGTCTTTGAGTGCAGTGTTCCAAAGGGCAGTGATTATTCGCTTTACACGACACACTTTCTTGTTTTTAATTGGTGATACGGGTTTTATCCAGCTGCCTGCAGAGGGATTTTCATCAGTGCTTGGTGATAATACCTTTCATAATCAAAAAATGAACTGGATGTGTTAATTTTAGATCAAAACGAGGAGCCAAAAGCAGAGACGCAGGAAGGTATAGCAGACAAATGGTATCTTTGATGGAACTTTACTGAGAATTACAGAAGCTGCCGGAAGGTTCAAGCAGATTTAGACCAAACAAAGCCAAAATACAATATATTTGATGCAGGAAAACCAAAAGCTCAGTGGACAGTCAGACCACAGGCTGGTGAAAGGACAAAGTGGCCTCGTGTCTACATTATAATCATTCAAACTAGAGAGGCATTAGTTGACTGGCTGAAGAAAATTAGAAAAACTACTTGATTGATTTTCGTCTTATCAGCCATGGCTGTTTTTTTTTTCTGCTCTACCAAAAAGTTCGAGATAACAAACTTGATTCAACAATTAAAACAGCATCACCCTGCTGAACATGCTCAATATTAGGAAGCTAACAAAAGATAAAACAAAAGCCAGCAGAAGCCACAGCCTCAGATTTATTTTCATTATTTATTCAGGTAATATTAATTATAGTCAGAAGACAAAACGATTGAAATCGGTCAAAATTGGTATTGACAGGTCAGACCTTTAAGAGAGGTATAACAACTTATGGCAAATAATTTGTCAACTGTTAAAGGCAACACATTTCAGCCTTTATTTTTACAGGTTTTTACAGTTTCCTAAAGTCTTAATGAAACATCTGTGATATATTTGGTCAAAACACCACAGAGCTACAGTGGAACACCTATGTCTTTACAGCTTTGTTCATAGCAGCTGGTTTCAGGGGGTGGAGTCAGGCATGATTTGACTCCACCTCTCCATCTGCAGCATGGGACTTTTTGAAATCAGCATTAAAGCTTTATGGTACCCACCTTTAAGGTACAACAGTTGTGGCATGACGTAAAGTTGAGTATAGGGGATAAAGATAAGGAAAGTGTGTGATTCTACTCTGGTCTAGGTCTGTGATGTCACGGCACCCTGATGTTCAGAGCAGCTCACTGAGAAAGATATGTTTGGATCTAGACCATCCCAAGCAAAGTAACACGGTTGTGTTATGGTACAATTTTCTATTTGGTAGTCACCTTTATACAAATACAGAAAAGGGTTATTTTTCTTGTATTTTTTTAGGATATTATATCATATTTTAATTTAAATTCAAAATGCAATTATTTTTCAAAATCTTCATTACCAAGGATTTTGTATGGGATTTAATATTTAGCCAATGAAAAGCAAAGGATAGCTAGTGATGTACTTATCAGACTGCTTATTTTTATATCAAAAGCTACAAATGTGTTGAGTCATTCTTTTTGGTTAATATTTTTTGCATCTTTTATACCTGTGTAAAAACAAATTTCTATTGACTTACACAACGAAATAAAAGCTTGTATTCTTCACGAGTGACTGAATGGCAAATCACATTTTGGAGGTTGCTTGTTGCTACGGAGCTCTCACATGGTGTCATTACGTTGTTGTATAAGGAGATATTTGGCTGTTTGGTGTTTTCTGTCCCTGTGAATGTTGCAGCAGTCGTGTTTCCAAACGAATGCTTCCTTCCACTAAACGTTTGTAGATCAACCACAGTATTTGTCATTCACTGACCATTTCTACTCTCCAGGGCTGACATTTGGTTGAAGGAAAAGATCATCTGCTGTGCAGGAAAGTTCCGAGAGGAAAGAAACCTCAAATGCCCACACTGAGAATGTGACGTTATAATCTGCTTTCAAAAGCATAAAGATATTAAATGTCAGAGCAAACAATACCCGCATTCCTTCGCATATGCTCACACAACACAGCAAGTCCAGCATCTGACACGGATGGAGGAACCAAAATGTTTTTTTTTCCTCCTTAGTCACTCCACCTCAGCAATCCCAGCTGCTCAAATGTCTGTGAAAAGCCACATGCTGAGAAAATCTACCACACTGCATTAAGGTTGTACCACTCTGACCTGCTGATTGTATTTTTGCACAGTTGCAGAGGAAAATGACTGCATGGACATTTCTCCTTTAGCCACCAGGGAGCTTAATGGGCAAATGCACATGATCAAATGTGAAACCCTCCAGGATAAGATAAAACAAAAAACAAGACAAAAGACAAAAAAAAAAAATACCATTGGCAACAAACAAATTAGGAGGTTATATTTTTATTCAGCTCAGATTTGTAAAAAACAGAGTCAAGTCAAGTCATGTCAAGACGCCAGCGAATCACACGCGCTGTTGTGTTATTAGAGCATAAAGAATTTAATAAGCTTTTAATAGTTTGTGACCAGCAGTCGCTTTCACGTTGCAGAAATGTGACCAGAGGATTGTTGACATGAAACTCAGTGACCCTTTAGATCACCCTTGAAGCTGCTCAAATTCCCACTGAACATAACTTTGATTGCTCTGCATCTGCCTTTCTGATCACTTCTGAGTTTAATTTATAGGAGTATCACCTTTAACATGCACATTCGGTCACTTTTGTGATATCATCATAAGACGACTGCAACCATATTGTGCTCTTCAGAGAATTGGGTATATTAGTAAAATAATCTCTATGGTAACTTAGTTTTCTATATCCTTTTCCTTGTCTTTGATGTAGATTTAGACCAGTAATGTGTTTGTTTTTTTGTTTGTTTGTTTTTAATTATTTTTAATATGATAAAAACAAAGAATAGAAAAAGAAATCTGGTTCTATCCAGAACTAAGTGTACATTTGCTGCCTCCACATGGATTTAAAGGTTGAGTAGCATTTTACAGTGAGAAAGACGCGTGGAAAACAAGTAACGTGTGGAAAACAAGTTCCCAGTCTTCCCAGGAGTAGGCGTCCCAGCAAGTTTACTCCAAGGTCGCACTGTTTAATGCTTAGAAAAATAGCAAAAGAAAAAAAAGAAGAAGAAGCAAAAAAAAACCACAACCACCCTGGAGCTGTAACTCAGACTCTACAGGCCTCGGCTTGAACGTTGGGTGTTGAAATTGGTGACAATAAAATTTAAAGAAAGAAAAGACTGAACAAAAGTGAATTGTTTGGAGAAGTTGCCCAAACAAATCCTCTTCTCTTTAGAAACAATAAGGCAGCATGATTTAAGTTCACAAATTACAACATTTAGGTACATGAGATGAAAGTTGAGATGTTTTCCATAATGCACAGCAACACGTTTCAGGAGGAGAGGGCGACTGTTAAGCACAGTGGTAGCGGGTGATCACTGGGGTTGTCTTTCAGTCACAGGGTCTTTGTAGTCTTCACTTCGACCACAGATCCTTCATATGTCAGTGCTCCAAGGTTAAATGTGAGGTGACGCGTCCAACAGCAAAGGCTGGGTCAAAATTGGGTCATAAAAAGTTTGGACCTCAACTTGAATGAAATGTGGGAAAAATAGATCTTATAATAAGAAGGCTGAGCATCAACGAATGACTGCCAACTCCAATTAAATGAAGTTTCTGCAAAGGTGGTTCCAGAAACTATTGAATAATAAATTGGGTCTTTTTTTGTTTGTTTGTTTGTTTTAAACACACTGATGCTAAATCATCTTCTGATTTAAAAAAATCTTAGAATTGACAGCAACTGTAGTTTTGTTATTTTATCCTGGAGGATTTCACATTTGAAAACAAGGTTAAAAAAAGAAAGAAAACAGACAGTCATACACAGATAAAAAAACAAACAATACTTTTTGATTTTCCCTTATAACATATATACAATTCTCACCCCACCCCACCCACCATGCCCTCTCCACAGAGAAAACACAGTCACTATGGAGATCTTTACATTTGGATTACCAAGTCTTCCACAAGGGAAACATATTGTCTACTCTGGATGGCACAAAAATATATTTGTTACAGACAGAGGCCAGGTTGGAGAAATCTTTTAAACCAAAGTGATTTCTAAATTGTGACTAAATTCATAGTCACACCACAACAGCTCTGCTGTGTGGAGCCAGTCGATGACTTTCTGGATATTGGTGCCAAGTGATAAAGAACCAAATGTGGTGAACCCAATCTGCCCTGGGATCAATGTTGTTGTAGAAGCCTCTTTTGTATTCTAGGGGGTTTAACCCCCAAAATAAATGACAATATGGTTTTCTTAATGACCTGAAAAAAAACCTTTGGCAGAAATAAAGGGAGACGTTGGGAGAGGTAGAGGAAATGGGGTAAGACGTTCATCTTAATGCAGTTAATCTTTCTGGCAAGTGATGGATTAATGGATCTTCAGCTCTGTAACTCATTTTGTACCTTATTAATGAAGGGTGTGAAGTTTTCTTTGTATAGCTTAGAGAAGGTATGTGTAATATAATTCTTAAATATCTGAAGCCAGATTTAGATAGATGGAATGGCAGGACACTTTGTCGGATTACAAAGGCTAGATTATTCACTGGAAAGCTCTCACTTTTTTTTCATAAGGTTGATCTTATAACCCAAAAAGATACCAAATATACGCAGCACCTGAACTATGTGGGGAATGCATCGTACAGGGTCAGACACATAGGTCATCGGCATACAAAGCCAACCTATGTTCCCTTCCCTATCTAGATGTTTTTTTATTATTGGAGAAGATTTTAACATGATAGCCAGAGGGTCAGTGGCGAGAACAAACAAAAGTGGACTTGGTGGGCACCCCTGGTGTGTCCCTTCATGATAATAAGAACAATTCTGAGTGCTTCCCATTGATGAACATTGATGCCTTGGGTGACCTGTAAATGAGTTTAATTCAAGTAAAGAAGGTGGATCCAAAACCAAAGGCTTGCAAACATTCAAATAAATATGCCCACTCCACTCTATCAAAAGCCTTCCCTGCATCCAATTCCCAAAATAAGTTTCAAATAAGTTTGATACATACACCCAATACCCTAATAACCCTAACAGAAGCACAAATTCCTCAGCGTAACAACAGAAAATAATAGAATAAAATGTAAACATTTCCCATGTTTGCCTCTCCAACTGAGTCAAACTGCAGGCTCACCACAGTTTTCCTAATCTTACGCAGTCGCATCCTCATTAGAACCATTTCCACTCAAGGTGCTCTCAAACATTTTATACAAAACCAATAACATCATTTATAAACATATAACAGCATTTTCTATACTATACTATACTATACTATACTATACTATACTATACTATACTATACTATACTATACTATACTATACTATACTATACTATACTATACTATACTATACTATACTATATATATGGCACTTAGGACATAAACTTGTAGATGAGCTTTAACCTGGCATCAGGTATTAAATTGGTTAACTCAGGTTAACTCAGGTGACGTCCAAAACCAATAACATTGAGGTATCACACAGATTGTAAGTAGCAATGAATTATTTAAGCCTTGTTTTTATTTGTAAGATGTCTGTCCCTTTCTGCTCCAATTAAAGCTTGTAACAAGTAAAAGGCCATAAAAAAAATGTTAAATTTAACTCTTCGAGCAATAATCCCTCAGTCATAAAAAGCACAGCCACTTTGGCATGCATCACTGAACATCTACTTGGCATGTTTCATTCATGACCTTTTGTATGATAACAATTGAGGAATCTTGTTACTTATGAAGTCAAAATGAATGACTCTCTCACAGTAAAACAATATTCGCTGAAGCGCTGCTTTACACATTAAAAAGAAATGTCCAATGATAGTATTTTACAAATATTTTATATAAAATTCAGGTTCTATTTTGTTAGTGGTGTGTTGTTTGGCCAAGATTAGATACTTGGGCAAGATAAGAAGAACGGGGGACACACCTTTGAAACAGGTTTCTTTTATGCTGCATGAATACACACAGGACATCAGCTGTATGCACTCCGAATGTCAAATATTTACTGTCAGCATATTAACTGTCTTTTCCTGTTTAAGAGGAGCTTACCACTCCATCAGCACCGCGACTGTTTCTGTACATAGTATTTGAATCATACAACAGTCACCTACACTTCATACAGTATGATGTATAGGTCAAGGGTGTAACTTACATGAGCATACAGTGACTCATGAAGATGTTTTTCTTAAACATCAAAATAAGGTCTAATATGCTGGATGTTTGAATTTGACCACTGCATTGGCAGTTTCCGTTGTGGAGGGCACTTCAGTAGATTTAGAACCGATGAAAACATCGGTCTGGTTTGATTTACAAACTTTATAAAGTAGTCAGTAATTACAAAGTGAAGTGAAATCCTTATTTTGCAAAAAATAAAATTACCAGCTAGGGCAACATACCAAAAAGACTTTTTACCCCACGCCAGTGTCAGCATTATTGATGGCAGCGAGTGCACTAACAAAGAGCACACGGAGCCAGGTTTTACTCCGTGCATCATCAGCTCTGGTGCTTTGCCAAACCAGAGCTGATGATGGTGCTTTGTAGCCACAACTGATGTTTTGATTTATTGTGAATATCTACAATATACTTATATATTTTTCTCTAAAAAGAAGTATTATCCCTATTGAATGGGTATGAATATTGAGTTAGGTCATCACAAGGTTATAGGATTATTATTTAACCCGTTGAAATATGCTGGGATGTTTTCTCTGCCTCTCTGTGAGGGTGACTGAACCGTGAATGGCTTTGTGAATGAAGCAGCCAGCCAACACCGTGCCCCCTCCTCCCCCCTCCTCCTCCTCGTCTTCCTCCTTTCTCCCTATACTCCTCCTGCAGGAACAGCAGTGCCAGACTGGAGCGCATGATGCCCAGGTGTCAGCAGAGAAAAATGGGCTTCAGTATCAGATCAACCAAGCATGGAAACGGAATCAACTAGTTTTCAAGCCCTTTTATTCCCAGATGGTGAGGTCGCTCTGTGTCACCGTGAATACGGAAAGAAACAAGGTTGGGCGCCTTCTATTTCACCTCGCACGCCGTGCACCCATACCTCCTCCTCCTCCTCCTCCTCCTCCTCCTCCGCCTCCTTTCTCTAATACAAACCTCGTGATCACTCATTCACTGGTGCCTCTTTTCACAGCTTTTTTAGGGGGAAAAAACTAATAAGCCGACCAGCCGAGGGACAGTGGAAGAAAAAGTGTCCAGGAGACAGACTGACAGGTGTCGCGGAAGTTCACACTTTCAGCGGCGCATCCCTCCGCGTTTTTTTTTTTTTTTTTTTTTTTTGTCATCAACCGGAATAACGCAAAAGAGGCTGTGACTTGGCGGTCATTCCGCGTCCACTGATCTTGTGTAAGTGATTCTCCTCATCAACTCATAATCATCACATCTAGGTGAACGTTTGCGAGTTTTAATGAGCAGGAAACAGGAACCTCGGATATCTGATTAGACGTGTTATTTACGGGCTCGGTGCGCGCTGACATACCTTAATAGAAAAATGCGGCTTGGTTTACTTCGCGGCAGGTGCTAAAGATGGCATTGTCACTGCGGGATTTTGCACAGATGTTGAGCAGTCACAGTTATCCTCGCACTCTGAATTGGATGACTTGGTAGATTTGCTTTTAAATGAGAGGAATGTGATGGTTTTTTTCTTCTTCTTGCAAGCAGGGTGTAATTATCAGGAGCAGTATATACATAGAAAACTAGAAACCAGGTCCAAGATGTGCACAGTGTGACTCATCTTTTTGAATAAACTAAAACGCTTTGGTTTAATGAGCCAAAGCCGGTGGAAATAAAGTCATGTTTTGTCTCAGGGAAATTGTGAAAGAGGCAAACTTTAACCTGCAGGAATGCAAGCTGAAAATCCCCACTTGGCTTACCCTCAGAGTAGGTGTGCAGAAACAAGCTGGTTGCAGTTCATTTCTCTGATTTTGTTTTGTGTTGTTCACTGTCACCTGTTGACAATTATACAGGATCCTCCAGGAGCACATTCACCCAAACATTGAATGAATTACATCATTTCACAGTTATCCATTCATGAAAAACTGGGAATACATCATTTCTAGGTAGTCCTGTTGCAGCAGTTACTCGCCTGGACAATTATGCAGACAGATTTAAACATGGTGTGTTTTTAATTTAACACTTCAGGTGAAAAGGTGTGTGAGAGTGGGAGTGCATCATCAGGGATGGATGTAGTGGTCACACCCTGTCAGCTTCCTCTCTAGCTCTGCACATAGTGCTAATTGGTCAGGTGGTGAGTGATGGCAAACAGCAGGTAGATGTCAAGCAGTAGTAAATGATTAAATACATGTAGTCAAACTGAGCCTGAGATGAGGATTTTAATGTTTTCCCCGTCAAATATTTATATATGCTACCAGATTTTTAAGCTTCGTGTATCTCATCCTTTTTTAAATTTAATTTTATGCCCTCAATCTATTGATGGATGTGCTTTAATAGTAAGCCATGATGACTTGGCAGGGATGCAGCCAGCTGATATGAGTAGGGAGACACTAAAGCAGGTAAAAGGAATTTAGCCATATTCTTAATGCAAAGATCTAAAAATTGGAAATGATAGAAATGGTATCATGTTTCAACATAGATGCATTCACTTCTTGTTGAGTGGCATTTAGTATTTAACCTGGTGCCACCCATCTCTAACTGCTCAGTGTATTCAAAGAGATTTTGTTTAAAGAGAAGTTGTTAAAGTTTTGTCATCACAAAACTGAGACTGAACTCTTATTATCTATTGCACTTAAAGCTGACTGCAAAATTATAATTAAAAAAAGCACCAATTATCATAGTTTCCAGAGCTTCTGAAGTATTTCTTAAAGATTCAATAAGTCATAATGTTTGCATTTTTAAGCTCTTTTGCAGTTTTCGCCTTAAGGATATCACATATGACAGAGCTCTCAGAAATGCATCTCTAATCAGACGTCCGTTCATGCTTCATGCTGGTTAGATGCTGGAGTATTTCAGCAAATTGAATATTTAAATCAGCATGCAAAAATAAATATATACAATAATAATAATAATTATAATAAAAAATAATTACGAACAAATAAACAACCAAATAAATAAATCAAGAAATAATATATTTAAATAAATAAATAATAAAAATGTGTCCTTACTTGAAAGCTTGTAAGCTTAACAATATACCTAATCCTTGCAGCTTTTGTTTCCGCTTTGCTTTCGACATTTGGTGCCATCTTGATAGATAGTCACTATGTCCTGGGTAACAAAACACCTTGAACACATGAGTTTCTGCTGTCATGTGCCTGTAAGAAGACAAATGAGTGAAGAGATGAGGAAAGGTCGACAGACACCAGAAACAGAGCCTGAGAGTATTCACAGTAAAACGCTTCTCTCTTCAAGGACACTGCCGTTCATATCTGCGAAGTAATTTTTAACAAACTCGCCTTCTATTCAAATAGTAATTTCACTGAAGTCAGTCTGTCTCCTTCCCTCTGGCAGTGGCAAAAATCTGATGCAATGAAGAGTGTCTAAAACAAGCAGTTCATTTAGCGCTTGGCTGCGCCTGCCCTTTTCCTGCTCCAACAGGGCCCTGTCCTCCGTTTGCCCATCCTCTCCTGGCTCTTCCAGGTGATAGACAGCGGCGGAGCCAAGCTCTCAGCAGTGTGGTGTAGCTGAGTTGGATTTTTGTGTGCCGAACATGATTTAGCATATAACATGATTTAGTATCGCTGCGTCCATTACCATTGGAAATATGTGACTGAGGGATGCACACATGCACACTCTGGACAAAATTAAGGGGTTTCTTCTTTCTCCGGAGATGCATTAGCTTGACCTAGTTTTCCGTCTGGAGTCATCCCTTTCCTCTTTGAGCTCTGATTGTCAGCCTGAACATGTTGCCTTTGTAATCTGTCAGTACGCTGCTTGTCGACTTCATTGTGGTGCCAGTCAAAACTGTGACAGTAGTGAACAGGCCTGTGTTTCTATGTTGCCTAACAGAGACAACAGATGACTGTTGCTTCTGTTTCTGTTACCATGAGTCAACAGAAAATGAGTTAATATAATATCCGGAATTATTTTGCTCGGTGTTACATGGGGGTTCATCTGTGACACGTGGTAGAGAGCCGTTACAAAATGTTGACAAATACAGACTGAAGAAAGCTTAAATGAGAAAGTAAAATAAAAATAAAAACTTCTGTGATTAGTCAGTTTTATGTTTTTGTATTTACATGTTACCGATTTATTTTTTTCTTTTAGATACTTTACAGAGTGCTAAATAAAAAGGAAAGGTTTTCAGCAGCTGGTAAAAGAGCGGGCATCTAACGCAACCCAACTTCCACGTGCACCAGAGACAAAGTGCTGCCATTCCCCACATGCAGCTTGATGTTTTTCAGTCTAAAAGGATTGTTTTACAAATAGCATCTGAACCACAAGCCTTAAAGTCACAGTTTGTTTTTTTTTTTTTTTAATTTTCAACTATGTTATTAAAAATAAAAACCAAACTTATAAATTGGTTGTAAAGAAATAACAGTTTTGACGTTTCCAACATCTATATTGTGTTCACTGTTTGTTTTTTTTTTAACACTGATTTGTAGCTCGAACTTCAGCTGAACATGAGCGGTAGAAAAAGCTGCACAAAGGACAGATTTTAACCTCGCTGTCAATCATATAAAAAGTGCTCCTGGCAAAGGAAAGAAAGGAGAGAAATGCGAGCTAACAAAAGTTAACAACAGCACCGCCACAGAAGTGGTCAGATTTAGATTTAGAGCGATGAAATTTGATGCTGAACCTGCAGCCACAACCGGTCTTCATTGAGCATACAGAGCTGACTGAAGCAGTGAACTTCAGCATCATTTAACGAGCAGTTTTATTTGGAACAGCTCACGGTCTCCTCCGCTGCACGCAGACTGAAAACTTATCTGTGCTATTGTTGAGGGCGTGTTGGCCACATTGCAGCGTGGAGATACTACACTGTAAAAGGAAGCATGCGTCTCAGAAATGACGGGCTTGCGTGTCTATGTGGGTACACTGCGGCGGTAATGATCATACCGCCGTGACGTATTCATCAGCTCTGTACGTACGTTGCAGAAGTTGAAGACAAACCAGAAACTGTTGGTGTTAGGGCTCCTAAACACCGGACAGTTTAGATCACATTGTACCCTGCATCTGCTTAATCTAGGATACAAAATCAAGAATGTGCACATGTAGGCGTTAATAGACATTGAAAACCGTCATTAACATGTGCTGAGGATAAACAGTCAACAGTTACCAACACAAAAAACTCAACCATACTTTAGCAGTCGATTTCATGTGTGTTGAAAATAGTTGAAAAACTGTTGGGTGTGTTGTGGTTCGGGAGAAGAGGGAAGTTGCATTAATGAATACATCATCTGCTGCTTTATTATTCCAGGAGATATTTGGGAACCCATCGTTGGGACGGCTGTCCTGAAACTATTCACACTGTACAACATAGGACCATTAATGTGGCGCAATCATGAAAGAGTTTGGTGCGACTCTTTCACAGTGGTCATCTTTCATCTGCAACTGCCTAAAACCGCGCAGTGCATTCTGGGAAGTAGACATTGCTTTATAGCTACCTAAGGAGAATGAGTTTGTTACTAATAGATTCATGACTACTTGCCAATATTCAGATGTAACAGATGAAAGAGTCTTCATATCTGTAGATGTGGACAAATTAACCTCTTTAATATACTACTACCACTACCACTAATATTAATAATAATAATAAAAGATCCAGGAGGGCTCCACTGAAAGAAAAACATGATAACAGACTCGACCCCTGGAAGAAAAGTACTTTTGACCAATTAGACAAAGTCAGAGTTTTTTGGCAAGCCATGTCATCTCTATGGTTACAGATGGAAAAATTAGGCTTTTGAAGAAAAGGGCTTGGTTATGTTTTGGGGGTGTTTTTGCTGTGCATGGCACACTGGAGTGTTAAGACTATCACGGCATCCTGGAGTACTGCTCAGTGTCGGGACGTTCAGGCTCAATTGCATGTTATGGGCCCTTTGGTTGGTATGTAGCCTTAAAAGAAAGTTCACCCCCCCCTCCACACACACACATTGGGAGTTGACAATGGAGCTGTATTAAGATCCATCACAGAGGTAGAAGACGAGGTGATAAACGTATGACATGGAAACTGTAGGTTGAGGTAGTGTAAGAAGTCTGTACTGCTGTTGAGGTTGAACTTCTGTCCACAACGTGTTTACTTCATTGGGTCTGTCCAGAGATGTGAGCACGATCACTGGAAATGCATTGCAGTGTCATCTCCTCTTCAGCTCAGGTCTACTTATTTGGTCACTGGACCGCAGTCATAAGTGAGGTGAGGCAAGAAAACAAAAGTGACAACAACGGTGAAAAGAATCAGGGCCTTTAAATTTTAGTCCTTGATTCCTACTCATAAAAGGATGAGACGCCTTCTCCACGTTGGGAGTAAGGCGATGCCATAAAGTGAGGTGGTTAGTGCATTTTTTTTTAGGTTTCCTCCTGGACGCCTCCCTGTAGAGGTATTTCAGCCTCTCTAGTGAGAAATAGACCTCAGTGCTAACCCAGTGCACACTGAAGAGATTATATCTCCTGGTTGGCTTGGGAGCATCTCAGTATTGCCCCTTTAAGAGCTGGAGGAGGTGGCTGTGGAAAATGAGGTCTGGGCCTCTTTGCTCATGATGCTGTCTGCTCAACCCAAGTAAGTGGAGGTTAATGGACAGATGGATGGAAGTGATGAAGAGAAACAGGATCGCAAACTCCAGGGAATAAGGGCCACCATGGGAGAACATATCTACCTTATTTAACGTACACAAAAATATCATCTCAGCATCTGCATGTACGTGATATGCAGAGTGTATTTCAACATTTTGTGCGTAAAATGTGATTGTGTCTGACTGAAAAGCCTCTGCAGGGGTAAAGGACATGGTTTGTTATCACAGCTGCTGAATAAGAAGTGTTTGCGAATGATATCGCAACAGTCTGTTGTTTATTCACATGCCGTGATAACAGATTTCTAAGATTGAGAGATTTAGCTGTGTTGTTATCCTTTTTTTTTTTTCTTTTTTTTAAAATGTCCATTGTTGAATGTGACAAAACCACTTGTGACAAAGTGGCAAGACAGTGTGTGTTTGCATTAATCCTTGTAGACACTAAAAAAGACGTACCTAACCGGGACGAATCTGGGTGTTTGTAAATCATATCTAGTTTGGCAACGTGACTGCACACGAGCCCTGACAAGCGTGACCCGCAGTGTTGTGGTACCCACGAGGATCAATGTGTGGTAAAACAAAGTGATGCCACACTACTGTTTTTTTTTTTTACTTTGTCAGTGGTATAATCTTTATTATTAAAAATAACACAGCTCGTTAATCCAGTCTCTTCTGTCACATACTCTCTCCTGTTTTTACACAACTGTGCTTTCTCTTCTTACCAACTATCACATTTACAGGTAAATTCACAAAATGTTCCTGAAATTGCAGGTGAATAGAGAATTGAAGGTTTGGTACAGCATCTGCACCTGACATAACTGTGTATAAGGATTAAATGGTAACTTTCTCACAAGTTTCTTGAGGTGTTTTTCATCCAAATTACAACAAATGTCATTACTGTCAGTTAAAAAGGGTTTTAGAGTAAATGGTTTCAAGTATCAACGTTAAATGCACACTGTAACCTCCCATTGCTGGTGAAACCAAAGCTCAAAAGGTCACTTGTTTTCTTATTATAACTTCAAAAATAGTAAAATTGATGAACTGCAGGAAGGACTAATGGGTTGAGTAAATCTGCGAGGTCAAACAAGAAAAAAAAAGAATGATGTCAAATGTCCTATTTCTCTGCAGCTGCTTTAACACAATGCAATAAAATAAAGTAAAATAAAATAAAGGCTCCTAATTACAAACCTGGCATAAATCAAAGATCTTTTCAAAGATTTGGTTGTCCATTTTTTATTGAGAACAAACTTTGGCACTTTGGCGCTCTGGCACTTTGAAATCAGGTTGAGGTCTGGACTTTGACTGCATTGCAATCCCTTGATTCTTTCCTTTTTAAGCCATGCTGTTGCAGTGTTTCCCACTGTGCTAGGCAAAGCCCAACATGGCTAAAGACCCCCCCCCCCCCCCCCCCCCCCAAAAAAAAAAACCAAAAACAAACCCAAAACATTACTGCACCATGCTTTAAGTCGAGGTGCTGTACACGACATTGCTCCAAACATCTTGTAGCCTCTCAGCACATTTGAATAACAAATTGGTCCAAAGGGCTACATGTCTAAAAGGATGGTGGATGTGCTCATATAGTTGTGACTGAAAAAGACACACAAACATCCGTGGCGCTTTCTTGCATCTCTCATCTGCTGCATTAGGTTTCTTTGACTGACCGCTGTGTCTGTAGTCCTCAGCGTTTCTTTGTGCTTCTTCAAAAGAACTTGAACATCACATCCTGACACACTCCTCTGCTTTGAAAACTTTGCCTAGGAGAAAACCTTGCTGATGTGTTGTATCTAACGTGTGTTTTGTTGCTGTGCTCAGTCTGGTGTAAGAAAGGAAATTGTCTTTCACAACCTCACCTCGGTAGCAGAGTTTGGCTGTCTCGCTCTCACTTTTAAGCCTCCTACACAGCTATTTCTGTTCTAGTTAATGAGTGGTTTTCAACCTACATGTGAAATTGATGCTCCTTCATTAGCACCTGTTTGGTATAATGGACTAATCATACAATTGACTGTAATCCTGCAAAATCTCAGACTTTATGCAAGTGTATTTAGTAGAATTAATGCTTTTATGAAGGCAAATCCTGGTCACTTGATAAATATTCATTGTTGCTTTAGCGTGCTGAATCCACAATTTTTTTTTTCTTCTCCGTTTGTCTTCCAGGGTTGTCCCAGCCTCGGCCACCAGAGCAGCAGTGCCTGTGCCTCTCCTCCTCCCCGCTGTGACTAGCAGCTGTGTGGCAAAGACAGAAAAAAAAAATGGGGCGCAAGCTGGACCTGTCAGGTCTTACGGACGACGAGGCAGAGCATGTCTTGAAAGTGGTCCAGCGTGACATGAAGCTGCGAAAGAAGGAGGAGGAGAGGCTGAGGTGAGATGGCATGTTCCTGGCAGTGCTTTTTTTCTTTTCTTTTTTTTTCTTTTACACGTTTGACACATTGATGGTGATTTGAGAAGAGCTGCAGATACAATCAGTGGTTTAAATGTAATTAAGCTTTGAAACTTAAGCTTAAAAGTAAAGCAGTGTGGATTTGTGTCTTTATTCAAATGCAGCTGAGAACAGGTGAGTCTTCAATCTGGATTTAAATAAACTGAGTGTTTCAGCTGATCTGAGGCTTCCCGGGAGTTTGTTCCAGACATGTGGAGCAAAGAAGCTGAAGGAAGCTTCTCCGTGTCTGGTTCTGACCCTGGGAACTGATAAAAAACCAGATCCAGATAACCTGAGGGGTCTGGAAGGTTCATACTGGGGTCAGGAGGTCATTGATCTATTTTGACCCTGGACCATTCAGAGCTTTATAGACCAGCATCAGAACTGTAAAGTCTATCCTCTGACGGGCAGGCAGCCAGTGTAAAGACCTCAGAGCTGGACTGATGTGGTCCACTGGTCTTAGAGAGGACTGGAGCAGCAGAGTTCTGAATGAGCTGTTGTCTAACTGACTTTCTAGGTAGACCTGTAAAGATGCTGTTACAATAATCAAGCCTAGTAAAGATGAATGCATGGACTAGTTATTCCAGGTCCTGCTGAGACATCAGATCTTTCAACCTTTATATATATTCTTGAGGTGATGGTAGGTGGACTTTGTTATTGCCTTAATGTGTTTTTCCAAATTTAGGTTTGAGTCCATCACTACACCCAGATTTCTGGTCTGGTTGGTGGTTTTTAGGTGTATAGATTGAAGCTCTGTGGTTACCTGTGATTGTTTCACTTTGGCTCCAAAGACAATTACCTTAATTTTGTTTTTGTTTAAACAACGTTGGCACATCCAGTCATTAATCTCCTCAAGGCATTTACCAAGAGCCTGTACAGGGCCTCGGTCTCCTGGTGACATTGTTATATATATCTGCGTGTCATCTGCATACCTGTGGTAGTTTATTTTGTTGTTCTCTATAATCTGTGCCAATGGGAGCATGTACATGCTAAACAGAAGAGGTCCCAGGATGGAACTTTGGGGAACTCCACATGTGATTCCTGTCTGCTCAGATGTAAAGTTACTTATTGACACAAAGGATTTCCTGTTCTCCAAGTACATTGTAATTAAGTAATTAAACAGTTGAAAAACTGCTTTTTCAATTATCTTACTTAAAATTGGTAGATTTGAGATCAGCCTGTAGTTGTTCATTTGTGTCTTTTCAAGATTGTCCTTTTTCAGCAGAGGTTTAATTACAGCTGTTTTCAGCGGTTCTGGAAACACACCTGACCCAATCTGTAACAGGTCTGACTTTTAGATCTTTTTGAAAACATCTGTTGGCAGGACATCTAAATAACCAGAGGAGGAGTTCAGTTTATGTAAGAAGTCCTCCAGGTCTTTGCTGTTAATGGGATGAAACCGTGTCACGGTGGAAACCGGTTTTCGGTGGACTCAGTACATATCCTGAACCTGCTGCTTGTCTAATATTTTGGATTTTGTCTGTGAAGAATTTGGCGAAGTCATTGCAGGTCATGGTGAACTGAAGTTCAGTTTCCACTGACACAGGGGGGTTTGTCAGCCTGTCATCTGCGGCAAATAAGACTCAAGCATTATTGACTGTTTTTGGTGATGATGTCAGAAAAGTAGGACTTCCTTGTATTGCTCAGTTGTAAAATATAAGAGTGACGTTTCTCTTTATAGCTATCATCATGAATCTGGAGATTTTATTACATGGGTTTTACACTGTTAAGACAAGCATACAAATAGAAAGAAGCAACATTATTGGCAGGAACCTTCTCCTAAGTACTTGCTCTATGTTACCGTCATCTTATGCAGTCAGAATTAGGGTCTTTTGTTTGTTTGTTTTTTTCCTTCTGTTAGCTGGTCCAGTCTTTGGAGTCATTGTTTTCAGGAGTCTGGGGCTCTGCTCCGGTGTCACAGCCTCTTACTTAACATGCACCACATTCTGGCTCATACTTTCTCCTCACCTCCTGTCCCGCACTTCCCCCTTTTCCTTCCCTGCCTGCACTCAGATTCAGTTTAATTGCAACAAGTTTCAGTGGGGGTTTTGTGCCTAAAAATGTGAGCTTAAATCAGCGTTGTGTTGTTCGTCACAAGATACAGCACCTGTCTAATGTTGGATTTGGTGACATAGTTTTAACCTACAATTTCTATTCTTTAATCAGGTCCAGAATCAGCTGTTTTGCTGTGGTGACTTCAGTATTGATCCCTAGTGGTTTATTGTTCCTGAGTGGATGCCACAAGTGATTACGTTGCTTTATTTAGGGAACTAAACATCTTAGTTGCGCTCCAGCGAGCGTAACAGTCAAAACAGTGTTGCTCCACAGATCAGAGTGCAGCCGTCAGTCTGTGCAGCAGGAGCCACATTTTAGTTTCACAGAATCAGTTTCAAAGAAAAGATGGTGTATTCCCAAATTACTAGGCTGCAGAATGTTCCCTCACCAAGTTGTCATGAATGATCAGAGATAATTTATGCCTCTCAGGCTGTTATTATTGCTATTTGCTACAAAAAGATGAGCAGGATCGTTTTAATTTATTTGGCTGTGCCCGTCATGAAATCAAATCAGAATCTCTGCTTCCACTCTTATTGAATCTCACTAAAAAAATATTTTTACTAAAACATTGTGTCTAAATTCATATTAGACTGTCTTTGCATTGTTGACTAATTCAGTTTTTTTCTTTTTTACTCAGCTGGTAAATATAGTTATTTTCTTTGCCGTTTCATGTGTTAAGTATAAATATATCTCCAGAGTAAATGACGATGGAAAAAAAATCTATTAAATTTAATACAATTTTATTTATATAGCGTCGGTTACAACACAAGTTGTCTCTAGGTGCTTTCCAGAAACCCAGAACATGACCCCCGAGCAATTATTGCATAAACAGCGGCAGGTAAAAACTTCCCTAGTGGAAGAAAAACCTTAAGCCAAACAGTGGCAGGAAGAAACCTGGATCAGGACCTGGATCATAATGGAGGACTCTCCTGCCGAAGGCCAGCCGGGCAGAGAGGAGGACGGCCTGTGACGAGCTGAGGTGTTTAGTTTCAGACTGGTAGTCAGTTATCTTTGACACAGACGAGGAGGACTCTCATCCACACTTCACTTTGTTGATTACTATATAAGTCACTGAATGTATGTTGAGCTCTATATTGAGTAAAGTATTTTAGCAAGACAATATCTCAGGAAGTGCTTGATGGATTAGGGTATATATGACCCCTCTACAGGACTGTCACCATCAGTGTAATCAATGGGCAGTTCACAAATCTTTTCAGGCATTATGCAATAAGAATGCAGCAAAGACTGCTCAGGTTATGTGTGTTACTGCAGCTAACACAATTTAAGACATCAAAAATGATTTTGATTTGTCAGAGAGATTTGGGATTATATAAATCAAAAGGTTTTTCAATAAAATGTGATTTCTCAGGACCCCTGCCTCTCGCCTGTAATAAATCGGGATAGGCTCCGGCAGACCTTCGTGACCCTGCAAAGGAATAAGCAGGTATAGACAATGGATGGATGGATGGATATGATTTCTCATGACAAAAACATCAAGGATAAAGCCAAATTCACAGCTATAGAAAGTGTAGTTTTTTCTGTCTTCTTTGGCTGCTGGCTTGGTGAGTTTGTATCCTGAACCGGTGATTCTTACACCGCTGGAATCTGTTGAGTTGTAGGTCTCGGTTGAGTTGGACCCAAATGAAGGAAACTGAGTCAGAAAAAAAAATAAACAGAGTCCTTTAATTTAACCTAAAGAGCTGCATCACTAGAGGAGAATGAAATCACGACAAACAATAAAAGAAGAACACATAGGAGCAGGACTGACAACGTGATAACAGATCAGGAGGGAAGGAAGGAGAGACAAGACAATAGACACAGATAAGATAGAGGTGTGAACCATCACGACAGAAGAGAACTGGGGAACTCTAGCAACTAATCACAATAGGGAAACAGTTAAACAAAACTGAAGATTAAGCTCAACCCACCCAAGAACAGAGGCTTCACCAGGAACACCAAGACTAAACAAAGAGAATCACAAGATGAGATGAGTCTAAACTCCATCTACAAGAGCAGCAGACCAACACAAAACTCCAGACTATGACAAAAGCAGACTTTTACTTGAGAGATGTCTGGTCACTCGTTTTGGTTTTCTATGACCCACCACAGCCTCCTCTTTTTTATGATGCGCTCACTTAGCCAGTTGCTGTTGGAACTGTGCTTTGTTAAGGTAGAAATGGTCTTTATAGGCTCAAAGCTTTTTTCTGCTTCTGTGGAAAAAAAATGCAACACTAGTTAAGAGACATAAAAAACAGAATACAATGTCATGCTTCTTAAGGCTGTCATACGGAGTTAGGATAAAAAAACAAATCCTTTCCTGTTATTTGAAATGGAAACGATGGCCTATGGTTACTGTATGAATGGGAATCGGAAAGCCTGTACACTGCAGATGTTTGCTCAGTGCCTCAGCAGGCAGCTTTCTCCCCGTGGACTCCTCTCTTCAGCGGATGGCTGACTTTTTATTCTTATTTATTTTTTGTCTGGAATAAAATGCTTGACTGATGTTTGCTTTCTAACTCACAGATGCCGAAACGTTATAAATGTGTAACTATTTGGATTAAAGCGAGGGGTACGTCCTGGACAGGACGCGTGATAAACAACACGCTAAAAATCAAACAAACAGAAAAACTTTGGTTTTAGTCCACGAGAGAGAATCCTGGATTATGCACACGTAGCTGGCCTGTCATGACTTCTCCAGGTTTTATTGACCATTATGAGTGAAATGTCAGCTAGTTATGTGATTAAAGCTGCAGACTTTTTCTGCTTACTTTTAGGAAGCTTTTAGGAAGCATTGTCTAACTCCTCCCACCTCCCGTCTCTACCATTGGCAAAAACCAGTTCCTTGGGACAGAGGGCCAAAACATCAAAACGTTCTTATTTCATCTTAGCTCTTTATTATCAGACGCATCGTGTTTTTGGATTACCGATCTGCCAGTCTGTCCATCCATAGATGTGTCTCTATATCTGCATGTTCCACGGGATGCTCAGGAGACGGCATGTCTATCCCATTCTTATGAAAGAAAAACATCAGGAACCCCTGGGAGGGATTGCATTACCCCTGACACAGACGTTTAGTTGGACCTGACATTGTAGTGGTTCTAACCTGTTGGTTAAAGGTCAGGCTCATGCTGATATATTGACGCGTCTTTTTCCTATGGTTTCCTCTTCTCTCTTTGTCTTGATGGTGTGAAAGCTTGAAGGGAGGGCAAGGCCACACTTGATTTTAGAGAAGTGAGATGTTTAATCCTTTTTCCTCCCTCCTGGCCTCGCACTGCGATGTAGAGCAGCAGGCTTTTGCTGGTTTCAGTTATACTGTCTCAGAGGTTACACAAGTAAGCGTGCACTGGTGCGGCCTCTCAGTTATCCAGGTCTTAGTGACTGTCCAATCTTGAAACAAGGCCACTGGACTTCCTCCATCTGCCTTGTGTCAAGCCTTTGAAAGGTAGGCATAAAAGTGCGTGTGCTTTTATCATTATACCTTTGTAAAAACACAAGGGTGAAGCCAATATAGTGCAAAAAAGAAAAAAAAATCAAGTGGCTTCTATCTGATGTTTGTATATTCCTGAAATACTGATATAAAAAGGTTCTAATAAACAATGAATCATTATTATCATTTTCTTTGTGCACTATTTGGCCATTTCTCAATTTTCATGTACGCCAGCTCTAACTTTCAGTTTTACTCCTGTCTCTCCTCCCTGCCCTTCCTTCTGCTTGTTGATGTAAATGCACTCTGAAATACTTTGCCGTCTGCTGCCAGGTCCCCCCTGGATCCATCCTCAATAAAATGGGCACCGCGAGAACACATGAAGGGATTTTGACTGAACTTGTCTAGATGCAGACTTTGAAATGAAACCACTTCGGCTTCGACTGATGACATTTCACACAAGAACACAAGTAAAGACAAGGACACATATTGAGAAATGGCCTATTTCTCAATTTGGGAAATTGAGAGTGCCCTCTGTAGTCCTCGTTTCAGTCAGCATTTCAGTTATAAATGACAGATTTGACCAGGATGACTGTACGGTAAAGATCGTTAGAATTGTAGAAAGGCATGGGCTGAGCTACACTAACTGAAATATGGTGAACGTGTTACAACTAACTTCCAGGCTTGTTTGGTCCACACACTCATTTATTTTTTAAATTAACCAGATGTGGGCACAAGTGAGCTCCTGCCACGGTGGCATTCCCCACAGCTCTGACGAATTATCTTAAAAATACAGCTTTCAGGGAACTTTGGGTTACATCAAGGAAAGGTTTGTCCAGTTCTCATACAGTCTATGTAAGCTGTAGTTAATGAATGTGTTTATATGGGGATGCTGTGATTCAGATGAGGGACTGATTGTCCCCTTTATAGCAATGTAATTGCTGCATTTTGGCAATTTGTTCCCTAGGAGTCCAAAGTGTTTATGTGTACTTTGGCATGAGACTGAATTGGATTCACCTTTATATGGCATTTCTGCTGGTATCGGTGTGTGAAAAGTAAGAAACACGCTGAGAAATGCCTTGAAGAGCCGGGCTAAGACTAAATGGTTCTACGAAAGTTTAGTGCTGCAATTATTCCTAAACTTGGAGTGACTTGTTTATTTGCCTTCAGTTCATTAGCTTTTACAGACTGACTCTTTGGCTCTCTTCATTCACTGTTTCAGTTTTGTTTCCTGGCTTCGTTGTTCTCGGTAAACATCCCCCGTGTTGTTGATTTTAAAAATAAAGCCTTGTTGCTCTGCTTCTGAGAGGTGAAAGTGTGTTTCTGCCAATTAGGTACTAAGATGTTGCACTCTAACATCTCTGTTACCACCCAGGAAAAGAGCGTTATTACAGGTATATAGCAGCAGAAAGCTCATAGGCGCATAGACATGAGCTTCCTCAGCCAAAACCACAAATATTTCCAAAGGAAGACACATAATGTAAATATATTTCCACTGATCCACTGAGTGGTTCAAAGACGGTAGGAGTTTCAAGCAACAGTGACTCTTGTACTTTCATCAAGATCAGAAAGGATGCCTGAAGAGTGTTTTTATGTACTGCCTAATTATTGTTTCTATAATGCTTTCTCCAGAAATAATCTTACATGTAGATCTGCCAAGTATGTCTTTCAGCTTCCTTGTGAGTGTTGACTAAAACCAGTAAGGATTAGGAAACCAAACAGTCTCCTGTGAATAATCCTGTTATTTTAATTTTCTTTTTTTTTTTTTAAGTTAGTTGGCAGGTGCATTTGGTCTTTCAAGATTGTAATCTTTCTCACGTTATTTACATGGCGTAATTCCTGGCTCAGGAATGCAGCTTTGGATCTCCTGGTGTTTGTATCAAAATGACTGAAGCTGTTTTTTTTTTTTTTTTTTGCGGTGAAGCAGTGTTCAGAGGAGGCTGGCCGTCAACTACGGACTTCTTTGTTATCTCAAGAGCTGATATTGGTTTGACGCTTTAATCAAACTGCGGGTCATGGATCCAAAGGCGTCGGCTCCTTTCCTTTTTCTTCTCGTCTGCCATTTCTTTTAGCTTAGTTCGATGTGGCACGCAGACGGCTACAAGCCACAGGAGTCACACTGGGAGGCCAACATCTCTCTGAAAGAAGGTGGCGGAGGATGTCACTTTGTCTGGGGCAGAGCGACCTCTATTTCCTTTGTATTTATCCTCTCGGCTCTCCGTGTGGAGATGACATGAGCGCAGATACGCACTGAGTCAGCTGTATAGATAAGTGAACTGCTCCCAAAAATGTGTCATTTCTGAGCCAAGATAAAAGACATTAATATTCTGCGCGGATCAAACTGTGGTTTTTAGTCATTAGACTTTTTAAGTTGGTGGAAGTGGATTTCAGAGCTAAAGGATATTACTGTCTGTTGCAGGATGGTCCCTTTGGGCTGCACCGCCATCTCCGCTATTAAAGCAGCACTAAAGGGGACAGATTAACCTGCTCACATAGACTTTGTGACCCTGTAATCTTTTCCTTTTTACTGTTTGCTCAGATTTCACTTGAAGACTACCTTTTATTAAATGTTCTTCCTCCAAACACAATAAGTCAGTATCCTCTCGTGGTTTTGAAATGTGCTTCTTAAAGCAAAGCAAGTTTTCTGGACTGGTGAACTAATGACCCCTACTTTTGTCTGTTGAGGGAAAATCCAGAAATCGCGCAGCTTTGTGGGTAGTTGAAAGGCTCTATTGTGTTAAACAGACATGCATTATTCTTTTCTTCTCTAAGATGTTTATTCTGCACTGTAATCCAATGTTAACATGTGACATTTACCAGCCACAATAGCATATCTTGTATTGTTTTTTGCTTGTGTGTGTCAGTCCATAGCAGAGCGTAGTCGTATGATTCTGTCTCAAGATAGTTTTTGGCATGAAATGATCAAACCTGCGGGGATGTAGTACTGTGCACTTACAGGAGCCTTTTCATAACATTGAAGCTGCTGCATTGATTGCATCACCTCCCTCCATTTTTATCATGAGTGTACAATATTTTTCACGCAGCAGCAGCCAGTGAAGTGGGTCTGAAGGAGTTAATTTCGGTCTTGTGTCCTGGTCGCCGTTCCCCATCGGTGAGGATTAGCTGTTGCATTATTGGTGTGGGTTATTTGTCTGAGTCATGTTGATGTGGATTGTTTTTGATGTGGTGTGTGTGTGTGTGTGTGTGTGTGTGTGTGTGTGTGTGTGTGTTGGTCTCGTCAGTAGAGCCTATGTGTGTTTGCACACAACACAATGAGCTGAAAGGACAAGTCCTTGTGACCTTTTTGTCTGCTGCCACATTGGCTGGTGTACCAGCATCATTTTGTGAGCTGTCTCATTTAATGGCCTGTCAGGGTAACACTATACTACATGGGGAGGAAAAAAAAAACCCAACATATTATTTTATATGGAAATCTTTTCTTTTAAACTTGCACTTTTCTTTTCCTTTTTTATTGTATAGCTATTATTGTCCTCCAGGACCATTTGGTATGTTGAAACAGCAGCATTTATCATTATTGTCTTTAAAATAAGAGCCTCTACATTGTTCTTATGACCTGACGTTTATGCTGGAGATGATTAATCATCCGTCTTTTTATATGTGACTAACTTGTGTTTTTTTTTATGTGTGTGTGTGTGTGTGTGTGTGGAGGGATTGGAATAACACTGATAACTCCCACTCCCTTTTCCCTTTTATGTTTTGCAAAGGGGATTTGAAATCATGTGAAAGCAGAGAAAATTTCCTTGCTGACTTCTGATCAGTTCAGCTTTAATTTGTTTTCTTGTGTCCTTGTCTGCAGAGCTTCCGCAGACCGTGTTTTCTAATTAGCTTCAATTAGGCTCTTAATAGATGATCTTATAATAATTGAACCTAATTAGCATACAGAAAAATAACCCTCCCCTGAATGCCGTGGTCATACACGGTGTGTTCATGTGAACACTGTTTGCACACTCACTTACATTCATACACAAACTGGGGAGCTTTCATTTAAGATGTGGCATAACTTTGCACATTTTCTTCCAAAGCTTGCATCTCTGGAAGTTCTTGCTTGATTGGGTGTTATCAGGCTTTCTTGAGTAAAGTGTCCTTAACAGACGGTGCCTCAAAGCATCTGATGGAAAAAGATTCTGATTTCCCCCGAGTGTCACAAATCAGCAGCTTGCACAGCAGCGCCATCCACTAGAGCTGCTGAGCCCACAGGACTGGCTGATGAGATAGTGAAAAACTAATCCACGGCAGCTACTTGTGGAACGGCCGCTTTCAAAGCTCTTGCGCTGCTTTAGCGTTTCCTGCTGACTGAGTAGATAGGTTTCTCCTCGATGACCTTACCTTTGTGAATGTGCGTGTCTTTGTGTGAGAGCTCCTGCATCTTGTCAAGGGTTCGTTTGCTGCCCCTTGTTGTCTTCCTCCTGATAAAATGTTTATTTCTACCAAAATAAACTCTGGACTTACCTGCAGGATGACCCAGGCCAATAAAACGAGGTATGACCTCTGCAGGCCTGCAGTGATTACTTCTGGTGTTGACCAGACGTCAAGTGGTGTTTTCAGTTTGATGAGAATAGTTGGTTGCAACAGGAGGGAAGGTGTTATCTTGCCTCTTGTTCCTGATCTCTTCCTTTGTGATCATCTCATTTATTTAGTCTCAACGCCTGCTTCTTTGCCCCATTCTCCTTCACAGTTCCTCTGCTTGCATCTCTCTTCCCATCTTAGCGCTGTGTGGAGATGGAAGGGAGGGTTGGATGAGTTGCTCTCTTTTCAGTGAGAGAGCAACTCCTGACAAGACAGCAGGGAGGCATCTTTTGTCTGAATAAATGCCAGGCTTTTACTCACACCAGTCTGTCTCTTCAGTATGCTGTCATGGGAAATTTATGCATGAATTTCCCATTTCTCCTCAGTGTCACAGCATGACCGGACATGACCCTTGAAAACCCTGTTCTTTAACCTGAAGTTCCTATATTTAACTGGCAGGTTTTCCTGAGTCCGTGACTGTAACTGCTATGTGTGCACGCTGTTACCTATAAAAAGGATGTGTCCAAACATTGCCTCAGACTCAACTGTCCAGCCTTGAGCTGCACGTTGACTCTCGCTGTTGTGCCTTCAGCTAAATAAAACTCAGTCAATTCTCATCAATTCATAACTTTCCTCTGTGCAGTTTATAGAAATTGCCACAGCAATGCCCAGGTTGAAAAACACAAGGCCATTGCAAAAAAAGCCACTCAATTATCCTATGAGCCCTTTCTGCGATACTGCAGTAGGTGAACTTCCACAACATATTTTAAACCAAGGACAAGTGACTTTTTAAAAGTGGTAGCGAAGCAAGGTTCAAGTCACTCAGACATAGCTTCAAAAAAGGTTCTTTTCTTGGTTAGAGCTCCGAATGAGACAAATGCATCCATTCTGGTATTACAGTGTGATGTGAGGAAGAAAATAAAGGACTGTGAACAAGAAGCAATCTGGACTCTGACAGAATCTGAATCTTCTTATTTCTTACTGTCGTTTTATAAATTGAGGTAATGTTCAGTCTTTGTTCTGGTTGTCTTATTCTTCATCATCCATTCAAATTATTTAAGTATGACGTCTGGCTTTAAATAAGTATACAGAAATTGAGTTATCAGAACGTTTCCTTTGGCAAAAAGTGTATTTTATTTTTCTAAAAAACAATATATTGGCACTAAAAACGTTTTATAAATTCCTCTCACGTGTTACATTAATTTTAGTTTGTGGACCAAAATCCTATATATAAAAATATGTTGTTGTTTTTTTTTTTTTCTTAACAATGTTAAAAAATATTAAGTTTAACATTTTGGGGGTGTTTATACTTGTTCACATACACTCAGAATATGAAACATTTTTGTTGATAAAAAGAAAATGTAGGTGAACTTTACAGTGAATACATTTGACCAGTAGCAGTACATTTTAGAAGGGTTTAAATTATTTAGTCAAAGGCAGCTGTAAACAAATGAGTCTTTAACCTTGATCAAAATTGAACTGAGGGTCTCAGCATTCCTGTAGTTTTTTGGGAAGTTTGATCCTGAACTGTGGTGAATAAAAGCTGAATGCTGCTTCTTCATGTTTGGTTCTGCTTCTGGGGACACAGAACAGACCTGAACCAGCAGACCTGAGAGGTCTGGATGGTTGATATAATGTATTTTGGTGTTCAGTGATTTATATACTAACAGAAGTATTTTAAAGTAAGTTCTCTGAAATACTGGGAGCCAGTGGAAGGACCTCAGAACTGGAGAGATGTGGTCCACATTCTTAGTTCTAGTGAGAACTCGGGCAGCAGCATTCTGGAGCAGCTGTAGCTGTCTGATTGACTTTTTAAACAGACCAGTGAAGAGACTGGTGCAGTAATCAAGTCGACTGAAGATAAATGCATGGATGAGTTTTACAAGGTCCTGCTGAGACATTAGTCCTTTGATCCTGGAGATGGTCTTCTGGTGATAGAAGGCTGACTTTGTAGTTTTAATGTATCTCTGAAGGTTCAGGTCTGACTCCATGACTACACCCAGATTTGGGGCCTTATATATGGTTTGTAGCTGTAATACCTGAAGCTGTGTGCCAACTCCCAAACGCCCTTCGTTTGGTCCAAATAAAACTACTTCAGTTGTGTTTTTGTTCAACTGAAGAAAATGATGGCACATCGACTCAGGGATTTGTTCTATGCAGCTACTCAATGCTTGTATGGGCTCATTGTCACTTGGTGACACTGTAATGTAAAGTTGTGTGTCATCTGTGTAGTTATGGTAGTTATTATGTTATTATTACATTTATTATTATTTGAGCTAGTGGAAGCATGTAGAGGTTAAATAGGAGGGTCTTAGGATAGAACCTTGGGGAACTCCACATTTAATTGTTGCAGATAAAGTAATCCCTGTTGTGGAGGACTTCTTAACTGATGTGTCTCCCTGAGCTTCCATTTAATAAAAGACATAGGCTGGACTAACTCAAAGCCGTAGTAAAAGAGAGACTGGCAAACATAGTAGTAGGAAATGGAAATATTTTTCTTCTCAACTGAGCTTTCATCCAGCTAGAAACGACTTTGAGAATGCTAATGTATTACTTTGCACTAATTTCAACATGCGCCCAGCACTGAGTGGAGAGTCAAGACAGGTGACATCCCCCTGGTGACCTTGGTCACTGACCACCTCACTGATGGAGAACGGTATGTGAGATTGCAGTGCAGTGAATCAGACCAGGTGGTCATTAAAACTGTAGTCCTGCGGGAGACCCTCATGTCTACTTTTGTGTTTCTGTCTTACACCACAGACCTGAAATGTAACACAAGCTCATCTGCAGGAATACTAACGTGGCAGCATTATTATTTTATGTGAGGAGGAAGAGGTTTTAGTGAGTAGAGAAGTCCCATAAGAGAATTTGTTGACTGGGCTGACAGACAGCATCCACAGTATTCATGCCAGGCTTTATTTTTGGGCTGCTGCTATTTAAAAACATGCTCAGATAAATATAAAGTCATGGAAATGCAGTGATGAAACCAAGTCTGTTCATGTGTTTATGGTATTTGCAGTGCTTTTGCAGTTAACTGTTTCAACTTCTCTTTGGCTGCAGCTCTTTGAACCACTGACTTTGTTTGTCTTCTCACATTGTTCTCTCACGATATACAGCTACTTTTACGGTCTCACGACATCCTTCTCACATCTGTTGCTCAGCAACCAGCATCACTTTTCCATAGGTTGTTGGCTGGGTGGAAGACAGCACGCAAGCTTGCACCCATAGCTTCTCATGGTCCTTCACAATGCTGAGGCTTCACTTCAGAAAAGGTACTTTTTCTGTGGTAGATAAAGCATGGTTTTACTCAGCTATATGCTGGCACAACAGTGTTGAAGACGCTGATGCCCATGGGGACAATATGCGCTGAGAAAGTCAAGACGGGATCACTGTGAGAAGCACATTGTTCAAACTTCTCACTCACAGACTACAGTTGTGACTAGAAGCAATATACTCAGTGACACTAGTCATGTCCTACTGTACCACTGAGGACACAGAAAATGCTTACTCATCATTAATCTCAGTAACCCATCAGTGTGCGTGTGTGTGTGTGTGTGTGTGTGTGTGTGTGTGTGTGTGTGTGTGTGTGTGTGTGTGTGTGTGTGTGTGTGTGTGTGTGTGTGGCCTTAAATATGTGCTCAATGCAAGTGTTCTGCAGATTTTAAAAGATTAAGCGCCACTGCTTCAGTTTATGGACCAATTAGTCAGTGACTGTTTTATGCTCTGTGAAGCCCCTTTAACTAAGCAATACATCAGCTGAGGCTCACTGGCAGCAGACATAATCTGATTACATCACACGACATCATCAGTGACAAAGCGTTGGAGTGCGTTGGACACTAAAGTGTTGCACTCTAACCAAGAAAGAAAAAGGTCATAATAAAATTAAGCGCTGAGCCTCCCCTGAAGCACCACTCTCCATCCTCCCACTGACATGGGGATCTCTCTCTGCTGCAGCATCTTTAAACCTGAACTACAACAACTCTAGTACGTAACACAGAGAGCCTTGTAGGTTCGTGTGCGGACTTGATACTGAGGTTAATGGTGACAAGTGCTTAGTCTGGAGCAGGGGGATCTGTTTTTCTCCATGTTAATGACCTACTGGGTTTGTTTTTGGGCTGCCATTGATTGCCGTTTTCTCCTCCACTGGATCCAGTATGTATGTGTGCTTGTTTGTTTAGGAGGTTGGGTAGTATCCCCTGCGAGAAAATAGGCAGGACTTGATCAATATCCACCTCAAGACTGTTGCTACATTCAATCAGTCAACACGGCGGATGGTGCGCTCCTGGACACGGTGTTCAGGTTCTTTGTCTGTTTCCCTTCCTCTTTAATGGGTTTTTTTTTTTTTTTAACTTTGTTTCACAAAGCTGTTGTGTTAGTTTTAGTTAACACAGCAGTACTATGTATTTGTGTACAGTCCTGGCTCCTGGAGCTGCCGCTGTCTTCTCTCTGTGTTTGCAAGCTGATGTTATGGCCTGTGATGCTGATATGCTCATATGGCTCTGCTTTGTATAATAGGTTCCCACTCGTATTTAAACCCAATATCAAGGAGCCACATAAAACACTCTCAAATAGAGAAGGGCCACTTATAAGGATTATGGACTGTACTTAAGTCACCTCCTAAAGCACTTTGAAGTCAAATCTCACATAAATGAGCTAAAAATAAGAAAAACCCTGCTTTTATGTACTGTTATTGGTGTTTGTGGTGTTTGTGCTGCTGTTTTTAATTTGAGGCTGTTTCTTTTCATGTTGTTTCTAATGCAGCCTTTAAATTAAGCATCTACTTTTTATTAATATTGAACTACTGTAACGTATTTTTAGTTTGCATGAATTGAAAGTGTTTAAGTTTGTTTTAACGACAATGTTGATGGCAATACATTTTTTTTCTCATGTTTACTTGAAAAGTCAGTTCTTTTAACATCACCTACTTGCACTCATTAGACTGCAACTCCTCAGAGCGTGAGCATTTGATAATTTGACAGAACATAATTAATCCGTTGGTGTTCGTTGACTGTTTGTGTGCGTGTGTAAAAGCACGGTAACGCTAGTGTCGATGGAGCTCAGCTGAACCGGTCTCAGTAAAAATTAAACAAGCTTTCATACACTTCCCATGACCTTCAACCACAATCAGAGTAAATACAGAGAAGGTCTTTCCAAATTATTGCTACCTCCAGTTCATCCAAATTAAAGATGCTTAAAGTAAAGTGTTATTGTTAGTAACTTCACTAACCACCGCCTTGCCCTCTAATCAAAACAAAAAAAAAAAATCTTTAAACTTGAATTAGTGTCATCTCAAGTGTGAAAAAACTGTAGATGAACATAAATTCATGTTTACATAAACAAATATGGAGCATTCAGTGACTTTCATTAAACGTGAATTTAGCAGCAGCATTCTGTACTGTAAACAAAATATATTTTGACTTTAATTAGCCAGACATACATGAGGATTTTCCCTTGACTTGTAATCAAAACAAGCCAATAATGACAGTATGAAGCCATCCAAAGAATCTGAATCACCACACTTAAACTTCACTGCGGTCTGAGGCAAGAGAGGCAGGCGCCGGACTTTATGACGTTAGATGATAGGTTAAGATACCCGTCAATCAATATCATTTCAGTAACGAGAATGCACTCGGATCGTCCAATAGATTCGATCTATTGACGGTCGATAAACAAACTCATTTTAGGTGTCACTGTACCATCAGCGGTTCGTATTTCAGGGAGCCAGCGTTGGTTGAGCAACGGCTTTTAGGAGATGAGTCACAGCTCGTGGAGCATTTAGCTCTGCATTTATCTTTGAGACTGCAGGAATGTTGTGATAAAACAGTGACTCTCCTTTTTCAAATGTGTACCAGTGGGGGACTGTCTGAATTTATTTTAGGCATATTTTAAGCTTCAGACCTGATTGTTTTTGGGTTTTTTTTGGTGCAGTTTATGTATAAAAAACACTTTATGTGGTTTTTACAGACTGAAAGAAAAACATATGTGGCTTTTGAGATAAAATGATTTTAGATTGCTATAAAATGTTGACCCGACGACACATCCTTGACTGCTTTTAAACACTTTCTGGGTAACAAACGACCAGTGAGAGAAATGAAGCGTGTGGCAACCACCTACTTGGTCGTTTTGATACCAGGGTTGCCAGATCTCAGGAGGAAAATAATCGACCGGGACTCAATCGACCCAAGCAAATGTTCATGTGGTTTGGCAAACTGTTATTGCACGGACATGGCAAGTAACGTCAATGACTTACTTATAATCTCAACTATCATTTTTCACTTCATTAAAATTATGGAATGCAAACATGTGACTAATTAATAAAGAACTGCTTTCAATCACCCATTTGAATGAATGATGTGATGATGTGATGTATCATAATGTTTTTTTGGGTCTCAAATCTGACAAAATTGCAAAATGCTCCCCGTGGAAATGCTTAGACGTAGTAGCTCCTCACACGCAGCGATGGTAGATGAAAGGAAAAGTATTTTGGAGCTCATGAAACACTTCAGGTCATCTTTTAATTCCCCAGATCTGTCTGTCATAGCTCAGGGATACAGAATCTTGAGGAATGTTTGTTGGATGAAGAGGAACAGATGAAGATTTGAAAGTACTTCCAGTTTTTAGGGGAATTCGGGAGGAAAACCAATGATTTCACCCTGCATGATTGTGCTGTGTTTTACCAACCTCTTCTGTCACATCCTCACCGCTCTCTCCTTTAATATTAACCACGTGTGCTTGTCCTGAGTATTCAGTTTTGTCTGTGGTTTGTCAAAACCGCCGCGGCAACTTCCAGGATGAACCCGAAGGAGAGGAAAAGCCGAGAGACAAGTCGAGGTGGAGCGGGCAAACAAACTCTTGTAGGATGTTTTTGACTCGTTTAATTTATGTAGATGAGACACAGGAGATGCAGATTCATTAGCTGAGGCCTCTGCTGCTGGCACGTGTTTGTCTGTGAGACAAGAAGAGCTCTTTATCAGATCGATGTTTGACCTAAAGCAACATACAAAAAAAGGAAATAGACTCTTCAGTTTCGTTTTTACTTACCAGGACAGACGCAAAAATAAGTGATATTGTCATTATTTGGTCTTAAGATTTGGTAAATGCAACCTTAGATGAACAGCAACACATATACTGTATTAACTTTGTCAATCTCTTACATTATTATGGAGAAATTTTAGCTAATTGATTTTAACAATATTTCTCCGTCAGTTATGAAGGTTTGCTATTTATTTTGTGATCCTGACTAGACCTTAGCGACACTGTGATTACTTTTCTTTTTCTACTGATTCTCTGATTCATTCAGCTCACTATTTTAATTTTTTTTTAATTTTTATGGCAATTTTAGGCAAGCTGCAGCTGCTAGAGCGATTAAATACTTCATGAGGTAGATGGTATGCTGAGGAGTTTATAGCGGATTCACTGACTGCAGGTGCCCAGTTCCTGCGTCTACAAATCAGGCCCACATCATTACACCTCCACCACGATGCTTTTACAGATGTGTCTGTACTGATGTCCTGCATTTAGATGAATAACGGAAAACATTGTTACAGGATTTACAGATGCAAAGTATATAAGTATTTCATTTCAATTCAGCATTGAAAAAAGATGTGTTTCATAATTATATTTTTTATATATAGGTTGTAATAAGATATAGCCGCATGTGGCAACCAGTTGTCACACTATGCTGAAAAGGTTCCTACACTTGGAGCCCCGTCTGTGAGATCAGCATTGCCAGGAAAAAAGCGCCAGACGTGCCGCCGATTAGTCCCTGTGTCAAAGCTCTGCTTGTCCTATGTTCTTTAAAATAACATTTAGTTCTTACTGGTTATGCCAGTGTTTCCTCTTGTCTTACTCTTCACTTTTTTAGTCACTTTGGATAAAAAAAAAAGTCTGCTAGAAGAGAAAGAGTAAAGTGAATTAGAAAACTGAGGCCCAAATCAAACTGTGGCTGGGTTTCTTGTGTAAAGACTGCTGCTTGTTTGTGGTTTAGTCACAAGAGCCATTGTAATTTTTCACAGCTTCACAGTGTCTCTGCAACAACTCTCTATTTTTTGTTTTCCTCTCTTTCCATTTCTCTCTTTCATTCTTGTGGCTTTGGCAGGACAGTTAATATCTTGCCCCGACTTGCACGCTCTTCACCAGCGGGGTACCCCGTTTTAGAGCCGGTCTAACATCTCTGCTCTCACCTATTTTAATGTCCGGGCATTGTAAATGCGCAATCCTGGGGGGATGTACAGTGTATCATAGTGGAGGCGATACTGCTCATCAGCTCTGAGTCATGGTCAGTGCTACATCTGCAGTTACAGTTGTGGTCAGGTGAAGGAAAGCAGTCGTAGAGACATCTGGAATATGTATCCAGATGTCTTTTTGTCATGTAGCCAGAGCCAGCATTCAATTATAATCACAATTAAATACATGTCGGGCCTGGTTTAAATCCCATTTGCTATATTTAGCAGTATTAACCACTTTTTCGGCTAAAATGGAAAGGAGGCATTGGTAATGTGATCGTGGTGTATTTTCGCAGCACTGACTGGTTTTCTCATGTTTGCTTTTGCTTTTCCAGATTTCCCAGGAGTCAATCTAATCTCGTTACATCGTTCTGTTTTACTTGAGACTTGCTGTGTTTTATAATTTTATGCTCCGTGTTAAAAGATTCACACAGCTGCCCTGATCTGCTGGCAGGGCGGGAGATGTTTTCTCAGACATGCTTAGATGGAGTTGTATCCCTCTGGAGCACAACCACAAGCTGGTTACTGAAAAATGGAAAAAGAATTAAAAAGGGGGGGGTGATATACAGGAACATGTGCTAATGTGCTGACTGCCTGTTTTTTTTTTTTTTATTGTTTACATCCACATTCAACGCCTTGCAATGAAATGGTTGTTAATTTGCACATACTGTACCTCCTGAGTGCAGAAAGCTATGCACAGCCTACTGTTAACCCAGTAAGTATGTACACCCCCAAACAGCTGTAATGTTGAATATCAGCACTTTAAAGTAATTGTTGCTTTAGAAATCCAGTGTGCTGGACCTCAGCCAAACCAAGGAGAAACACCTCACTGTTATTATACTTACAAACTGCACTGTTGGCAGTGTGCTGCTGCAGGTGGGGCAAAAGGGGCCAGCTTATGTCAAAGCGCGACAACTTTCTCCTCTTTTTTTTTTTTTAAAGCTTCTGCGATGAAAGGACTGTGGCTCCAAAAATTAAACTGCTCTGAACTATTAAAATACACTCCCAGTCTCATACCCTCAGCAGGTTTTACAATGACTTTCTCTGCTGCGCCCACAGGGAGCACTGTTGTCCAACTTGTCAGGGCCGGCCTGGACGAGCAGCTCATGCCTGCATGTTGTTTGACACCAGCTGACCACGGGCTGCACATCAGACTGAGTCACAGAAAATACTGCAGACTCAACTATCCAGCCCCACCACCCACCACCCCCCACCTGTCTTCTCTGCTTTGCTAAAATGAACACCCCCCCCCCAAAAAAGTTTATGTCATTGTCTGTGCATAATATGTATTTATATAAAAAAAGAAAAAAAAAAAAGAAAAGTACAGAGACACTACAGTCAAAGGTGCATTTATTTTTAGCACTGTGGTGTGAACACCAGCAGGGTCAGACCATCAGGGAAACTATTCCTGAGTCTGCTGGTGCAGCAGTGGAGGTGCCTACTGGATGGGAGGAGGGGGAAAGCTCTTTAGTTATGCTGGCATACATACTTGTTAAGGATTTCCTTGCAGTCCGTGCGGTGTATGTGCTTTTCCTAAATGTTCTCAGTGGCGTACAGTTGGATGCCATTGACTCTCTATTGCCAGTCACTACACTTTTACGGTCTGATGTGAAGGAAATGCTGCAGTCGGGGAGTGTGTTTTCACTGTTAAAATAAAAACGTTGCAACTCTGCTGAACTTCTCTGTGGTGGAATAAAGGTGCGGTTTTAGTGCCCTCTTGGGGTTTCATATGTCATTGTTCATTTTAATGTCTTGAACTCTCTTTTTTATATTCTTACCTTTATAGATAGGGTTTTAAGATTATGTTTTCATGCTTGGAGGATTGTCTAACACTATTTTGGGGAGGGGGGGGGGGGTGGTAAAGATGACTTGAACATTTTTATGTTTTTAAAAGTCTTGTCAGTGTGTCCTTTAAGTACAGGGTATTTAAGACTTAGATGCAACCAAAAATAATAAAAAACAATTCACAGAGTCAGTACGAAAGCTCCGGGTTCATGTTGTCCCTGTGATCACTCCTCCTGGCTTTCATTTCTGACTGCATCCTAAGGACATGTGTTTGTTCAGATACACAGCCACACACTGTTTCATTGCTACAGGTCTCAAATCAAACAGGCTCTGGGTTTCTTAAGCTTGCTTGACATTTTTTTATTTTTTAGGTTGGTTTTGTTTTTCTGTATCAGCGTCTATTGAGAGCAGCTAAACGTTACGATCTCCCAAAGCTAACACCGACATTTCAAATTCAATCCCATCTCTGCAAACTCTGGCAGACATCTGGTAAATCTTGATGTTGTTTTCAAGGACGTTTTTGATTTGGACAAACATAAATGAGACCTTCGTGATATTCTTGCAAGTACAATTTAGCTTTTAAACAGCATGCCACTGCCTGAGTAGAGAACTTGGACAAACACCACAGTGCAGAAGGAGCTGACAGCAGACACAGAGGATGTGGTTGAGGAAGATTGTCGAAGGGAAGAGGAGGGAAATAATTAGCTGAACTTGCCATTTGAGTGATTAAGCACTGATTTCGAAGTGTGCTCCGTGGGTGGATGGAGAAAAATTGACTGCTGTGATGTTGGTGGAGATGTGACATGTGAGGACTGGATCACTGCACTGCAGCGGGACAGAAGTGCAGTTGAGTTCAGCTCCATCACTGCTGCCCACATACGTCTAAATGGTGTTTGTCCCAGATTAATTTGAGCTTAAGTAATAGTCCATTTAATACCTGTTATTTTATTACAGATTTTCTTTCAAGAGCAATATTTTGCCTCAATGCTATATGTGATAATTCACTTTTATTAATTTCACAGAAAGAGCTGGTTGTTTTCTCATTTTAGAATAAAAGATGAATTTTCTGCACTCCTCCAATAACTGTGCCGAACCTAGATGCTGCAGACTAAATGCTCCAATAACTGTGTCTTGGTGCCTTGTTGGTTTCTGCTTATTAGTGTTCTCGGCAGACACTCTGTCTTGTCTGTTATCACAAAGCGGGAACCACTCACTCTTAATGTTCACATTAATAACTTCAGGCACTTTATTTGAACTGGTTAGTTCTTATTTTCTTTGCTGTATCCTTGAATAAATGCAGAAAATAACCTTCATTCCTTCCAAGCACAGCAGCACTGATGAATATTGCATGAGGGCAATAAATCAAATATTTTCCCCTACAAGGCTGTTAATGTCTTCAACTGGAAGAATATTCTTTGCTTTTATTTCATGCTTTTGAAAAAGGCTGCACCACAATGTTTAATTTAGAATAATGTATTCAAATTCATCAAATTCGTGCTGAAGCAAAAACTGCTTTGTATGTTTTGGAAAAACATGATATACTGTAAAATAGTGGCCATACACAGTAACTCAAATGAAGTAGCTCAGTGGCCTTTCTTCTGTACAGATTTTCTCTGTGAGCTTGTTTTTGTGGGTGGTACGGCATCACTAATGACATATGTGGCTGTTTTATCGGTGCTCTGGTGGACTTTGCAAGCTACATCTCTGTGCATGCCTGTGAGAAGTAAAGATGAGAAAGTTTGGACTTCATTTGCAAAAAAGCTTCAGGAAAAATTGGTTTTAAATCAGGAAGGGGGTCGTTGGTAATAACAAAGCCTCAGATAATGAACCAAATGTGCTGTTCACTATGTTTGACGGTACAGTTACAAGTAAATGGCCCTAAGGACCGAGTAAACTAAGATCCAGTCACTAAGACTGCTGCAGCTGTTGGCTTGGATTAAATTTGAACTTTACGTTTTTAATAGTGAGTATGCATGTGTCCATTCACGCCGCCTTTTCCCCAGTGTAATTATGGCAACTGCGGTGGATATAGACCAATGGTGGAAAAAGAAATATCAAGAAATTAGCCATGGACGCCTGTAAAAGGCAAGAAGAGGAGTAAAGATGAGATGGATGAGATGCACAAGAATATGCAGTTAGAAACGTTCTATCTTACATGAAGCTTAAACACATCACTTCCAAGTTTTATCGTCTGTCAAAATGTGATTTGCTTTCAATGAAGTCCAACTGCAGAATTACTGCAGATCTCCAGGTGGCGCTAGTACTGTACGAGAAGGACATCCACCTGAAACAGCGCACAGCGTAACCTCTGGTGTAGATTTAAAACTTCCTGGTGTTTTTGAGATGTTTAGAAGCTACTGGTGCCGTCTGTGAATACCATCCATCCATGCAATCTTCATCCGCTAATCTGGGGCCGAAGTCTAAGCAGGGGGACCCAGACCTCCTTCATCCCAGACACTTCCTCCAGTTCTTCTGGGGGGGCCCAAGGCGTTCCCAGGCCAGCTGATAAAGTCTCTCCAGCATGTCCTGGGTCTTCCCCAGGGTCTCCTCCCAGTGGGACATGCCTGGAACACGTCCCTAGGGTGGCGTCCAGGGGGCATCCTTTACAGATGCCCAAACCACCTCAGCTGACTCCTCTCGATGTAAAGGAGCAGCGGCTCAACCCCGAGGTTCTCGTGAGTGACTGAGCTTCTCACCCTATCTCTAAGGGAGCACCCAGCCACCCTGTGGAGGAAACTCATTTTGGCCGCTTGTATCCACGATCTTGTCGGTTTCTGTGCCCTTACGAAGGAGAGCGAATTACTTGTGGGCATGAGAGATTCAATTAAGACAAAATTTTAAACAATTTCAAACAAAGCTTAATGGAAAAGTTTCTGGAGTTGCTAGATGAGCAGAAGGTGTCTAAAAATGTAAAGGCTGCAAGCCTTCTTAGCACTCCCCTTCTGCCTTGACTCAGCAGGTTTTAGACGTCGAGTGTATCTTGCAGGCAGCTTTGTGTAATAAGTCACTGGATGCACCACTGAAACTCATTCCCTCCTTTTACGTCTTCCCAACTCACTTTGCTCTCTGGGAAGCTGAAACAGAAACAATACTTCAACATTTAATAGCATCTCCAGACAAGAAAAGTCCATACAAATAAAACTTCAAAATCAGCGGGAAAACATACAAGATATACTCCACTAACAAACAGTACAGTATTGCCTGATAACTAATGCTACCAGATATCAGATGGATATTGTGTCAGATCTGTACTTCTCTGTCATTTCTGGTTTGCCTTCAGGGGGAGGGGGAGGTCTCTAAAACGGATCCATTTTGTGATAAATTGTGAGTCATTGGTTTGTTTCCGGTTAGTCACAACGTGACACAAAGACTGAAGTTGTAATTTCATCGAGCCAGTTCCCAAGGTAACAATGAGCAAAGTTTCAGTCTCCTCTTGAAGGAAATCTTGCTGCGGAGCCTCAGGACGCTGGGTTGCCCTGTAATTTATGGTCCCCCGTTCTATTAGCGACACTTTATTATCCTGCGTGTTGTATCAGAAATTATCGTCCTCCCTTCACCCACAGTTCAAATGGGATATATTTATGAAGTCATTTTAACATTTTAATAAGAAAAATGTCTCACAGAATATTCAAGTGATTTAGAGAACAGTCAAGGACACAGCGGACTCATACAGATGTGAGAGTTTGACTCAAACGGGCCTTATAACATGGTCCGTAGTTAACAGACTTTAACATTTGTCTGCCCTTCCTCATCACCGCCCCTCTGGCTTATCACATGCTTCCTGGACACTGTTGTTCTCTTGAACCACATTACTATGCTGCAGCCACATTTTACGAGCTCTGTTTGGCCTATCTGCTGATACTTTATTGTTTTGTTCTTGTGGGTTTAGCAGCACTGGCACAGATCCTGAACACCACGGCCACAGAGGGTCCCCACATGTCCAACGATACGTCTGGTGATTTGCATAGTTATAATAACTATGACACAACATTTATTAAAATATAAGGATGACAGACAGCTACAGGACATTTGGACATTTATGAAGCAACAACACTGAGAAGTAAAGATCATGGAGTTTTACTTTGAAAGGCACCATTCTGGGTGATTCTTTTAGAGATTTAGTACATTTTTGAGAATGTTTTTTTCATAAGTTTGTACCATTTTTAACCATAAAGATACAGCATGTCTGTAAAAATCACTAAATAGTTTCAGCTGTTCTAGTGTAATTGAATTTTATAACTAATGCTCATAAGAGTTTCATAGCACTAGCGGTCGCTGTTTGAGCCAAAGTGGACTTTGGAAGTCGACTCAGGAGAAATAACCACAAAGTTTCTTGGAATATGCGCTTTGGACAGATGAGACAAAACTGGAGATTTTTGGTCAGTCACATCAGCTCAAAAGCCGCAAAAAGGCGTTCAATAAAAAGAAGACTGTATCTGCTGTGAAACATGGAGGAGACTCAGTCACGTTCTGGAGATGCTCTGCTGCATCTTCCACAGGGTGTCTTGAAGCTGTGCAGGATGCAAAGAAATCTCAAGACTATCAAAGCGTTCTGAAGTGAAAGGTGCTGCTAAGCTGGTCTCAGTTGCAGGTCCTCCTGTAGGAATATAACCAAAAACACACATCTAAAAACTCCCAAGAATGACTGAGAATAAAACATTGGCCTATTCTGAAGTGGCCTTCCATTAGCCCAGATCGTAAATCCTGTTAAGCATTTGTGGAAAAAGCTGAAACATGCAGTCTGGAGAGGAAGCCCTTCAGACCTGAGACACCTGGAGCAGTTTATTTATGAGTGGACCAAAATTCCTGTCTAGAGGTTCAGAAGCCCCTTTATTGCAGTGATTGACTCAAAAGGTGCAAAAAAATATCAAGTCATGGGTACCAATTAACTTGTCCACTGCAGTTTCATTAGTGTTTTTTTTTTTCAATGATTCTGTTATACCATAATTCAAAAGAAATGTCTATTTTTATTTTGTAAGTGTTAATTAAATTACTTTTTATTATTACTTTTGTTGTTTCAAGTTATTTCCATGAGCATTGAAAGGTTTTCTTTCTCTCATGGAAGGATGCCAGGAAATTCTTTGCATGACTGTAATGTTGACAGGTTCTGCCTAAATAAAACAAAATAAAGATAATTGACAAATCTGACAGCACCAAAGCCACGAAGCCGCACTGCAGAGTTGAGTTTCTAGGAGCTTTGTCAGGTTACTCTCTTGAAATGCAAAAACTTATTATGCATTTAATTGCAGCTTTGATGGAGACAACGCTCAGTGGAGTTTGGCCGTGACTGGAGAGCCAAAGACAAACACGCTTGTAATTCAAATGCTTTAATCTAATGCAGCTGGGATCTTTAACAACAACGGCACCAAGGTGAATTGGTGAGGACTGTAACAGATCACGAAACTCACACTTCGGGTCTTATTTTGAGAAACAGTTTTGAGCCACAGATCAGATCGTTTTAAGGATCAGGAAAGTACAAAATTTCAAAACAATAGCATATTAAAAGTAAAAAAAAAAAACCTTAATTCAAGAGAAAAAAACAGTAAAAAACAAACTAAAGTATCTAATACCCCTGTAGAGGCACATTTTAACTACTAGGTGACCGCAATACTGAAATAAGACTGAAATAATGTCACAGCACTTGAAAATAAAGACTTGGCAATGTGGCTCGACGTAGTGAATCATTGAATTATCTTTTGAATGCAAAAGGGTTAAAACGTCCATCTCAAGGTTCAGTGCAGGAGTGACACAGAGATTCGACAGCACGGTCGTTTTACAGAACAGAGCTCGGTGCTCTTTAGACAAAAATAACCTGCAGTTCTCAAAACAACATCTTTGCAGCTGAGTCAGACAGCCAAACCCAAACTGCCCAGACACAATACTGGTCCGAACTGAGTGGACTCATATAAACATAGATTAATGAAGGTCATAATGAGTGATGTCAATAATGAATGGAAAAATGAAACAGTGTAGAAATGAATGATAACTTGTTAAACCCCAGAGGCAAAGTGCACTCGCATGTTTAGTGCTCACAAAATACCCACAAGATGCGAGCCAAGGAGGAAAGCAAAAACAGCAGATAAAGGGCCTCTGAGCATCTAAAATACCAATCAAAAGGAACAGAAATAAAATAAAAAAATTAGAGGAAAATAAAATAAAAGAGGAAACAGACTACCAGCAGCACATGTGTAGTGGACTTTGTGAACTTATTCAATGCTGTTGTTCTGTCTGGGTGAAGTTGTTTTTTTTTTCATTTAACTTCAAACTAAGTTTAGGATAATCAGTTCATTCTATGAAATACGAATGTATATTACTTTAATGTTTATAAACGGTTCCTTTTCCTCTACTAGAACCTAAAACAGTGGTTTTCCACCAGTCATGAAGACCACAGTTCTCTAAATGTAGTCTTGTCCAGGGATTTGCCAGGTCTTAACCCCATGAATTTTCAAACTCAGATTGCAGTGAAGCGAGACGTTATACCCTTTTATCTACACAATTCTCCTAGAAATCACCATACTTTTTACATATTTTCATGCAAAACGCCAACTGGAGACCAACAGAGGACTCAGCATTTGTGTGCCCTGTCCTTCGAGCCATCGTGTCTATACAACAGTACTTCTGATTAATAAAAGACAGCCGTCGCCGTCAGCCCAGGTTCGTTTCAGGCACTACCTCAAAAAAGCCCACCCAGCCCTTCGCTGGGATCGGCAGCTCGCCATTAGGTGCCCTTCCACCTGTTTTATAACTGATGGGTGACTCATCCTGCAAGTCTTACACGTGTGAATCTCCCAAGAATCGTCTACATCAATCAATTAACCCCAAATCCCACTGGGTCGTGGCACAAAGCAGGGGCCAAGCAAAACGACGTGAGAAAAAGATTGGAAAACGTTCAGCAGATAAAGCTCTAAATGTACAATAACCTCAAACCCACAAGCAGCCAAAGATTCCTGGACATGAAAGTACCAAAACACGGCAAAAACACCAAAAACATATGATAAAACCCACCTCGACAACAGCAAACAATAAACACACATCCACTTAACAAAGCATAAAACAAAATTCACTCACCTAGACAGCCTAAAGCTGACATCAGACCAATCAGGCGACTTTCCATCACATAGTGATCCAACTTTTACATCTACCACAAAAAGGCGACGAGATTAAACACATGACAAGGAAAACCATCCTCACTGGTGACTGGATCTACTTTAGGATACGCACATCAGTGGTGTTGATCTTTTCATGTCTTTGCCTTTATCAAAGGTTGCTCGTGGTTTTGTAAGACAACAACATATTTAATCTCACACTTATGTGTAAAAATGTTAAGCCTAGGAGGTAACGGTCGAGGTTTACAAGGACTAATCTACTGCTTTCAGACACAAAACCCATTTATTTAACACTTTTAACAACAGCAACAGAGCAGGTGGGAGTAAATGTGACCATTCAAGCAGACCTTTAAATGTCTTTAAATTACAGGAGCAAACATTCAGACTCATTTGTGCTTCATGGGATATCTGGCCTCTTCTTCTTTCTAAAGCTGTCTCCTCACTAAATGAGGAGATAGCAAAGTTTATTAAAGTTTATTAATTACTTAAGAGTTGCTTCTGTAGACATTTCTCTCAGGGAGCATTTTAAACGTTTTATCGTAGATGACTGCAAATGACTTTCATTGGTCACAGAGTCTTCGCAGGACTGTGTGAGAGAACAAAATGTGAATCAGAAAGAAAATGATGTATCTAGAGGTGGAGAAGCCAAATTGGAAACCTGGAAAAATCTAAATACATTGTGGAAGGAGCAGAGAGAAATTCCACGTCGCTGTGTCCTTACGTTTTCAGAGCATTAATTAGCCTCACATCATTGCTGACTTGTATTTATGGCACTTTGTCATTTCCAGTTGCCATAACAACAGTCACACCAACTAATGGGATTGGCTTCATTATCATTTGTTGGGAGATTTAGGATTAAGATTCATCAGCATGGCAGACACGTATGGGTGCATCAGTACGGTGAAGTAATGAGCTGCTTTTCACCGTCAACCGTCTTTCTGGTCCAAAGGGGCTCACTTTGCCCTCCGTCACATGGAGGGCAAAGTACATTTATAAGTAGAAAACTCCCGCTAGAGCAAATGTTTTTTTTTTTTTTTCAGGCTGAAATTGTACCCATCCTAGTGATGTATCAATATGCATCTGCTAAGCTTGAGTTAATACGTGGATTAACATTCAGAAGTGATTTGTTCAGTATTAAAGCTGCATTGCCTCGCTGATCATGTCTGTATTTCGTCTCTACTATGTCTGCGCATGTCTGTTGATACTCAAACACAGACGTACACAAGAGTCGCATGAGCAGTTTTGGTCACAATGAAGCAGCGTCCCGGAGGATGGGCCATGTGGACACTTGTATCATCGTGAGAGCATGCCTCCCTCTTCAGAGATACAGCTGTGTCTAAAATCAGACACTGTGTACATCTGACTGGTGGAAATCAGTAAGAGCGCCGATGTGACTCATCCATGTGTGCTGAATGCACACACGGACAGACAATAGCTGGCTTTTCAAATTATAATTTGCTTTCTTCACTGCTCTCTGAAAATGCCTCTTTTCTCCTTGTCTACATCCTCTTTCTATCATCACCCTCTCCCGTCAGTCGTCTCTCACTGCTGCTTGTGGACCGTCCCCCTGTCATCGCTGCCTGTCAGGGAGTACGCAGCTCGAGGCAGCAACGTTGTACTCCTGTCACCTGTCATCACACTAATATTTTCACCCATAAACTCCTCAAGGATTTTTTTGTTGCTTTCTGTTCTGATCCACATATAACCGTCGAAAAGAGGAAAACAGTAAATATGGGAACACGACATCTTCGTAAAAACTGCATCAATATTTGTTAATTTCTCTTTGCACAAGCAGAGCAATCATTGTTTGCACTGGAGCAATAAAAAAAAATCTAAACTCATGCTAGTCTGATATTACACTTGAAATGTTATCTGCAGCCAAACTGCAAGTTGAACCTGATTAGTGTCCCACAACAAGGACAGGTGTCGCTGATCCCCAGTTGAAAAAAAAACAATCCACAGTATCACCACGAATCCTGCAGAGTCGGTGCAGCCGAAGGAAATCAATAGTGTTATTTACGACACTGGTTTCACATCCACCAGAAAACATTTATTCATTACACTAAACAGAGGACGTGAAACATGTGAAGGGAGCTTATGTGAAGATTTCATCTTTTTTCATCTACTCGTCATAAGCAGACACACCACAAAATATTTATATTTTTGCTAAAATTAATATCACCGAAGGCTCACACATAAGACAGTCTACCAGTTTATATAAGTCCGGTCCATAACTACACAAGTATTGGATTTTGTTTAAGTGTTATACAGTGTGTGAGCAGAAACATAAAAAAACAAGGCACAAAACAAAAAGAACAACAAAGTTCATTTTATTTATTCATCTATTTTTATTTCAGTGAATAGGATTGTTTTTCCAGTGGTAGTTTCAGTTTTTGTCTTAGTTTTCGTTAACTTCATGCATCAGAAGCTCACAACACCGGAACTGGAAACTGAGGCATCAAAAGTCACTGCTTGTGCTGGATTTGCTTTTCCTGAACATGTCATTATATTCTGTTATCCAATAGTTGTTAGCAGAATTGGAGAGCAAGACTTTGGATATATGGAGAAGGTGGTGATGAGAAGTGAGAGTCAGGTGTGACTCAGTAGCCTGACTGGGATTCCCGCCTACCAGCACATTAAAGGAAAGGTGACCGCGCCATAACAAAATAGCTGTTAAGAGCCTAAAACATCTGTTGACATAGTTTTGGAAACATGCTGAGGAAATACATGTTAGTTGAATTTTTATAAAGGTTTCTGAATCAATTTTGATCCTTACTTTTTTCTTGGCCTCCATCTGAACCAGCCAGGTTATTCCTCATTAACTTCTTCAAGATACTCCAGGGAACAATTTCCCATGTACATGTGTGGGGAGTGTGAAGCGCACAGTTCAGTGTCTTTGAGTTTTTAATGAAAATGTATCACCGTGAATTAGGCACAGCTCATTCACGAAACGTCAGGTCCATTTTAACGAAAAGAGACGCGATAAAACTGCATCTCCTACTGTAGACTGAACGTTGCAATTTGTAGTAACAGCTGGAGGAGAAAAGAGGGATTGTGTACAGATCTTTTTATTCTGAGAGGCAGTTTTTAGACTCAAAAGCAACACGATGCTGTTTGTGGAATTATAGACGTTTTGGTGTCTGTAACAGGTGCTTGGGTAATAAGTGCCAGAAATATTAGAGAATATAGATTGGTCTTCTTGTTCCTCTAGGGAATAATAAAAGTGTAACACAAGATAGATTTGAAGAAAGCTATGGTTTTAAGGATGTTTGTGAATGCATCTGGAAGATGAATATGCCCATTGTCTGTTTACACGTATTGTATTATTATTATTGAGGCTTTGTTGTCAGTGTGGAAGGTCATCTTCAGACACATTGAACCTTTAGATGCTAGGATCAATACTCCCACTACACAAAACCTTTTGTGTGTGTGTGTGTGTGTGTTTTCTTCTGCTTTTGGCTTTGTTTGTTGTGTTTTCTTTGTTTGTACCTGGCTGCAGTCCCATATAGATTCTCACTTTTATGTTTCTCCTTTTACCATTTTTGTTTAAAGTGCTTAGTGATTTTTGAAAAGGCTGAATGACTTGGAATAAAAAAAAAACAGGTTTCCTACTTGCATGTTGCCACAGATGACAGCGAGTCATTGTTCACGAGACCCATTTCAGCATGAACACTGCATCTCTAACCCATCTCCACTTACAGTATTTGGACATTGTGTCACAAGCCTAGACAGAGGATTTCATTGTAATTTCTAAGTCATCCTGGCTGAATTTATCCTTGACTGGGTTTCATGAAACCATGTCACCGCCGTAGAGATTTATCTTGAGCTATATCCCACTCCAGACCGGGCTGACAGTCAGGCTTGATTTAATCCTGGCGCTCTAGCTGATCAGTCAGCAATCACTCCGATTAGAAACCAGCGTCCTGAACCGGAGGAAACTGGACTTCCATTTGAGTGGTCTTCCGTTTACCATCGCCTGGATGAAAGCATCTACGTGGATACAGATTCCAGTCTGTTCAGCTCATTTTTGTTTTATTTTATTTTTCTTTCATTTTGGCTTCAGGGCCATCCCATGTTCCCATTCGTTTTTTCACAACTACCTACCTAACATAAACAATCTCCTATGTTTTAGGTGAGAAATGGGCATCTCCAGAGAATTTATCAGCATGCAATAAGCATTTTATGAATAAAGTCATCTGCTCGATGATTTCATATGCTTTCTTTTTTTGTTTTTTCATTTGTCTATTTATTTATTGCTTTTGCAAACAGCCAGCTCTAGTGTTGTCACTCCCTTCTGTTGCACACTCCTCAAGACCGACCAATAACATGCTCCTCCTTCATTCTCCTTCACTCCTCCTCTCTTGTTCAGTGTTGCACACTCTTTTGCTGAATCAGACAGAAATGAAGCTAATTGAGTAGCTTCATTGCTTCAAATGTTTTGTTGTAGACTTCTGCCAAACTCAGATCAGACAAAGAGAAATACATTGGTTTAAAAGAAAAAAACAAGTCATTGAATGCGTCTTATGTAGGCCTGTAGGACGCAGTGTGATGCCTTTCATTGCAATGCAAGCTGAGGGTAAATGCTTAAACGGCTGGAAATGGGAAAATATTTGAATGAGATTCAGATTTAAATTATTTAAATGGCTGCAAGGCAGCACGGTGGCTTAGTGGTTAGCACTGTTGCCTCACAGCAAGAAGGTTCCCGGTTCAATTCCCGGCCCGGTGGGTCTTTCTGTGTGGAGTTTGCATGTTCTCCCCGTGCTTGCGTGGGTTTCCTCCGGGTACTCCGGCTTCCTCCCACAGTCCAAAAACATGCAGTGTAGGTTAATTGATCTTCCTAAATTCTCCCTAGGTGTGAATGTGAGTGTGATTGGTTGTTTGTATGTGGCCCTGGATAGACTGGCGACCTGTCCAGGGTGTACCCCTGATATGCGTCGGGATAGGCTCCGACGGACCCCCGTGACCCGGAAACGGATAAAGCGGGTACAGATAATGGATGGATGGATAAATGGCTGCACCTACTCGAAAATCCATAAAAGCACCAATTTTGACGTGAAAAGCCTAGTTCACTGCCATTAGCAATGGAAAAAGATAAAAGAAAATCGTGTAAAGCCTTGATAGGTACCTTGCTGAATTCCTCGTTTGTATTGTCCGGTGCATCAGTGTACATTTGCAAAAGTACAAATACTGCCATTTGTTTTCTGTCAAATGCCAGCTTCATAATGGTTGCCCAATTATTCAGAGAGGTTTGTGGTAGGACAAAAGGGACTTGACAGCGAGATTGGTGGCTTTGATGTTCTAATGATTTTTTTTTTTATCCTCTGCTGTAGCTAAAAAGAATATGAAGTAATATGAAGCTCAATAGGGTCATTTTGTCTGTTATTTACATTATACAGAATACTATATGCAACTACTAAGTTTTAAAATATTACTTATTTCATATGGGAAATCTATTTACTACAGTTTGTAAACAGTGGGTGTTTTTTTTTTTTTTTCTTTCTTTTTCTTTGGCAATAGCAGGCAGCTGATGGCAATTAGACGGGGAGATAAATGGTTGCCATCAAGGCTGTCTGTTGAGTTGAAAACTGGGGTTGTGAAGGTTAACGCTTGCTCATGGTGAAGTAAACACACAGCGTGCCCTTGCATGCAGCCTGTCTGCCAAGTCTCTGCTCTGCCAATGTCAGATCTCAACGGAGTGCCATACCAGCCTGAATGAAGTGAGTGTGCAGCGGAGAGAAGAAATGTACTGTAATTACAGCTGCTGAAGTGGTTTAACCATGTTATCAAACCTTATAGTGTAAATAATGACAGTGAACACCTCGCAGCCTATTAATCAGGAGTTATTAGAATATAGATTGCACTGTGATCGAAAAAATATGACACGCGCCTACATGTATATGTAGAGATACGACAATGTCGGCTGCATGTTGTCCTAAAGTAATGTTCATACAAGTGTCTGTTCTCTTCACCTTGTGTTCCACATCCTAAAGACACACACACACACACACACACACACACACACACACACACACACACACACACACACACACACAAAGCTGCCTACCTGTGGGACAGGGGCTGTCTGTCTACTCAGTAATAAGCCACAGCATGACCTCGCAGCCAGAATCAAGGTACCAATGAAGGGGAATGGATGTAGTGTCAGGGCTGTGTCAGTCCTTGTCATCGCTGTCACCGGGGTTTGTTACTTCATTAAACTGAGTTATAGAAGAGATGACCTGCCACAAGTAAAACGTGTTACATTTTGTACGACTGAATGTCCCTCAGTTGAAGAGTAATAATAGTAGTTAGGTGGAGAGTTAAAGCAGAGAATCTCCTCTCTGCAAATACTTATTTACTTTGATTTACAGCATGATTACCAATATAAGCCTAAATTAATTTCTGTTTCAGTTTTGGTGCTGCCCTTTCTGGCTGCAAATTACAAGTGCACAAGTGACTTTAAAAAAAATTAAAAAAATTATGCAATGAGGCTTTTACTTCAAAGCTGAACAGTGTAAAAGATCATCTTTCTTGCTGCTTTGACCAGCCAGCAGTGGATGAGCTATTTCTGCCTTAACTGAATTCGATATGAGTGTTATATAGCCTGGCTGCAGAGCATCCAGCTATGTGATGTCCATACTAAGCCAGAAGAGTGCATTCATCTCTTTCTGACCTCGTTAAAGCTGTTGTTTTTGCTGCATTTCTGCATTTGTGGTGTTTGTGCTTTCTGATTTAAACGCTGCAGCCCCCTGAAGCAAAACGTATTCAAGTTTTATTTTCCCTTCCTTCGCTTTTCCTCCACTTCCTCTCTTTACCTGTAATGCAGCTGCTAAAACAAACCCGAGAAGACCAAAGCAAGGACAAGCTGAATTGACTTTTTATGAAAACTCTCTCCTTTGCTCTATTTTTGTCTCTAAATACAATGCGTCTCATATTTGAATACATACAGTCTCGGAGCAGTGAGACACACCGTTAAAACCACTTAGTGTTACAGTGATCTGTTGCTGTGGGTTGTTCTGAGCGTGCACACTCGAAACACAGCTGTTGTCGTCCAAACAACAAGGGCTTCATTGTTTAAACAATCAACACTCTCCCACTTCCAGATGGGAGTGCAAAGAAAGTTAGTTTCATTGAGGTTCATTAATGAGGATGTGGATCAGTTTGTTTAAAAACATTTTAAAGCAAAAATACTATCATCTGGTCAAAGCCTAAGATAGCCTCAAACAAAGTGGCAATGTTATGTTACGGTAGATTTTAGACTTCCAGATAGATCTCATATGTGCCCTTTAATGATGAAGCCATTTGATTGCAACCTTGCTTTGTTAGTGAGGCGAATATGGTGGATCCAGGAAAAGTTCAGATTTTGTCGAAAGTGACGGTCCAAATGTTGACTCTGGCTTTAAGTGAGCTGGGGTCTGTTGGGTCACCATAAGAAACCTTGAGTTTCTGCCCGTCTCCTCCCACCTGTCCTCTGACAGTCCCTGTTAACAGCTGCTCCAACGTTCATTCAGTGGAGACTGCACACATGGTTGAGGTGCACAATGGGGCAAGATGGACTTCACCATCTTGCTGTCTTATCGATTTGAGAAGGAAACACTTTGTAAGTTGAGTCACAGACAAGTTATTGACCGCTTTGTTAAAAAAAAAAAAAAAAAGATGGTACAAGTAATTTTTTTTGTGTGTGTTTGCACCTGCAGAATATTTGAATTTAGGTAATCTACTGTGTTTGACTGTGTCACTGAAACAGATTGTTGGATTGTTTTGAAGTCATTGCCCTGAAAGATGGATAAAAAATAAAAGCCAATCAACTGCTTTACCAGATTATTTCTTGAATCCTTGACTGTTGCAGATTTTAAATGCCCTGCAGCAGGTTCATATTGTCTGACGGGCACAATGAGGTACTGTATGGGTGCCTTTTATTGACCACATTGATTTGCCATGTGCACTGTATTATCATCAATCCAATATGCATGTCTGTCTGCCATGTGCACTGCATTAGGCCTGTTGGGTTGTTTTCAGTCCTGCTCTGTTGGTAAACAGCCATGCACCGTCATTAGCATTCTGTCTGGTTCTGTTTTCATTTATTTGTTCTCTCTCACTTCTCTCTGATCTGTCCCTGTTATTTTTTTTTATTTTTTTTATTGAATCATTCATTTTCCACTGTATAATTGGTGAAATCACAATTGCAGCGAGGTTGTCCCATCAAATGCATTAGCTCTGATAAATTGTGCCGGCATGTTTTGTCTTAAAAGGTTAAAGTGAAGCGCAAAACTTCAGTGCATTTGAAAAATACCCCTCTTTTAATGACTGCAATCAATAGCTTTTACTTCATCATTCAGTGCTCTATTCTGGGTCCTCTTTTCTTAAATGACCTCTAATAAAGCCTGCTGTCCTCAGAGCTGGACGGAGCCACAGGGCTGGCTCTCACACACCTGTCAGTCTCACTTCAGGTTTCTACATCCGATTTTGCATCTTATGTGTACGTATGCATCGATATGTGTCCCGCTGTTGCCAGACTGTTGAGTCGAGATGTGACAGACTGATGTGAGGTGTGTACTATTGTGGGTGTGTGATGTAATCACATTGATTTTTCTCATAAATACATACTGCCACAGTAGCTTTTGTGTTAGGATCTGTACACTTTAACTGTATAAAGGGATGCATGTCCTCACAACTAATGCAAGGATGCTCAGGGCCTCTTGGGTACAGCTGGCAATAGCTGCTAGTCAGTCCACCTCAGAACTGAACAGGGATCTGGAGCTTTTGTTTGGTACTGGAGCCTCTTATCGTCAGGGACACGTCGCCTGTAATAGAACAAGGATCTCCCAAAAATAACTCCCTTCTCCTCTCCACTTGATTCAGCCCTAATTATTCCTCTGCATTTCTTTTCCGTGCGTTTCTCCTCTAGACACGGGGGAATTCACTGAACAATGCTCCTCTATATACTGTACCTCTGTGTCATTTTTGCCACAGAAATAGCCACGTATTCCCGATCAGCTATTTGAGACCACCTCTTCACATAAACCCGCACATCGTCTCACACCCGCAATGCCCACTGCCACTAAAGCGTCGCAGCCCAGCGTATAGTTCAGTGCAGCTGCGAAAAAATCATCTCACTGCAAAAACTAATTTCTAAGTGAGAAAAAAAACTTGTTTCAACAAAATAAGAAGACTCACAAATAGCAATTATTTCGTTTTTAAAATGTGTGCAACTGATATGTTCAAAAAGCACACAGAAGAGGGAGGGAATGGCAGTCCAGCAAGTTGCAGCATGTTGCAGACGCTCTTGTGGCTAACTAACAGCAGGTCTGTCTTCCCATGCCTGTATGCAGCCCCTCTTTAAATTAGGAATTGATGTTGCATGTGTTCACTACCTGTAGCTTTCTCTCAGAGTGGTTAAGAGCATTCTTGGCACATGAAGTCAGATATTCATCTGCATGGAGATATTTGGCAGCGTTAAAGAACAGTCTCTGGCTGTGACTGTGGGCTGCTACTGCTGCTGCTGCAGATATGAGATACAGGTGGAGAAATGGGATCAAGGCATGAAAGAAGCAGCCTGATGGAGTCTCAGTTGGAGTGTTTGATGAGGGGGACTGCCAGGGACTGAGGTATGGATTAAAGAAGATTAGAGTGTGGTGGAGAGTTGAAAAAGTGAAATCCTCGTGTGAAAAAAAAGGGAACCTAAAGTAAAACTTTGCTGTTTTTTCATGATACATTTTTGTTCTTTTCCTACTGAGCGTTCGTATGCATCTGTGCCCTTTTTAAAGTCTTCAATCCCAAGCATAACATTAAAACTTTTGTAATATGTTTGCTTTAGAGCCATCTGCAATATATTTTCTGAAAATTGTTGTCATTATAGAGAAAAGTTGGGCAAAAGAAACTGGTATTAACTGAACAACTAAAATAACATTAACAGAAGGAAACGCTGAAATCTCTTAAATATCTCTGCACGTTGCTGAGTTTTTTTTAATTTTGTTTTTTTTTATAATGGAAAATAATCTGGAGTCTCTTGTTCTTTATCTCTTTCTCATTTTCTCTCATAGTTACCATGCAGGCAAAGTATTTTTATTGGGTACCCTATCAGCGTAGCACACATTTGACTTGGATTGTATCCAGAAATGAAGCTCATTATTGGCGTGTCAGATAATCATAACCAGGCAAAGTTGGTTTGCAGAGAAGTTCCCCCATTGGCCAGAGGCTTTATAGCAAAGGATGAAAACGGGAAGGAAAAAGTAGGGCTAAAGTGAAACTCAGTGGGATGTAAGCCATAGTTGGGGTGCGTATGGACTGATGGTGTCAAAATTTAAGACATGAAGCTCTCTAAAAGAAAGGTTAAAGAAAAGAAATATTCAGAGCTGATGCAGAAAATATGTCAGAAACAGAAAGCAAATGGTTAAAATCAAACGTGGCGTTATCCTAAACCACTGCTATCTTGATAATCTGCCTACGAGCTGTGTCTAATTGATTCTTCTCCTGCAAACAGTCTTCAGTAATTACTTTGACTTTGCTGCAAAGCACTGGATAAGCTCAACATTAAAAAGCATTTGACCATGTCAATATTAACACTCCCAGTGCAAATGTGTGCTTGCTGTAAGAGGCAAAAGTGAGGATGAGTGCCAGGTTTAAAAAAAAACGTGAAAATCAGATTATATATAAACACTGTTAATATTAGCTGTAAATACGCTGGAAATATCTGCAGATTAAATGCGTCAGCTGTGTGAGATGATTGTCTGAGTGGTGGATAAACTGAACTGATTGGGACGTTAAACCGTCTCACGAACGTCTGATACTTTTATGCAGCTTTATTCCAACCATTTCCGCAGAGACGGACCAGACAAACAGCCAGGCAAGCATTAATTTCTAAAGACAAACAATCACCACTTACCTGAGATGCATGTTTCTGGGGGAATCCTGAATACCAAGATGATTCCCCATACAGGCATGAAAACATGCAAAATCCACACGGAGAGGTCCCATTCAAGATTCAAGCCAGGACACCACTGGCGGTGAGGCAGCAGCTCTAATCACTGTACCGCTGTGCATCATAATATTTAAAAATATCCTTCAGTCATGAGCATTCTGCATTTTCCTGTGTCATTTAATACTGTAGGGAGTTCTTGGTATACCTTCATATGTATTTTGTTGCTTATATTTACCTTTATTTACCTCTTAACTTAGCAAGATAGAAAGTCTGTAGGGTTGAAAAGATGTATGTAAATAAATGAAGTAAGTCTTTATGTGCATGTTGCAAGAATTAACCAAGTATTAGGTACTGAGAACTAAGTAGCCTGCATTAAAGTGCTTAGAGAGGATTTAAAGAACATAACAGAGTCTGTGGTGTTTACCTGGGGTCTAAGCTCCCCAGATACATACAGGTATCTGATGACATCTGTTGGCATCTGGGCAAAGCAATCCCACTCTACAAAGACCCCATCTTACAATTAAGGGCACCCAAAGGATCTGTTACTAATGTCATGGTAACATTCTCACCAGTATCAAATAAAATAAAATAAAATAAAATGCCTTTATTGTCATTAGACAGATGTGCAATGAAATTTGAATGCATCTCCCACAGTGGAATCCAGCAACGATTAAAGGAAAAGAAAACGATAAAAACAGGCCACGGAGACAACAAACGAGAAGCAAAGAGCCCAGTATCTTAAAGTACAAAAAAAAAAAACTATCACAGGATACTAAAGATAAGATTACCCCAGTAAACCCTCAGATAGTCTTTGTCCAGGCCCTGATGTGATATATCTGCTGTGGCTGCATGAGGAGGACCTCTTCAATATTAGGCAGGGTTTTGGGGAGCATATTCAGAGTCTGCTCTTGGGGTGAATCTTTCATTGTCTACACTAATGTGTCACAGCTCTCCGGGTTCCCACACATGCAGAGAAAATAATACATTTAATATCATATACATATAAACCCTCGTCCAGTTCTAAGGTTTTGCATATCAGAACAATATTTAAAAAAAAACAACAAACATCTGGCTTTTACTAGTTGTTAAAGATGAACTTTGGATAAACCACACATTACACAGTGTCATTATTCTTTTAAACAGAAACTAAGCCAAAATGAAGAAGCAGCGCGTAGGAAAACTAAGCTCATCCCATGATTCGGTTGCTTCTTCTGGGATTTATATCCTCGCAGTGAAAGTAAGATTTGTGTGCGTGTGTGGTTTTATGAATCAGCCCTGGTTAATTTCGAGTGAGCACGTCAGGCGGCGTTTAAGGAGAGCGAGACCAGCATCAACATCATCTCTGCTGTATTCCTGCTGTGGTCACACTGTCTGCAGAAAGATGGACAGGTGGTTTTAAAAGGAAGATGAGACACATTCAGCATCCAGATCCACTAATCTCTTATTTGACGCACAGCGCAGATGAGGAGGAAGTGGAGGCAGCGGTATGGAAGGAGACGACAGCATGTTTGAGGTTCCTCTTTATACATTCATTCATTCAGTGAATGAATAAACCTCACCAAGGTCACCGAAGAAAGATAAACAGGATTATTAATGCACACTATATGAATAAGCTCCCCTGAAAAACACTTGAGTCAGAGCTCTATTTAAAAAAAAAAATAATCAGAAAAAATAATTTATTAATATATTCTATGTACAGTATGCACTTTTATATAATGAATACCAGATGGAATCCCCAACCTAGTTTGCAGAAATGCAGCCCCAAACATGCAAGGAAGCTCCACGATCCTTCGCTGTTGCCTGCAGGCACCCAGTTGTACCGCTCTACAGCAAACAATCTGCCTTTTGTTACAGCCAGGTATTTCAGATGTTGACTCATCAGTACGGCACACCTGCTGCCAGCCATTTTTCTGTACCCCTCTTCCCATGTTTTCTTGCATAGCTGAGTCACTTGCTCTTGTTTCCACATTGGAGGTTTGGCTTTTTGGCTCCAATTCTGCAATGAAGACAGCTTTTGGCCTGATGCCTCTGGACAGTCGATGTACCTCTTGTCTCACTAGTTTCTACTGAGCTGATGGCATTTCCAGTTTTGAAGGGATGTAAGCATAACGCGTCTTTCATCTGTTGCGCCAAGTTTCCTTGCCAGATAACTGTATCTACAGTCGTCGGCTTTGCCCACTTCTTTGTTCTTCTTCAAAAGAGCTTCAGCAGCACATCGTGACATATTCCTCTGCTTTGAAATCTTAGCCTGGCAGAGACTTCGCTGGTGCTTTTTATCTACCTTGTGTCTTGGCTCATGTGCTCGGTCTTGCCATGAAGTATGACCAGTGAAATGACTTCCACAACCTCACCTTTGCACGCGATTGGCTGTGTTGAGATGTGTTGTGTTCAACACATCTGTAGTACACAGATGTTTATGTTTCCCCTCATCATGTTATTTCAACCTACATTTGAGACGGATGGTTATTAGACCCTTTTTGGAATAACTGGTTAATCATACACCTGACTTTATTCAAGTTTACCTGGAAATATTGCTGCTCTTTTGAAGGCAACGGGTGGTAACACCAGATATTAGTTTATAAGAAAACTGCTAAGACTTCAGAGGTTGTCATCTGTACCTGAGGGCTGCTGGTTGTTAAAATATTTACTTATTTTCATGGCTTTCGTGTTTCAACATAAATGTCATTCTACATGAGGGGGCTCTCTGCTTCTGCCTTCAAGCTGTGTGATTGTACCCTTAGCTCACCGGCTTCTTCGTGCCTGCACTTCAGTCAGCAGCTTCCCAACAGCTCGGTAGCTGGATATCATAAACCCTTTAAAAATATGACCAAAGTGCAAGTTTGCTCAAGAATAATTGATAATGACGTTCCGAATTTTCTTCAGTCGTTCTCTTTGCCTTCACTTGGAGTTGGCGTTGAATGTTGATGAACTGAGTAGCTTGGATTCACCCTTTCTGGGTCAAGATGCAAATTCTGCTCTTTTTTGCCAAATTGTCTGTGATCCTTTTTTTTTTCACCCTAGGGAAGATGTGTATTCTTCCAACTCGAACGCACAAACGGTCTACAAAGATAAAAATGCATGTGTGCACAAATAAGACATACATGCGGGCACGCAGAGCAGCAAAATGGATTAATAAGTCATTTCAGGCTGCATAGCAGCAGGAAGGGATCCACACTTAAGCTCAGTACACACAGTCAGTCGTGCTTCCATTAGTTCAGAGGAGATTGCACTGATGCTGGTTCATAGAGACTTTTCACACTCGTAACCATTCCTACTATACTACTGTGACTAGAACGACTCAAGTTTTATTATTGACATTACATGGACTGCGTCCTGCCCCCACTAGGGACACAGACCGTCCCCACAGCATAAATGATGCAAGCACATATGCAGAGAGAGTGAAAGATGGCGAGAGACGGATCAACCCTGTCACACTTGAAATTGATCACTTTCAATTAAAAGCGTATCAAGCACTTGGAAAGCTCTCGATCAATTCACAGTTACCAAATGCGTTTAGCTACTGTACACTTGAAAATGAAGAGATCAATAAATGCACACATGAACACACTTGTACTTAACCTGCACACCCAAACACACTCCTGTCAGCCGACTGTGCTCCAACGTCCCTCTTGCCCCAGAGCTCCGTGAGTCACTGGTGAGCAGTAGCTGCTGGTTTGTTCGTTCTGCTGCAGCAGCCAGTCCCATGCAATGATCAAAGTGTCTTTGCTGCATTGTCCAATGATTTTTCTTTTTTTACCACGTTCTTCTCCTCAGCTATGCTAAAACTGTTCTAACAAACTGCAATGATCCTCTATACCTTCCCCCATGCCTTTTTTTTTTAATTGCAGTGAGTGAGTCAACATGCAGGAAGAAAGCCTTACCTTTTAATGGTAAAAGCATTGAGAATTGTGCAGTATATCAACTGTTTATAAAATGTTGTGAGATCCATGTTTTTTTGCAGCCCAGTGCCATTTCCCCATCTCACAGAAAAATCTATGTGCAGTGTAAATTAACTTTAACTGCTGCCTGCATGGTGGTCCTGCGGGATTCGATTTATGCCATTGGAGGTTTTAATAGTCCCTCGCAGTTAGCTCAAAAGCGACTTCCTATTCAAAGGCATGAATGTGGAAAGCATTGAAGGGGATTATTTGACACAACTAATAATCTGCATTTAGGTATTAAATTGTTGTTGAGATTCTCTTTGCATGTGACTGTTTGGATTCTTCTTATTCACTTGTTTCTTGTGAGTTCAACTAACTGTATCATTAGTACAACAATCCGCAATGAAGTCCAAATTATGTTCCAGTTCAGCCCAATACACTTCTGGGCAAGCACGAACAGAAGAGAGGGATTTATTTATTCATTTATTTATTTATTTATTTGGGAATTTTAGATGTTAAGAGTAACTAGTTACATTTTTGGTTGTCTATATGTTGTTAAGTAGTAATTTGCTAGATAACATCCATCAAACGATACTATTAATGATGCATGATTGGTGTTACATTTAATTTTAACTGATGAGGTAAACAAACAAGAAAAATTTGCCAGAATGTGACGAAGGTCAACCACCTAAGAGAAATGGACTAACAAAATTCAACGAGTCATCCTATCCTGACTATATTTTAGGCTGTTTGTTCATGCCTATAAATAATAAGCAATTACAATAATTACAAATAATAACAAAAAAAAAAATTGGTTACTACAAGTCCTTATGAATACACCCTATAAAATTTGCTATTAATAGACATTAATAATATTCATACGTCATCTCAACACAATAGTGCTGAGTTTCCACCTAAGCTGATCAATTCTGAGAACTTTAGCTCTTAAATGCTCGGCAGATGAGAGCGTGAGATATCATTTAGAGAAAAACTGCCATTGTTTTTGTTTTCTTGCCAGGCTGCAAAAAGCCATTATCAAGATTACAAGTCTGGCCATAACATAAATCAACTTCAGCCAGAAAGCTAAGTCTTGAGCCTGCGTTGTTTGTCATCAGAAAGAGAGAGAGAGCAAGAAAGGGATAGAGAGATGGACAGTAAAACAAGAAAATAACTGTGTTAATAGATCGCTGGGAAACACAACGGGAATGAGAGTGAAAAGGGGTAAAAGGGCAGAGTTAATAAAAGATGAGGAGAAGAGTGAGATGAGAAAGAACAGAGTTTATAGAGCTGAAGGACAAACATTTCTTGCTGGGAGGCGACCAAAAATACAGTGTATGTCATTAAACCCACGCATCATCGTCATCATAATCATCACGCAGTCCTGATATCGCTGATCAGTATTCGATGTGTGCACCACTTTCCTCTGAAACTCTCAACCCTGGCTACGTTTACACTGCAGTGACTCATCTGCATAATCAATGATTTTTCATTTAAAAGTGTGGGATCTTAAAACATTTCAGCTCCTGCAGAAGTTTGTTTCTACTTCGCCCAAAGCTGCTGTAATTAATCCTGCTCGTTTAGGGAGACATGAGTTATAAGTAAGATCATTTGCATTTTAAATACCAGGACAAAATTATGATTTGATGTGTTGTACATACCTGACTTTACTATGAATTACATACCTTGGGGTTACTTAGAAATACTGAATTAGTAGCTAAACATCACAACAGAATAAGGTGTGTGTTATTTCCTGTCATTGATCTGTGCAAAACCTTTTATTCTTTAAATGGAAAACGTCATCTTGGTGCTGTGAATGCAACAGTTTCTTACATAATGTTAATCAACTTCATAAAGACAGCCAATAATTTAATCTGATCATCAACTTTAAACTCACTTACATTGTTTACTTTAATTTATTCGTATTTTTCATTAAATCCTTTGTTTTTCCACTAACGTTTATGCACTTTGCTGTAATGATATATAAGAGATTGTGTTTTTTGAGCACATCATTGGTGAAAAAGTGGTTTCACTCTATTTTTATTATTTCACAACTGTTTGAATCAAACTGAACTGTATTTATTCCAATAAGATGTTTATCTCCCCACTTTTTCAAAATCCTTTCAAAGTAATGTGATTCTCACATTTTCGCTATATTTGATTGATTATTTTTTCCTCACCCCAAAGACACTTATTGCACAGCCAAAACATGAATAAAATAAACATAACTTAGAATATGTTTCTAAATTGGCTGAAACAGTTCCGGATGGATGGATGGATGGATGGATGGATGGATGGATGGATGGATGGATGGATGGATGGATGGATGGATGGATGGATGGATGGATGGATGGATGGATGGATGGATGGATGGATGGATGGATGGATGGATATTTGTAAATTGATCTAAAGACTGCATTGCACCAGGTTCTTTTTATAAATACAAATGTGATCTTACTTTAAGTTAACTGTGTCATGTTTGTGATCATTTGACATTTACACATCATCACTAAGTAGTGCCCTCGATAAGAATCGCTATTTCATTTAGTTAACATCATACAAAGTGAGTTAATTTAGTTGGTCTCATCACACTTCTTTAAAACAGCTGAATTCTCCTGGATTCACTTCTTAGGTTGCTTATATTTCCCTCTTTGTTAAAAAGTCAAGTTTAACTCTGTAAAAGTGTTCATGAGTCGTTTTTGTGTTCAAAGACATGAGCAGAAATCAGCCCTCAGCACTATACCTGGGGGCTTCTGCTTTGAATCAGCAGAGCGTCGCGTAATCTCAAAAGGTTGTCTTTTACAAATAATATGCATCTGCTGTGAGGGACAGATGAATCAGGCTGTAATGTTATTACAAGGACAAGTTAGCAGAAGTTAGATGGAGAAGGTAGTAGAAGCAAAAATGAGAAGCTGAGTGATGTTTTGATCTTGTTGAGAAGATGCTGGAGTTGACATGTTCTCATTATGGTTGTGAATTCAGTTTCTTTGAGCGTTCGTGTCTCGGCCAGAGATGTCGTCTTCATTTCATCTCAACTTTGATCCGGAAACTGTTGGGTTTTGTTACAAACTAGATCGAAGTTTGCTTCCTATCCAACTATTTATGCAGGGACGGCAGAGGCTACAAGTAGGGATGTCCAGTGACCAAAAACCTGTGAGTGTTTTCTCTCTGCTCTTATCACCAAATATCACCAGCTGTTAGTGTTGCAGCGAACCTACCTACCTGCTTCCCTGATGTTTATGAAAAATGTAGGCTTTAAAATATGAGCTACTAAACATCATCGGAGATGGGGGGGGGGGGGGGGGGGGGGGGGGGGGTTTCCTAAGGTAAGCATCATGTGACCAGCTAAAGACACTGTCAAGCCAAAGGCTCATATCATGCATTACTTATTACTGAATGTTATATGCAGGGAATATACAACCCTGGTTTAATGAGTTTTTCCTCATCTTGAGAATTGCTTTCTGGTTCAGACATGCACAAATGAATCGCTCAACGTTAGAGCTGCCTCTTACGTCTGAGTCAGAGGAGACGAGGCAGGCCACTGTCATCTGCTGGTGGGTTGAGATGTGTGTGGTGCCAGGTCGTTATACTCCTTCATCTCCATTAATAAAGAACTTTTTTTTTTTCTTTTTTTTTAAGCAAAGCATTTGAAAATGACAATTTTGAGGCACACCAATGGATTATTAATGAACTGGTAACTGGTGAGGAGTGTTTAGTGAGGAGATGTTGTGGTTAGGTTGTCTCTGTATCATGTGATCCCAGATGTACACCTCAGCGTTGCGCAGAGTAACACTGAGTTCATATTTTCTATATTTTTACTATCACAATCAAGACAGTTTCTTTAACCCCTTAATGCCTGAGGTATCATATTTGATACCCTACTGAGACATCTGCTCCACCCCATAATCAAAACAAAAAATAGGAAAAAAGTAATATACACTGATTTCTTTTTTTTTTTTTTTTTAAAAAAAGGAAAATTCTAAAAAAAATGAATAAAAATGTAATAAAAATACCCAGTGTATTCACTCAGGCACAAAATGATTTAATTGAAAATTGTTAAAGACAAAATCGGGGGTGTTTTTTAATTTTCAGTATGTAATTAACGATTTAAAAATATAGGAAGTTCTGTTTAATTAATTTTTCCAGGATTTAAGGGTAAAGGCTGTGTCTAGCTGTGAACTTTAGATGATTAGGTTCCTTCCTGCTGACATCGTGTTAACCCTTGCAAGGCGCGGAGGGAACGTGGAGCCTTCTGAGGAACGGAGGGCCTTCGCTCTTGACCGAGCTGTAGTGGCTTAAATCAGAGAAGCATAATGCTTGAAACAATGAACCTCATTGAAAATACATTAAACTACTCTGCTCACGGATGAAAAAGGCACAAAACCTGTCCAGATCAAAACCGATCAGAAGTTTGAAGTTAATTTTTGACCAAATGCCAGTGTGTCACTTAAACTTTTGGTCCATGCAGTTTGTTCTCATTGACTACTTTCCTGTCTTAATTAAAAGATGCTTCTGAAACAATCACCAGGACATCATACACCAGGTCATTGGTGTACGATGTCCTGGATGTTAAATAAAATGACTAGATCCATCATACGTTCCTGTTAACATTGTGTAACTCTAAATGACACATTGTTAATTAAGAGCAGCCAGTGTTATATTTTATTGCTGGTAATTGAACATCGCAGGCAGCTGGATGACCCGTATGTACCTGCAGTCAGTACGCTGATATGAGCACAGGTTCATGACTCATTAACAGAGGTATAAGTTCAAGTGAGGGGACAGCAGGCCTAACCAACCCCCTTGTCTGTGCATATACGTGTACATTTGCCAGCCCATTTAATTAAACGGTCAAAGCTGTCCGTCATCTAACTCCACTGCTCATTAAATTCATATCAAGGACACAGAAAGACAAAATGGTTCCTGATGCTTATCGGGGCTGAATAAAAATTAGTCGCATGATTTCCAGGCGACTGATTTTCTTCTCTCACATTTAGATATAAATCTGTGCTTCCTATATTTGGATTTTTTTGTTTTTGATTTTCCATCTGTTGCGAACCAGATGCAGCACTAAGATTTTTAAGTTTGAGATTTGACTTTTAAGTGTACATAATAATAATAATAATTAATAATAATATCAAATTCCTATTATAGTATCATGTGTTTATGTCAGTATTTATGTGCCGCTGCACTCCAACGCCCATGCTCGCCCCCACCCATTCTTTTGTGACACTGTGTATAAAATGGTTTGTTCATCTTGTTAATATGCTTTATGTAATGATGCATAGGAAAAGCAATCAGTTAGGCAGCAGAGGACGTGCTTGAGGAGCAGTGTTGATAGCTTAGGGAAGCAGGAGATTGAAATACCCCCAATGGATGCAAACATTACATGCAGCAAGCTCGCAGTGTGCTGCATTCATTTTCTACGTATCACAACCACACAGCTTCCATACCGTTTTCATTTCTCATTTACTTTACATCTGATGCATTTGTACTTGTGGTCATTCATATCATTTGGCGTGGCCTGTTTTTTTGCCACATACATGTCATCCATCCTGCACATATGTGTGTCTGTAGGATCAGTGAAAGCCCAGAAGGCTGTGGCCTGGCTGTGTGTAGTGTGGAGAGGAGCGTCTTAAATAATTTACTCACTGCCCATTCGAGCTGAACTCCTTTCACACCTCGCCAGCAGCAACATCCCGATCTCCACATCCCTGCCTCTGTTCATACCTCATGACAACTGATGGCTGTTAGTGTAAACATGGATAAATGTGTTGCTCTGTGTACTATTTCAGAGATAATTTACACATGGGCAACATTTTCTGATGGTGATTGCGTCAGGGCATAAATGCAGAGCCTTACTAATTTATTGTATTCCCTAGCTACGGTTCATTGGCCAGTCAGCACAAATCGTACAGAGGGAAAAACCCATATGCATAATTAATGTGAGCAGTTGAGGCTTCAGATAGTTGCTTTGCTGATTAAAACACTGATTTACAGTCTGTATCATCCTACATCACTTTCCTTTCATCAGACTCTTAAAACTGAAACTATACCTCTGAAGCTTCTTGTACTTTGTCCAAGGATTTTGCAAAAAAATAAAGCATGCACGCTGGAATTTCAAGATCTGACACAAGTAATTGTAAAAATCAGTAAATCAATTTAACCTTTGTATGCCACAGATATAAAGATATGTCAGAACAGAAAAAGAAAAAATATTGTAATTGCAAAATGCAGGTATGTAAAGGGAAGATGTGGAGATGACAGTGGAATATCCTGGAGTTTTGGGATGACTGAGACCATTCAGATGCTTTGGAGAACGCGGATGAAGAGAAGGTGGAGAGGTGGACTGTCTGAAAGGCAGAGTGGCAGAATTACAACATTTTAACAATGACAGATAAAAGCTGTGGGACAGTGCGGGAAAAGCAGAAGTGGGGAAGAAAACGGAAATGCAGGAACGGTCCGAATTCACCTTTTGAGGTTAAGAGACAGAATTACAACTATGCCTCTGCTTGTCTTAAAATGTAAAAAAAAAAAAAAAAAAAAGTAAAGTTGTTTAAAAAACAAGAGCTTATAATGTGACATTAATGACATCATCAATCTGTTCAAGTTGCTGCATTTAGTGATTCAGACTCACTTTTACTTTAATAAACCTGATGGCTTTGCTTGGAAAATTTCACGAGATAAAGGAAGAGACGCCGCACTTGAAGGATATTTGTCTATCACATGAGATTAGACAGCACATAAAGTGAGGAATAACACATGGAGTCAGTGTCATGTTGCTGCAGCATTTTATATTTTACTAATAAGGGTGCTGTTGTTGAAACTCACAAAAATTTTGGTTTGATAAAGTACTTATCTTATGTTCTCCCTTGAGGAGGTGAACTCTAGAAAAACCGGATCTTTCCTCCTTCCCACTCGCCAACACCGCCTACTTGCTGTGTTGTTTGTGTCAGACAGAGCAGAGGCTTCAGGTGTGATGGAGAACAATCATTCAAAGATCTGGATTTACCCTGATGGTTTTCTTTTATTAAAGCAAATAAACATGACTTTAAAAAGGCAAAACTGCTCCTGAATGCACCTAATAAAAGTAGATCATGGATTATGAATATTTGCATACTGCTGCCATTTGTTCATTTAATAGGGAAACTTGTTGAATAACTTAAAAAAAAAAAAAGCAGATCAGATACCAAATTAAGAGCCAGCTCTGGTTGTCGTGTGTTTACGTCCCCTCTTGTTGTTCAGGTTTGTTTCATGCTGGAAGTGAGATGTAAATATTAATGCATCTCTTCTATCAGATTGTTGTTGAAGCCTTGATAAAGAAAGATTTTTTAAAAAATCTAACTTTGCTCAGAGACTGAGAGAAGATAATTTAGTTTTTTTTTTTTCCTGTAGTTGCAATTTTTTGGGTAGATTTTTGCCAAAACATAGTAGGTGTTTCTTTTGTGGGTTTTTTTTTTTTTTTGTTTTTTTTGGTCTGGCTACATCTTCAGCAGAGGAAACCAAACATACGTACTGTTCATCCCAATTTGGTGTCATATTGCTTTGAATAACAAATAAGACTACTGCATTATTGGATGTTGCAGACATGTATGGGATGCTCTCCTCAGTTGCGTTGTGATTGATGTGGTAGAACAAGGCGTGACAGGTCTTCACAAACTGAAATGTCAGCCATCATGTTGATTCCACAGAATTGGTGTAAGGGAGGGATACGGGGAGAAACGGGGAGCAGGGGAATGTTTTCAGTGATGCCATGACCCCTTCAGTGACCCCCTGTTTTGTTTTAATATCCCGGTCGTGTTTTGAAATTTTCATTTGCCACTGCTTCTCTAATTATTCTGCCTCACCTCCTGTGCCGTTTTCACTTTGCGACCAGACGCTCACCAGCCTCTCACTTTCTCTCCCCCTCCCCCATCCTCTCTCTCTCTATCTCTCTCTCTCTCTCTGTTTCAGTGAGATGAAGCAGGAGCTGGCAGAGGAAGGCAGCAGATGCTCCATCCTCTCCAAGCAGCACCGTTTCAACGAGCACTGCTGCATCCGCTGCTGTGCGCCCTTCACCTTCCTGCTCAACCCAAAGCGCCAGTGTCTGGACTGCCAGTACAACGTCTGCAAGACCTGCTGCACCTACAACAAGAGGGACAAAGCCTGGCTCTGCTCAGCATGCCAGAAGGGCAGGTTAGTGTTGTAACACACCCACGGCAAAGACGCGAGGAATGAATGGGGACAACGCATCTGAGGGAAGCTGTGAATTGGCAGACTGCTGGACGGAGTACTGGGAAATGAGGAGAGAAGGAATCCAGTGGCATTTATTTGGAGGGGATGATTAAGAAGGGATGAGAGGTGCAGAAACACTGGCAGTGAAGGAGACAGATGTGTGAAGAAAAGTGAATGAATGAGACGGAAAAGCAGACTTGAATGGACTCTGCATGAGCTGAGCGTTTTTTAATTTCATTTAATTATAGGTTGTTGTTTTTTTATCATTTTAAACGCTCTTATGTATAAAACTTTTAATTTATCCTCCGTAGATTTTTAACATATTTCTTGTGCAACACATGTTGGAAATAAATTACACATATTTCACAATTTTTACATATCCTGTTTTTGTCCTTTTTTTTTTTTTTTTGGTTTTGCTTGTCCTCCGATCACATTCTCATTAGTATTCTAGAAATAATGACAATAATAGAAAGAAAAAAGTACTTTAAGGGTTTTTAGACCAAAAGAGAAACAGTCAGAGGAGCAGAAGAAGCAGGGGAGTGTGCTGCAGCTGGTTGTGTATGTAAATGAGCTTTGTTTGCATGTGTATGTGTGTGTTTAGGCTGTTTATTCATGCATAACTGTCCAAAGCCTTGGGAGTTGTTGTGGAGCCCCGACTCACCATCGGATGAATATTAAACTCTCTGCGTCTGACTGTCCAGGGTGGGGTGTTGGGAATATCCCACTGGGTCGGTTTGTATTGGATTCATGGCGAAATTAAGCAGAATATTGGAATATTAGAGGTATTAAAGTGTACGTCTAATAATGGTTGAAGATTGTGCTCTGAACGCAAAATTGATTGACATTTTTGGGTCTGAATGTTTTATGGAGGATGTGTATGTGGATTTTTTTCTTGCAGTTCTTCCTAAGCTTCTTCTATTCGATCATTTTTTTCCTTTTTAAATAAACTCTTACGTTGGTCAGCATATGCATTTAGTATTTTCTGTTTAAAGAGATTAATTTTAATTTAATTTTTTTGTCTTTCATTGTAATTGGAGGCTTGGAGGAGTAAAACCCCAAAACTGTCCAAAAATATCTTACCCTATATGTTCTCCTTTCATTGATTCTCTTGCTGCACTGTGTGACGAGTTAGACCCACTCCCCCTCAGACCTGGAGAAGGAAGCAAGAGCGAGGGGTGGGGAACCCGAAGGCAGGGACAAAAGTAGAGGAGGAAGGAAAGGGATGAAGGCACTCAAAAGAGGTGTCGAACGTTGCATGGATCGTCTCTCTCTATCCCCCCTATCTTGACCTTTATGCCCGTCTTTGTGAGCGCTTGTCTCTTTGCGGGGGCCAGTAATGTTCTCGTTTTGAATTAAGACTGAACTCAGATGAGTCTGATGTCACAGCGTTGCTGTCTCCCTGCTGCATGTAAATATGGCATTTTTCATTAACGCATTTAAACGAGCCTAAATCTGCTCTTAACATAAATTACTCTCTCTGGGTGGAGTCATGTCTTGTGAACAGTGATTTCCAGCTTTTTAAAAGCTAGAGGAGCCCGACATTACATTTCGGCACTTACTATTAGTTTAGTTTTTGTGTTGATGGTGGAAAGAAAATGTATGAACTTATGCTATAACTGGAAAACTGTTCTTTTGTGTATCTTAAATAATAATCTTGATCCAGTGAAAAATCACACAGTGACAGAAGCATATCAGTATCATTTCTTCCTGCCCTGGGTTTTTCATCTTTTTCTGATCCTTCTCTGAGGGAATTTGGCCGAAGCTAAATGCAAAAATTATTTCACAAGAAGGAAGTCGCCAAATGGTCTCGCTCACTTGCGCCGGCTGTCCACAGACATTCACAGTGGCATGGCCACGCTGCTCACAAGAGTGATCCATAGCAGGTTTGTAATCATGGCACATAAGAATTCATTTGGAGACTAAGGTCACCCACTTGCACATGGAAGTACTTTAGGATGCTTTCTTGCTTCCTCGTCCAGAAACGTGCCTGCAAGCAAACGGACATGTGAGAACATGCATTGATTTTATATTTGAAATTAACACTTATAACCAGCTATAGTAAAGCTGGATATTGTCATTGATTGATTTGAATGTTGAGGTTAAACCAGGATGCGAAGAGAGAAAACTGAGAGATTGTGTATTAAAGCCTTTCTACCGTTGCATAACACACACACACACACACAGACACACACACACAGACACACACACACACACACACACACACACTTTAAACATATCTTTCCCTCCTGAACTCTTGAACCAGTCGGACAGCCATGACCATTTGCAGTCTGGTTGAATTAACCACATCCTCAACAAAGTCGTTCAGTCACATTTACTACACATCACTGGTTTTATTGGAGTCACCAAAACATTTCCACTGAAAACTGAGAAGTTTGGGGGTTTTTTGTTGTTTTGGCTACTTACACAAAGTGGTGGAAAAAAAATACTAACAAGGAAGAGAAGGCTATGAGAGAAGAAGGTCAGCGGAGGAGGAAAAAAAGGATGGAGGAAATGAAGCATCTAAATTGTTGGAGAGTGAAAATACCATTATAATTCTATTATCTTCTATATCATCGTTCTTCCCCATCTTTGCCTTTACCTTTGTGTGCTATCGCTTCCGTTTCTCTTTGTCTTCATGTTGTATTCTTTTATGACTTCTTGCTCTTTTAGTCACATCCAGCCTCCTACCACCTACTGTCTCTACCCTCATTTTCATTCAGGAAGCACACCTCTGTGTTTAATCTGCATAAATGGACTGCTCTGTGCGTTTCATAGTCTCCAAACCACAGAACTGTGTATCTGCAGTGCATATATTATGTGTATATGTGTTTGTGAGCACAGAAATGGCATAAGACTAAAATGACAAACTACTTTCACTACTTTCATAATCTTTTCCTAAAGCATGACAGTGAGGAGATTATGGCATCTGCTGCAGGCACACTTTGATACTTCGTACTATCCAGTCAAGTAAGAAGAAAGTCCCGTCTCTTTTCTTGTAAGGTTTTGTATATCAGGATTTATTAAAGTCCTAAAATGGTATATAAATTAGAAAACTAAAAAGTAGATGACTAAAACTTTGAGTGAACAACGTTTGCTGTACTAAGCACATTAAGTGACATTTAGTCATCATTTAGTATAAATGATGACTAAATGCTTTTGTAAGAATTTAAAGGATCCGGATCAGCCAGGTTTAATCAAGTCCATTTACTTAGTTGATCATCAGCAAGTGGGATCTTCATTATTAAAGCAGATATTCTGGGAGTTTGTGGATCTGGAATATATTAAGGTGTTTGTCAACATAATGCCAAGATGGACAGATACCAGCAGTGCTCTTAAAGGAGCAACTGTTGCCAGCCGTCAATCTCAGGAAGATTAACCCTTTACAGGGCAAGTGACCATATTTGGTCACTTCAGTAGAACTACAGTCTATGGTTATTACAAAAAATGTATAATGTTAATATTCTCCATTAACACTCTAGAGTTGAAATTTTGATAGTTCAAGTATTTATTGACTGCCTAATAAAGGGTTAAAATAGATTTTTCCAGACAATTTGGAGACCATCATTCTATTGCGACAAAGGTTTTTTTTTTTTTGCAAAACATTCACTGTTGCCAATCTTCTCATTAGTGTATGTCCCAGCTTGTTCACCTCCTAACGCGACAGATTCTATATGCTCAAATCAGCATGTTAAGTGTTATATAGTTTATGAAACTACAAAAAAAAAGACTGAACAAGTAGTGATTTATTGAAAAGGTTTCTGAAGCCTTAAAACAAACCAAAGATTTATGGAACGGCATCCTTAAATAAATGAGATCGAAGTTGACAGCTAAAGTTTGGCTGGAACTGGGTCATACAATAGCACATCGGTCCTCAGGTTCAGTTCTGTAGGGGGGTTAGATGTTTCCTTTCTCCACCTACTTAAAATGAATGGATCAGTAACAGAGTCGTGCAGACTTTAACAACAAGCCGATGCTGATTCTGGGGAGCAGAGTTGAGGAACACTGCAATAGGACAATAATCCCCAGCACACCTGCAAACATAATGGCTAATGAGGAAAAGAATCAGACTTTAGCAACGGCCTATTCTATCATTGCATGAGGGTTGTATTTACCCTGTTTTCTGTTTTTGGACGTTTTTGTTCTGTTTTATTTTGAAAGTGTCTTGCATTTCTCTTCCTGTCTGTTTCCGCATGTCCTGATTGTCCTGTGTCTTCTCCCTTTCCTGCCTGTCCATTTGTCCTGCTTCCCATTACACAAACCAGTTGTGCATCCCTATTTTTTTTGGGGGGGGGGGTTCAGCTCTTCTTCTTGGCTTTTTGGCATTTTTTTAAGTTTGCAGGATATGTGCTACTTTGGTTGTTTAATTACTGCCCTGCGATGGACTGGCGACCTGTCCAGGGTGTACCCCTGCCTTTCGCCTACTATGCGTCGGGATAGGCTCCGACAGACCCCCGTGACCCGGAAACGGATCAAGCGGGTATAGATAATGGATGGATGGATGGATGGTTGTTTAATTACTCCTGCCCCCCAGTCTCCTGCACTATAAAACATTATAATGCAACATGATATTATTCAAGTCCAGACCTCAACCTGAATAAATGCTGTGGTGGGGCCAACGATAGTTATGCATTAATGAATGTTTATTAAATTCACTGAACTGAAGCAACATTATAAAAAGGAGTGAGTAAAAATTCATCAGCAACAGTGTGAGAAACATATATTCAAATAGCAATAACTTTCACTTTTTGGAATAGCTTTTGTTAAATAAGTAATGGCACTGTATGGAAGAATGTATTTATTGTAGCATTAGTAATCTGAAGTAGTATTTACCTAATTTCACCTAATACAAAACCCTTTTTTTTTGGTTTTGTTTTGATACATAAAGATTTTACAATAAAAGACTGCACTTCCTCTTTACACAAGTATGAAAAAAAAAGCACATGCACCTGACAATAACATAACAGCACAAAATCTTAATTAAATTGAGATAAAAAATTTGCCATTAATATTAGTTTGAGAAAGAACAGCTCAGTAGTACAGCTTAGGAGATGTAAATAAGAGCATCAGTATGTGTGTTGCAGGACAAACTGCAGAAATTCTGCAGATACACGTGCAAATAAGTACATAAGTCTCAATCCAATTAAACAAACACATTTGGACATGCACTCTGCAGTGATAAACAACATAAATCAGCTGTCGGTTTGTAACCATGTAGACGATGATCTATGTAGATGACAATAACACACACACACACATTTAATTCATGTCTTTGCATCTGACCTGCCTTCCTCCAAATGCCAACTATCCAACTGACCAGGGGTTTTAAGGCGTCACTCAGAAATCCACAATTTATAATTGTAACCAAGTAGTGATTTAACATGCAACGTTTCAAATAAACGCTGATACTGCAGATGTCACATCCATGGATGGTTAAAGTGGCTGCCTGTCCATTCTCGGGGACAGTTTATTCACGTAAGCAGTCTCAATGCTTTTCCTCTTCTAGCAGCATATGAGTGGTTTACACGACATTCGGATTTTAATTAGCAGGTGTTATGAATCAAATGACAGCGTGGTTGCTGCTTGAACCATCACTTGTGGAAATGTGACATGGTCTTGTTACTGAGTAAATGTAATACTTAAGTCATCATTGTGATAAGGGCTTGTTTTTTTTTTCAGCAGTCATCCAGTTTCTTTCTTTTTGACAGCATTTCATATCTAAGGAAAGTGTCAGCATTTGATACAACTCATGACTATTTCATAATGCAGAGATTTTATTATGTACATAAATCTCCTTGTGGCTGCAAGCTTTAATGTCCGTTTTATCAGGGGAAAAAAAGAAAACAAGGAAAACGGCGGTGCAAGGAGGTGGCCGAGTGGCCGACCGGAAAGGTGAACAGGCTCATGTGGACATTTTGGAAGGCAGTCTGGAGGTCAGGTAGACTAGTGAGAAGGCTCAAGAGCAGGGCAACTGAGACGAGAATCCCTCTGGGAGTCAGCTAAATGGCAAATATGACAGGTGAAGGGTATGCACCTCTGGAGGTCAGCCAGTGGGCAGGATGGACTGCTACCTTCTGCTGAAGAGGGCACTGCTGACTGGCCTCGAGACTAGTGGGGCTGTGCTGCGTATCCTCAACGACACCGGGACTGGATCCCAAGAGGCAAGGAATCTCCTTGGTTTTCATACTGGACGTGTGACAACCTCTGCGGAGGAATTGGCAAGCCAAGCGAGCCAGACAGTGGAGGAGCAGAAGTGTGTTGCCTGGAACCTCATGCCCTCCTGGAGGAACCCTGAAGGGCAACTCCAGGGCTGACTCTCAAACCCAATTACCTCTTCCAGAGGAATTCAAGAAAGGTTGCATTTCTGCTGGCCGCATCATTATGTTGAGGTTAAGTGGTTGAAGTAAAGACCCAAACACAAGAAAACAACTGGACAGAGAGATAAGGGACAAAAGGGGAACTTTAATAAGCTTACTTAAGTACAAAATAAAAGGTGCAGCAATGCAGAAAGAAATCCCCAAAACAGCCTGCTGACTAGAATGGAAGGACGAGAAAAGATCTTAAAATGAAACAAAGGACAGAAAAAACATTTGCACAATGTGTGAAAGGAGAAAATAAGTAACCAATAATAATAATAATAAAACTAAAAATAAAGAAGCAAATCAATCGACCACATAAAATAGGAGGTAAAACTAATCCAAGAAAGAACAAACCTTTCAGAATAAGACAGAAATTACTAACTATAATATAAGAACGTGAACACACAAAAATGTTAACTCTAAATTGATATTTTTATGGGTTTTGATGTTCTTTGCGTCCTTGTTTTTAAAGGAGCGAAACAAGTGTATAAACCATGACAGAATGCACAAATAAAGACTTCCAACCTGTCCTGTCTGCCTCTTTACCATTAACCTGGCTCCATATTAAACCCTCCCAAAACATAGTATACATTTAATCCATAATGAGCAAATGAATATTTATTTTAACAACATGTTGTGTATATATAACCCGAGCAAGAGCAGTGTATTTATGGATTGCTGTAAATTCAGAGAAAACTCAGTCGAGCACCTGCGGCTAGCAGAGGAAGCAAGTCACAGTCTGATGTTTTTCTGTGCTCCTTGCAGATGTATTTTTATCAGTGAGGGTGAGCAAGACTAGTCTTGGATGGGAAAGGTGTGCCCTGTAGCACCAGGCTACAGATGCACTGTGTGTACACTGCCACAGAGGTCTGGATTTTAATAAGACGTCCATACGTCTGAGTTGCTCAGTGCCTCGCTGCTTGTTGCCTCTGTATTTTTGTCATTTTTATCAGCTAAGGGAGACAATGGATTGCAATTTTTCTTCTTGTGTGTGTGTGCGTGCGTGTGTGTGTGTGCGTGCATGTGTGTGTGTGTGTGTGTTTTCTTCAATAAAGAGCCAAAATGGCAAAGTGCAAGCTTCAGTGGGTAAAAAATGGATGCCTCCCCTCTCATTCATCACAGTGTGGACGATCAGTTTGTGCTGTGGAACTTAACGGGGTAGAAAATGGATGTGTGTTATTCCTATATTTTGCTGAAGATACAGGTACTCGCATAAAAACTTGTTTATGCGAGTACCTGTTTTATTATAATCAGTTCCCAGAACTGTTGAAACAGGGCGTTTGATGATTGCCAAATACTTGCAGGAAGCTTTTTCACTAATAAGGGTGCAGCTGAACCCGCTTGTAAACCCTTCATCTGTATGAGGCGCTAATCACCCTCTCTGCCCCCCCCCCCCCCCCCCCCCCTTCACAGCCTTGTCTCATGTCCAACCCAGCTGACACAGGAGCCACTGGTTGATCATAACTTTCAACCTTGATTTGTGCTTGATGCGCAGCCAGAAGCGACAACAGATGTGCTCGTGGAGAATCTCTTCAGACACGCTCTCTCAGAGCTCAGTGGTGATTTAGGCTCAGACTCCTGTTGGTCTTTAGTTTTAGTTCACTGGGATCTATTTAAGTTTGTTGCCGTTTTTCATTAATTGCTAATTAGGGGTTGAATTTATGCGAGGGTTTCTTTCAAACTAATTACAGGTGAGGATTTTCAGCTCTGAGGTTATCCATGTGTGAGTGTGTACTTGTGTGTGCCCAGCGCCCATCTGTGAATACAATATTACTATGGCGCATGCATTGTAATTGTTCTCCATTATCCGGCTTGTGCTGCAAGAGTTTTCTTTCCTCAATAGGGTGTGAGATTGTGTGGCAGGTGATAAATCACTGCTATCCAGGTAAATATGCACGCGAATGCTCTGCACAAAACACCCTTGCATGTTCCCTAGTGTGGGCGTACTAATTCCTGACAGTTGTGTGAATCCCGCTGTGTGTTGCTTTGCTGATATCGCTCTGAGTCATTAATGTCTCTCTGATTTCACAACCCAGGCACCAGATTGCAGGCCCTCTGTGTGTGTTTTTTGTGTGTCGCATGGGGTGATCTGAGTTCAGTTCGTGGTCTAGCTGTGAACGCAGCTTCACCGAGGCAGCGCGAGCTGCAGCTCTGCGACGCGTCCTCTGTGTAGCTCCTGCCGTTTCTTGATCATGGACTTTGAGTGATGTGCCGGTGCACTTCTCGTGACAGGTCATTGATGGCTCTCTGGTCGGACACAGCCAGCTCACAGCGCAGAGCTCATTGGAAAACATACGATTCCTGGACTGGTTTATACAGAAAATACCCTGGTGCATCAGAGCAGACGTTAATTACGGCTTTTGTTTCTCTATTGTCGGTTGATATGACTGGAGACAGAAATTGTTCCCTTAAAAAAAAAAAAAAAGAGGAATAAGCAAATTTGCTCCTCATCTGCCTATGCAGCTGCTGCATTTGAAATCACCTAACCAGAAGTTTAAAATAAGGAGGAATCAGGAAAAACAGCAAGAAATATCCTCAGTGATAGTCAAAACATACATCGGTGTCATATTTGATATATTTCACCTGCTGGAGTAAGTTTTAGCATTTAAGGTCATAAATTTTGATCCATCCACAAACACTTTTAAAAGGAAAGTCTTGCAGCCGTGTAATCACTGCACAACAACTTAACTGGAACTTGGATGCACACTTTAAATCTCCACCCTCTACAGATCATCTGTTCCCAATACAGCAGCTGCTTTGCATGAAGTCCTTGAAAAACCTCCTAATTGTGAATGACACCTCACAGTGCAGCCAGTCACGCCTCGTATCCCGACGGACTGGCAGGAGAGGAGGCAGGCTTCATGACTGGCAGCCCATTGGACTGAATCGGCTGTTTTATTGTAGCCTGGTGTCTTACAATTAGTCTTTGCATCAGAATTTAATGCTTTTTTTTGTCCCTGTTTTCTACGTATCTTTCCAAGAATGTGACATTAAGTGATGGAGAGGTTTTGCATGAATAGTAATTTTTCTTCACCCTTCACTGTTGTGTGCAATCATCCTCCCCTCAGCACGTCATCTTGATCTCCTTCGTCGGTGAACTCGCTGTAGCATGAAACAAGTGATTGCCACTGCTGGATTTACTTTTTGCAAATTCCCTACCTGTCAACAAAAGAGCTCTTTAGCTGTAAGGAAAGTGGCATATTTTTCCCCAGTTTTCTGGTATTTCTATTAATGCAGGGATTTCTTTTATTTTTTATTTTTTTTGATAAAACATTATTTAATTACAGATTCCCAACGATTCACAATTCAAAACAGAAGAGTACTTGTTTCAGTATTTTCAGCATTTTGCTCAATTAGCTGAAATTGTCTTTACACACTTGAAGCAAACAATTAATTAAATGCTTCCATGTCCAGGCAAAGAATATTAATCACTCGTGGAAGCGTGGAAGACTTTTCTTTATTTCCCTCCCAATCTTCAACCTTAAAAGAGGTGGGATGTGTATATAAAGTTTATTGAATTATAAATAAAATTAGTTGGTGTAAACAGCAGCTAGTTGGTTGAGAGTTTGGTAACGTGGTGCATTTATTTTTGGTCAATTGCTGGATATTTAACTTCTGTTGCTTCCAGGTGATGATGACGTTCTTTTTTCCCTGGAATCTTGAACAATCCTCACTCAGGATGGGACCGTCTTAAACACTACATTACATTAAGTGGCTATCTCATATTACAGTGGTCATTTCCCTTAAGAACAAAAACAAAAACTAAACTGAGAGCCCTCTGGCATTGCCTGGTGTTGTCTCTAAAGCACATGCATGCTGAGAAATGTGCACGCAGCTCACTTGTGGACTTTATCTTCTGGGCAGCGGAGCCAGTCTGCGTGACTAAGAATTAGCACAATATGTTAATGTTATATCCCATTTTCTCTGTGCTGCAGGAGTTGAGGAGTTTCAGAAGATCTGTATGTAAACACATTTTTTGCAATCATCTTCACTCTGGTGCATATCAATTGTTGTGCATTGCTCCAGGCCTCCGTCTCTACGCCTCTGTGCTCCCATTTTTCAACTATTTAAATGAGGCTTTTAGTCTGATCTTTACTGCGCATCTTACTGCACTCTGCTTACCTCTTTTGGTCATGATTTCCCACCAGAGCAAGGAGGGCTTTCTGATCTGCTTTGTTGTTAATTACCATGTCACGATGGTAGTCCAACAGACACCACATCTCAAAGAAACTTGTGTCATCAAATGAAACTTCTGAAGTGAAAACGTTTCCACGGCGATATGTCTTACATGGTTTGATATTTACAGTCTGAGAGTGGGAAGTCTCCGACTCAATCAGGAGCAGAAGACAAATTATACTAACTCCACTAACTTGAGGACTGTTTGGACAAATAATTGAGACAGAAATTTAGGCCTCGGAATTGTGTTTAAAGTAATTAAGTGTGTAGTCAATCAGTTTTTGTTTTTTCTTTGAAAACTTTTTAACTACTATATGTGGCAACACCACTTATGATCACATGGGGGCAGCACATCAGAAGAAAGTTTGTGTCAGTCCCTGGCATAGGACATGAAATGCCCCTCCAGTGAAAGTGGTATTTGCAGGGCATGCCTGACCATCTCCACTCATGCGCACAGTACTGACAGTTGCTCTTGTCCACACAGTAGATCTATATGCCCCCATGTGGTTAGAAGGGATATTGTTGCATAAAGTGGCTTTAATGAGTAACTATGTTCATTTATCTTTTATTTCTGAGCCTTTTTTTTTTTTTTTTAGGCCTTGGAGCAAAGTTATTGTCATCAAGACAAATTGGGGTTTAAATAAGAACTTTTGGGGTTTTTTTATTGCATTTTATATTATCTTGCATGTTGCATCTGGTCCTCACTGGGTAAATATAAGTTATGAGTCAGACAGGTTGGGGTTATTTCTGATGTAGCACACAAAGCTGGCTCAATGCTATGGATCTACACTTTAAGAAGAAGATGCATATGCACCATCTCCTGCAGCACGACTTCCATATGAAACTGAAACAGCTGTTAGAAAAAGCCACGTAACGGCCACATGGAAAGCAACACAACCCGGAAAACAACAGGAATCCCTGTGTCCCACCACTTGAGACTTGTTGCTCTTCGATTCAAAAGGGATCAAAACAGCCATTTATATAGATGGTGCCGACGGAGGAAGAAATCAAAGCGGCGAGCAGACACGCACGTGTACAGATCCAGTTGACACACATGCAAACAAAATGTGGCACTGTGTACACATTTGGCATGAAAGTTCACACAAGCACGGAGGCACATAAACAGACTTAAGCTTGACCGTACTGCTTCGGCTCTGTCTGGACTTGTGGTTATTTTTACAACAATGTCAGAGCTCGACAGGCCTCAGAGGCATGAACACATATGTGCAGCTTATCAGCAAGACTTCAGCAGAATGTGGTCTTGTGCTGATAGGGAGTACCTGAGCCTTTTGAGTGCTTTTCACTGCATAATCCTGTGTTTTTAGTGCAACCCAGCCACAGGCTGACCATCCTTGACATTTACTTTTGGTTTTTATAAACTGTTTATTTGAGGAAATTACCAAATTCTTTACAATTTTACATGAAAAAGCATTATTTGATTTTGACAGACTGTTACTAACAGGATTTTGCTTAATATAACAAGTTGTGAAATGTTTCACCGCAAGGTTTTTATCAGCGTTTTACCATTTTTGCATGGTTTTGTTGTCCTGTGCCATTTTTTTAAACAAACATCTGATATCAAATTAAAACATATGGATTTTTTAAAATTAATTATAGGTAGATGCCTTATCAATAATATTTTTGTACATTCTGTACGGACTACCTGACTCGCTGACTGATGCATTTTAAATGCACGAATGCCCTCCTTTGTCCTACTGTCACTCTGCATGAGACTTTTAATCCTTCTCATTCGCCCACAGCTGAGATCATTTTTAACATCACCAAGCAGCCCCAGGAATCACATCTTCATACTCTGTTTCTGTTTACTTCAACAGTTTCTTAAGCATGCACATCTCGGGCAAAATTAGTTTCAGCAAACATGTTTCCCTCCCGTCAGCACAACTGAGTTTGAGTTCAATGCCCTCTGAAACCAGGTCCTCCCGGCTGTTGGTGCCAAAGACGAGCGCTGATACAGTGGTCTTCACCTGATGCCAGAGCACTAAATGCTTTCAGGCAGATTAACACAAATCTCTGCTGTCTGTGAGCAGACAAACTGGCACACGTATCTGTTTGCATCAGACATGCAAGGCTGTAACCCACCATGTGGGACAGAGCTGTCGCTATTGCAAGTATTCTCAGAAACGGGCACAAAAATCTGAAAGGGAGGCTGAAACAAACGCAGAGGCACACAAAGACAGAAGGTCGCAAACAAAAGATGGACGAACGAAATGAAGAGCTGAGGTTAAACAGGTGTTTTATTTGAACCAGTCACTTTCCGACCATTTCATCATGAACACCACTGCTGTAGTTTGACGTGTTAAGATGATTTCTTGGCGGGTGCAGGTGAAGTGTTGTAGAGGCTCTGGGCCCCCTCTTTTCCACTGCTGCTGATCATTACTATCAGCTCTGGCATTTAGATTTACATTTAACGCATTCAGTTGGTGTTTAGAAAGAAATGCAGTGAGCTCAAATATTCATCAAGTAGAATACGTGTATTTTTACGTGAGTATTTTCTAATGCTTCGGTGAGAACAAACAAATGCTACATGCAAGTCCAGTATCTTCATACACCACAATTAAAATGTGACAATGTGCTTGGTAAGACGATAATTTTAATCGTTCGGGTTGAATGTAGAACAGGTTGTAGTTAAAAATTATAAACCAGCCATTCTTTTGGACCAAGATTTTCTTCTGTTGGATGACCCCAGGAGGATATTTTATTACACTATTTTTGATATATTTTCACTCATGTCAGTAATCTGAGCAGCAGCCCAAGTTAGAACTTGTCGTTACTGTTTTAAAGGTTTAATGTAATTACAATTTAACATGCAAATACAAGGCTTACATGGCTTCCCGGGTATTTCCCTGTGGCAGTTTTAGCAGGAAAACGACCAGTCCTCATTTTGAACTAAAACAGCGCGACTTCATGCACATCTGTCTCCTTCTGACAGATGTGTCATAAATCTTAATGTGATGGATAATTGTCAGAGTCTGTAAAAGTTACTGCTGCTAATTGACTCACACAGCCTGCAAGATCAATTTAACCCTAAATCAATAAACCCAACTGTGTAACAGAGGTAATAACACTGACTTTTGTTTTTGAACGTGATGTTTGTTTTTGATGAACACAGCACTGCAGACATACCTGCTTTTTTTTTTTTTTTTTTTTAAGCAATATCCATGTAGTTTCCATGTGGTGTCTTAAACCATTTTATCAGCTTGTTCTCTGACACATACTGTAACAACCTTTTTTGTTTTGTTCGATTTGCTTTAGATAATGTTTTCCAAAATGATCCACAATCATTTTAAATGTAAAGCATGTCTGACTCTGAAAAATTACACTGCGTAAACAAACAGTTTAATGCAAAAACATGCATGCACGCATGTCCATGCATAAACTGGCCTCTGCAGTCTCTTTCTGTATGGGAGAGTGTAAGTTTGATGCCTGCACTGATCTCACTCAGAGGTCGTAGATAATGATCAAAACAATAGCTGCCTAGGGGCAGAAACGGACGGTATCTATGTGTACAACCCCTCCGACCAGCCGCCACTCCTTCAAATTACTCAGCGTGATGGCATCGATATGAATGATGCAACATTCCCCTGTCCTGGTCTGTACAGCTGTACCTGCAAGTGCACACTGACATGAAAAAAAGAAAGTTTCTCTAAAGCCGAATGTGCTCGTTTTGTAGCAGTGGTTGTACGCCGGTTGCCCAAATGAGCTTGATTATTAAACATATGGATTTCCAACATGTAAACACATGAGGTCTTTACATCAACTTAAGCTTAATTTATTTGAACCTGAGCATGTTTTTGATTCATGCACATGTGATGTTGATGTAAGGTGTGGACATTGTGATCAGTAAGCCCCATAGAGGAAATAGGAGCCCTGGTTGATGAATGGCTCTGTTTTCCATCTGTATGGCAGCCAGCTTCACATGCAATGTAATATATCCACAATGCTCGTCCATATTTGATCTTTTAATGCCAATAACACCAAAATCACACACATTAACAGCCCTATGAAGAAAAATGTGTTACAGGGCAGAAGCGACAGAGGGAGGGATGCAAAAGGCCATCTACAGCCATTAACGTAATTTCAGCTTGATGTAAAAACACAGAGGGATATTTGTCCTTTTCTTCCGTTGGTAGGAACATTCCCCAGTAAGTCCATCCATCTGTCCCTGTCACCACAAAAAACAGTGATTGCAAAGAAAAAAAATTGCCATACTGTATGTTTGGACACCTATGAATGTGGATTGTTTGTGTGTGTGTGTGTGTGTGTGTGTGTGTGTGTGTGTGATCTGCATGCTGAGCATCAAAGAGCCATTGTCATCCGTCTCCCACGCCCTGTCTGCCAGACGGACTCAGACGTGGCGTTATTAGCTCTCTACTGGCATATGTGTGCCACATGGCTGCTAAAAGTCATGTCACATTCAGCTTCCTCGGACTTGCCTTGCACTTGCGTCTAACAGGTTAAAATAAAGTAATGAAAAACAGTGAAAAAACTGCATTTGTAAGCAATAAACATTCTGTAAACTCGTTGTCACAATTTGTGAACTACACTAGTGTCATTTTCACAGTAGCGTGACGGCACACCACAAGAATAATTACACTGTATGTCAAAGCTAGAATAACGTCTCTTGCGTCTCCGTTTTTTATTTGCACACACACTGCAGATGGGTAGCTTAGACCTGCAGGGCCACTGAAACGGGAAAGGCATTCTTTTACTACACAAATGTCAAGTAAACACATGTGAATACGCTGTAATAATCTATGCTTAAAGGATTTCTAAGGCAGTAACAAGAACATGATCTAGTCATGAGGAGACACAACTGAACTGGGGTGCAGCTGCTCCGGTGCTGGTTCATAGCCAGGAAAACTGGTGACTCTGGTCCCAAAACCCTGATGAGCTTGATGCAAGACACAGTTATGTCAAGGGATGGAACTGGGATTAACGTCAAGTAAACAAAAAGTTGTCAAGTATTAAGTCACGTCTGTTTCCAGCGAGTAGAGGAGAAACTAATGAAAATGAATGAACAAAGAATGGATACTAAAATCAAGCCTCAGTCGTCCGTGGCGTCAAAATATTTTAACCTGAAATATATTATTAAACTTATTTATTAAACATTGTTGGTTGTTTTGGTATCCCGTGCTGATGTTTATGGATCCTGCTGAAAAAGCAGGTAGAAATGCTAGATTGTAAATCCATTTAGCATTTGTGTAAAGCCGGTTGGCATGGAAACCAGTACTCACACACACAAACTGTTGTTTACAACATCCTTTATAAATACAGATTGGCAATATGAAGACACTTGTTTTGAGGGAAACAAGGTTCAAAAGGTTCAAACTTCACTTGAAGAGTCGTAATGATGTCGTTTTGTAGAGTTTCTAAGAGGATCCAAAGTTAAACCAGCTCAGAACTGGTTTTGGCATCAGCACCTGATTGAAGTTGATCAAAAAGGGTAAATACATCTGCACGTGGATTATACTTCATGGGTGCTGAGGGTGTTGGGCTCAGGTATCTGTGGTCTCCGACATCTCTTATCTGGATTTTCTATTTAAGTCTCATCTACTATCTCATTCTGTGCTGTTTGGCTGAGTTATTGAGCATGCTTGGTAGAGGACCTTTTGACCAATAGTGAGTGCATCAGGCATCAGGCAAGCATTAGATAATGATAGGAACTGAATATTAATACATTTCTTTAGAGATTTAGAATTTTCACATGCTGCAGTTTAGTTTAAAAAAATAATGAGAAATTCATTTGGATCTGTGACTCCCAAAACTCCATTGATGCTTGGAAAGGTCGATTCTGTTGTGACTGTGCTTTGCTGAAGATCTTGCGAGAATCCAGCTGTTTTTTCAATGTAGCCAGGCAACACACTTGTGTCTCTATTTTACGTACTAATTATTTTACTAAAATTTGCATATTTTTGATCGCCAGCAGGAAGCAAAACCATTTGTTTTCTCTTTTTTGAAAAGCCTCTACAGCGGTTCTTCACTTTGTCCACAAGACATGCAAATTAGTTTCATTCCCTGACTGAATGTCTCCAGCGTGGTGACTTAAATGTCAAGATGTCAAATGTCAAAATGCCTTCATAACACAGTGCTCTTCCTTCAGGCTCTTGCTGTGTTACTGCAACAACAAAATTTCACTTTTGCAGCCTTTTTTTTTTTTTTCTTTTCCTCTGGACCTAAACTGATGCTTATAATCCGTGAGGCCAAAAATAAATAAATAAAAGTTTCATTTCTCACTGTTTTCTCTAGCTTTTCGAAATTTATTTTATAACTTCTGCACATGTGTATATGTAAACACTATCTATTGAAATATGTTTGGGGTAAAAAAAGGAAACTCAATCAAACATATGATGGGAGTCTTCAGATCCAGTGCAGATTTTTGGTTCTCAGTTACTGTTGTGTCCTTTCAGTTTCTGGTTTCCTAATTGGTGGGAGGGTGATAGAAATACAAACTTTATTGGCTAGTTGTTTAGATCCTTTTTTTCTTTGAAATAGTTTCAAAGAGCTGATTAAAGTGGTATAAGCCAGACTGGAATCATCCAGTAGGAAAGCGATGCATTTATTAATTGGACACGCACACGCACATACTTATATTTACATTAGTGAGCACACACAGATGAAACACAGTAAAATATAATGAGAGCTGCTTTGTTACAGGCTATTAAAATCTCCATCGGTGTGTGTGTGTGTGTGTGTGTGTGTGTGTGTGTGTGTGTGTGTGTGTGTGTGTGTGTGTGTGTGTGAGTGATGGGGGGGGGGGGGGGGGGGGGGGGGGGGCATGGGGGCTTTAATAGGTCACAATCTGCACTTAAAACATTACACCGACTCAGTTGTAATCTTTTTTTTCTCTAAAATGCATACGACCTCTCTGGTCTGTACAACAATGAATTTTGCTTTGTCATAAACAACACTGGAGCATTAACAGGAGGAGCCTTTCAAGGACGCGCGACCTGCGAGCTTTTCAATCTAGACGACATGCTGCAGACGGCTTCATGCAACCAGGAAGAGCAATGGCATGAGCCGCTGCTCTTGACAGACTGCCGCAAATGTCAAACCTCACCTCACATCTGGACTTGATCTGTCACCTTTTATGAAACGTTTTGTTCCTCTTGTGTTAAAAGAAAGATTTGTTACAGCTTCCTGAATTATCAGGCACACACGTACACCATCTGAAGCCACACTTCTCTACAGCAACAGTTTTTTGGGGTTTTTTTTCCCTTTTCCCTTGAAGATTCATTCCCATGGTTTTTTATATATATATATATATTTTATATATATATATATATATATATGGTGTGGGTGTGCTTGGAAGAAAAACTGAAGAATAGACCACAATCTCTTTCATCCATGATGCCAATCAGTGCAATGACCTTTTGTCAAATCATGCTCATTGTGTTTCATTGTTCTTGTATTGTCTATATTTTTTTTTTTTTCTGGCCAGTCCTTCCTCTCTGATGCTCCTTTCTTCTTCAGTCTTGAACCAGACTTTTCTAGATGTCACGCTGCTTCCCTCTGCTCTCTAATGGGCTGTTTGGGATAACACTTAAGTAAACTGACCGCTGGCAGCTTCAGTATGCATTGTCTTTTTCTCAAAGTGACTGGCATTCAGTGTCGAGAGTTGAAATCGAGTCAATGACCAGTAGTTTTTTTGCCATTCTTACTGCTTTCATGTTTTATATGGTGTAACTCTACAGCTGATATTAGTATTCACATAATCATGGAATTACCCTAGAAACAGAAGGTCAGCGTGGTTAAAAAAAAAAAAAGAAGCATTTGATGCAAGTTACATACAATAATTATTGATATATATACATTAGCAAAAAGCGGGGTTTATGCATAAATTATGCATAAATGCCAAGGACTGATTTTCCTTTCTAACAACTATGCACTAGGGGGTTAAAAAAACAAATCACATTCTCAAAAATCTTTCTTTTTTATTAATTTCCTGGTTTATTGGCTGAGATAATATCAGTGCTTCCTGCTCCAACAATAACCTACAAAAAAAAAAAAAAAAAAAAAACAATTACAAAAACAACTGCAGCCTTATTGGTATTTATTGCCAGAATTCTCTTTTCAAAACATTTAGTGAATTCATGCAGATTTGCACCTCATTTAGCCACTATAACATTGGCTGTTCATGATATTTTGGTTCTTTGAATTTAAATGTGCAGTTCAGGGATGGAAGCATCGTTTTTATTATCCACATAAAGTAGCCAGTTGGAGAGAGACTAGAGTGGTGGAAAGGATAGCTGCAGTCTGTTCCATCAGTAAATTTCTCATATTGCTTGCTGCCGCAGAGCTCTGCCTCGCAACATGCTCCCGTTAAAATCCCATGTGGCATTGTGGCTGTGGTGAAGGAGAAGGTTTAGGGATTATCTCGCTTTTCCGTAATGCTCCATACAATTATGCTTAAACATAAATACATACCGTTTGTGGAAGACCATGTGTTATTTCAATGGATGGCTGTTATGGAGTGTATTTAAAGTGGTGCACAAAGGACACTTTTTTAACCAATCTCCATTCTAAAATGACCAATATGTGCAACAAAACAACAAAAAGTGAAGCGACATCTGGCCAGCTGTTACTGGAGACAAACTGGAGGTTCATGCTCAGACCTCATGGTCTCAAATGCCGGATCACTCTACTGGGTGAGTCCTCTGTTTTTGTCAAGATTTAGCATTTCCCTGAATAATAATCATGCTCTAGAGACTAAAATGCTCTTGAGTGGCGTAGAGAAAACACAACGCAAATTAGACTGTGGATCCGTGTACACACCATATAATTATTAGAAAAAAAAAACACTAATTGATAACTTAATTCTGTAATCTCGCTTTATTAAAAGGTTTAGACAGTCTAATTACTGTTTTGCTCTCCAACACAACTAGAAGTATTGATGTGTTTGTCTGTCAGTTCATCTTTCTTAAGCTTTATTCAATTAAAAGTCATGAAAATGTTGTACTGGAAAACTTTCCAGTACAACATTTTCATGTTTTTCAGTTTTGCCCTGTGTAGTTGTTGTTTTATAGTGCTTTAAACAGTTTCCACAATGTAAACAGTTAATGCAAAATTTCTGATTCTTTGGCAATCGAAAGAAGCGTCACCAGCTGTGCTCAGGAAATTGGGAGGAATAATAATAAAGTCCCTTTATTCTTAATGAAAACCAAAGGCATAAAAACTCCAATAAAACTGAAGCCAATTGGAAATGAAAGAAAGAAAAAAGAAAAAAAGGAAGCACTTTCAAAATAAAGGAAAAAGTCTGTCTAAATACACGACTCCCAAAGCAAAAGTCATTTAGTAAATTTAAAGCTAAATGTGACCAGCAGCCTCCTAATGTCAGACATTTAAACTTTAAAACAAAACATGAAAAATCAAGATAACACGTTATGTGATTCAAAAATAGGACACCAATAACTTGACTTTCTGCATCATCCTCACTAATATCAGTAGATTAGAATTAGGTAGTGATGTCCGTGTGAGTTATTTTCAGCGTCCAGATTCACCAGAATGAGCTCATTAAAGAGATTTGCTCGATGGATTCATTTAAGGTTTCACCCGAGTGCAGACAGAGTCTCATCGAACAGCCTGGGTGGTTGATGTTCCTCCTAGTGCCCAACTCTCAAAAAGCACTAATGCAATGTAATTGAAAACAAAGAAGACATGTTAAAACATAACTTTGCAGCATCAAGGCATGGCTTTGTAGCTCAGTTTAAAATGCTTGAAAGCAATAAAGCAGCAATTTGACATTTTGCTTAAACTTGCCTGCACCATGGTGAACACTGTCTCGTTCTGGTCAGACAAGCATGTTATGTTTATCAAGGATTTCTGTTCATATGGCACTTATTTTAAACATGTATATTTGTGTTAATGTTTTTCTTATATGCTCAGGCCATTAATTCCTGATTATTCCTGCTTTGAATAACTTAAAAAAAATTCACTTTCTCAGTCACTATGTAATAACAATATCTGGCAACAAATAAATACATTGGCGTATCTAAAAGTGAGAGTCGTGTTGGATCCATGTGCTAGACATGCAGGGCACATGTTCCCCCAAGTAGACAACACTATGGTTGGTCCGATTCCAATACCAGCAATGGAAATTCTCAGATTCTCCCAGAAATAAGGGAATCGGGATCTGTGAGTACTAGTTAGGAAAATAATATCTATAGACAAAATCCATAACTCTATGTGCTACACCTCATGTATTAGCTGATTCTATCAGTATTGTATAACCGGCAGAATAAAATCCAAAACCATTTCTCTGTAATTCACTTTCAATGCTGCGTCTAAATGCGCTATAGTCCCAGTATGACTCGTTTCCAGTCTTCAGCACTGTGTTCTAGGATCTCCAAGCTGCACAGGAATTCCTTCTTGACACCGTGGTTTATGAAGGTCTGAGGAGAGGTGGGTGATAAAGAATGAGAAAGACATAAGAGAAGACAAGGCAGAGAAGAAGGATCAAGTGAGGATGACAGCTGTGGCTCTTTAAAAGAAAGAGCGACTGTATATGAGGAAGAGACAGCAGGGTAAATTGCTTTGACTGCTGCCTGAAGCTGTGCTGCTCTTACATTCAGACTTTTTTAGGGCAGGCGTAAATGAATGCAGAACAATTGCTGTGAACTTTCACCAGCTGGTTTACCTGAAGCACTAAATTATGTGACTTTAAACTGTTTAGGAAGATATGATTCAAGTGAAGTCTGCAGGCTCCAGTAATAGTGCTCTACTTATTTGTTGATCCTCTATTCTTCTGGTGGAGATGCCACTAGATGTAACCAAAGGAGCAGATTCTTTTAAAAGACCCTGTACTTATGGTCAGATATTGTAAGGGCACAGTATCTCTCTCAGTAGCAGAAATAGTCTTATCTAATCTTCAACCTAACTGGAGAGCATGCATTGTTTTGTCTGTTTCACCCATATTTCAAGAACAGCTTTTTATATATTCCGTATTTCCAGTCCATGTGTCCAAAAGCAACACAACACATCCAAGAAAGAAAAAAAAAAACAATCAGAAGGTGACAAATTTATACAGAAGCAGAAACACAGTGCACGAACGAATATGCCTCTAACCAGCTTTTTCAACTGCATTTTCATTTTCCTCCTCCTGCCAATCCCAATTTCAGTCAAACAGGCACAGACAGTGATCCATATTTCAGTAGTCCAGGTGCTTTCTGTTAAGACGTGTACAAAACTATGGTTGTGCCAGATCCGTTTTTCCGCCTCCTGTCACATGCCCCCCATTTTAAATCACAATAACGAGCCAGCCAGGCTTTCTCCAGGTTTGCAGAAAGTCTCATGGGTGTCTTGTCTTTTGTCTATTAGTCGACTCTGTTAATTACGTTTGTTTTGTTTTTTTACTTTTTTTCAGCGTTTTAATGCAGTGGTGCATAAAATTAGGTACCAAAACTTACAAGAGCATACCTGCTTCTCATTTGCAGTACAGTGCCAAAAACACATTTTATTACCATAGAAAATTCATTTAAAGTTTACAGTATATTTATTAAATGAATTACCTTCTTTCTTCTTTTTTTGTATGTTGATGAAAGACCCTTTATTATTTTATGCTTTTAGTTTTTCTCCTTTTGCTCAAAACAGAAATGAGTCAATAACAATATCCCTCTTCTGCGATGTCTTATATTTGTTCTACCTCCAACATACCAGGCAATGCTTAGTTAAAGAAAGGACATAAAGGAGGAGTTTTTAAGAGTGCAGGTAGGAGAAGGCAGAAGAGCAGAGGTCTGATGTCTCAGGAGTGACGATGCAAAATTAGAATATTGTTACCCTGTCCTTCCTCTTCACTGGAGTTCAACCTGTAAATAAGAGATATCATCTGTAAACTAGGCTTGAAAAAAAATATACCCTATCGTGAGGGGAAGCTTGAGTTTCTAGAAAGGTCACATCACTTAACACCGTCAGATGACTGGAGCTCAACAGTTAATTTGGGGTGACGGGTTATAGTTTCTCATCAAACAGTGCTGAGTCTTACTGTCTTACTGTATCTCACCTAGAGCGCACAAAGCTGTTGGAGTCAGGATGTACTTTGTGTGCATGTGAAGGTGACATGAAAACTCACTGATTCAAATAACATGCAGCCGTTTTCTCCTCCTGAATCATAATACTGTTGCAGTGCATGTTCACTGACAACTGAAATGAAATGAGAAATGAGAACTCTAATTATGTTTTCATTTAAATTTACAGCTTGTAGAAGTAGTGGCCAGTAATGTGAATCGAGCTGGATTGAACCCCAAATTGGTTACAGTCATCCACGCAGTTAGATTGTTTGTGTATGCACAGACAAATTCAGTCTGATTTTCTGTCTTAACAGTGTTGTCAGATATCAAAGCCGAACTATCGCACAGAGAGCCTGAAACTATTGTATTTCACATAAAATTATCGTACGCTACAATAACGGAAAAGGAGGAATGAGTTTCCTGATGGCGTGGGGCTATGGAGGTGTGTCCGTGTGTGAGAGAAAGTGAGGATAAAATGAATAAAACATTAAAAAAGGATCAACTGGAATCAAATGAAATATAAAAAACTGTACACTGTCTTAATGATCAGACTTGATAAACAAACTGATTTGCCTGCAGGCTGAACACACTCCAACATAAACTCTTTAAGGTTTAAGCAGATAACAGTCCATTTTGATACGTGTTGCTTAACATTACATAGACTTTGCTGAACTTTCTATTCCTCGTGTGTGGACAATAGTTTTATGTCTGATGCAATGATAGTTGATTTAAAGAAAGGAAGGCTGTACTATAACCCTTCAAGCTTTTCACCCATTCATTTCTTAAATCAAAGACTTTAACCTCCCAACCATCAGGCAATTTGAAGCTACCCTGGAGCAGAAAACAATCTTGTTTTATTTTCTTTCATTAACAAGACTAGTCTGTCACACAGGAACATTTTCAGAGGAGAAAATAGTTTGTTTGATGTTGTGTTATAGTCAACCCCACGCTTTCTTTCTTCTGTTTTCATGTCTCTGTCTCTACAGCAGCTTCAACAGAAGCTGAAGCAATTAATTAGAAAGGCCCATTATGATAATAGTTTCCTTTGCATGGAGGTTTGGGAGCTCAGCATATCAGCTACTTTTTATTGCACTTCTTTGCACGCTTCCATATATTTTATTTAGACCTCAATTAGATTTGCAAATTGGTCCACTGAAGTATAAAGGCCAACAGGGCTTTGCATAAGAAGAAAGTGGTGGTTCCACACAGAGCTGAGTGAAGTGATGATAGAGAAAGGGTAAACCTAGTGTCAGGGGACCCTCCACAGGAATCCCTGTTACTTATTCATGCAGCAGCCAAGCATCAGCGAATCTCCCAGCCTCATTATGAAATGAGTATTTGCAGAAGCTCATAGAACAGGGAGTTTTTGCTTGAAAGCTTCTGCTTATCCACTTCACTCTTCTCCCCCTCTTCAATTCTTTTTTAGATCAGATCACTCAAGGGAAGCAATGTCAAGCTTCATTCGCTAAGACGCCTTTCCCACTGTCCTTAATCCCTTTTTTTTTTTTCCTGAGAGGCAACACTTGCTTGTAAAAAGTTTGTGTAGCTGGCATGGAGGGAACCAGGCGCCTGAAGCCTGTGTTGAAGGCAGCTAAACTTCCTTTTCTTTTGTTCTTGATGTTTCACCTTCAATCTGGAAAGCATCCTCAATCCAGTTCTTTTGTTTTAAGCCTTTGAGTAAAACCATGACCTGAATGAGAGAGACACCAGCTTACGTGTGAGTTGGCTGTATTTACTTAGTTTATTTACTAATATGATTGACAAACTGAACAATCAAAGCACTCCACAAGCTCAGCTATATTTGAGGATGATTAACATATGCATGCTTTTTTAGATAAAATGCCTTGAATCCGTACTGTAGATGCTATAAATAAGCTTTTCAATGTAATAGAGCTGCAAAACACTGATTGTAATCAGGTCTCCTAATGTGGCTGGTCTGCAAGCTTAGACACTCTCATTAGGTTGAGATGGTGTACTTTATGTAAATAATACCTTACTTGTTTTAGCAAAGTTTAGCAGAGTCTGTTAAGTTTTATCTTCATTGTGAGAGCGCCACAGTGTCCTAGATGCACCTTAGTTTGGTAATGAATTAGAACTTCACTTCTCCTCGCCACACTTCTTGCTCCACTCTCATTTTGTCCAGTATTTCTTAGTTCAAAGGTTGCCCCACGATGCACCGGCTCACCTCAGAGCTGCAGAGGAACCTATTTGTATTTCTGCCTTGTACAATGCCACCTCAATGCTGCATTGCTTTTACTAAATTATCATGCGCTTTTCTCCTCGGGCGCGGATGGAGATATGAAAAGAGCCAGACCTCTTTACTGAAGCTCGGCCGCCGCCTTCAAAGTGACTGGGTTGACCCTTGGCATGAAATTAAGGAGTTGAGCCCATTCAGCAGCCCAGCTGATGGAGGCAGAAGATAATAAATCCAGGGGAGAAACGAGTGGTGAGAGATTAGGAAAAAGGGAGGAGGGATAAATGCGGCAGCTCCTGCAGCCTCAGGGGCACTCAGGATCCTTTTATTAGCATGGTCATATTCATTCTTCTTTCCACAGCCTGTCTTCTCATTGAGCATCAACATGCACACACTTTGTGCGCTCTTTCACTTTCTCCTTGCTCTTTCATAATCAGGGAAATGGAAACGGTGACATACTGCATGTGACATGGTTACCCCGGTATAGTATCATTTGTCCCCAGGCCTGTTATACTGAGGGCAAGTATATAAAGCTCTGTATTGCAGGCTGCATATACTAGTCGCTGTTCTGAGGCACTTATATAGTATAAACAGAGGATAAATAACATATTAATAATGCATGCTCAGTGCAATTTCTTGTAACATGTAGATACTTTAATTAGATGCACAAAGTGTTCAGACACATACAAATGAAAGTCATTAATACAAATAATATACAAAGCATCTCATATGCATGTGTGTGTGCGTGTGTGTGTGTGTGTGTGTGTGTGTGTACTGTTTGTTTCCTTGAACAGCAAATCTACTTTTGTTTGGACTAACTGATGTAATGGACAGCAGATGCAAATGCCAAAGGAGAGCAGAAGGGCCTGCGAGATTAAAAGCAGCTGGCAGAGTTTCATGCAATCCAATGCAACGCGCTCCCAAAAAGGGACCGCTTTTCTCAGGGCTTTTCATAACCCTCTCCGATATGAATTTATTGCAACTTATGTAATGAAGCGCTCTGTGCCAGAGTCTACCCAGCTGGAGTTCAAGTACCCACCAGCCTGTGCACTTCAAAAAGAGGAAAAGCCTTGACCAAAGAAAAAAAAAAAAGTCATATCTGAAAATCTGAATATTAAATGCAGACAGACACAGTAGTTTCTGTTGTTTCTCCGTACATGAACTTGCTGGAGTGTTCACTCCTACAAATATTGGCACTACTCTTCTTTTTTTTTTCACTTGTGTATAATATTTCTTGTTGTAAAAAATAAATGGAAATTGCCTTCTAACAGCTGAATGATCCATACCAGCAAAACCTCTCCTTTTGAAGTGTTTTTAATTAGCCGCATCTGGAAAGCACTTTGTTGATTAAGTGTATCAAGTGTAGAACAACTCTGCATCACTGTACTATCTGTCTTTTTTTAATCTAAGAAAAGCTTAATTCATCAAAGTCAAGTCATCAGAGCGTTTATATGTTCCTGTGGATTACCCTGATAATTAAAAGGCATGCACATGTGTGAAGTTAATGGCTCAAAATGAAAGTTATAATACCAGCATAATTATAATAAAACCACTCTTTCAAGTTTGACAGTTTTTGACTTAACTTTATCTTTTGTCTTTCCTTCTTTCTTATCTGCAGAATTTTTAGGACGCAGTCTCTTGAATGGTATTATAACAATGTGAAGAGCCGCTTCAAGAGGTTCGGCAGCGCCAAGGTTTTGAAGACTCTGTACAGAAAGCACATTATTGAGAAAGGAGCACTTTTTGATCTCCCAGGTAACTTCAACTGTCTGTCACATTAAACTAATTTTACTGGTTTGGCCAAAAAAATGTGAGGAAAAAAAAAGAACCGTCTAAGATTTTGGTTGCATGTAGAATAAGTTCACTTGAAGGTTTTGTAAATGATCGCTCACTATTTTTCCATACATTTTTTTTATTATCATGTTCATTGTTTACATTTCTGGCTTTATTTGCTTTTTATGCACGTTGCCGTGCTGCTCCCCGAGTGTGAGTGTGCTGGAGTTGATAATGGTGACAGCCTGTGTCCTGCCACTTAATCTTATGCTCGGGCCACTTTGCGTCCTGTGCAGAGCGGCAGCAGGGCAGCTTTTTTTTAAATTTTTTTCCCCCAAACAGCCTCTACTCTATTGAATGTTTTTTTTTTTTTTTCATCCAGCTGGATCCTGATCAGTCTGCTTCCATGGCTGACAAAAAGGCATTATTTCATATCCTGATATGTGGGATTATAGGGATGAAGACAGCACAGAGGGGATGAATCAGGTCAGACTCGAGGCACAACTGGATTAGGTTGAGATGAGAGGATGTTTGGGAATACATCATGTCCACAAATGAAGTTTAGTTTGTCCAAGGTTTTTAAAGCCATTTGGTTAGCCTGACTAAAATGAGCAAAATAAAACCCTCAATTATATGAAATTATGTTTGCTACAGTGAAAGCCACAAAATAATAGTCCATCTGCATTATAAAAGCCTTTAATGCTCTAAAACTTCATCTAGATCTGTTGCATACACTTTCCTTTCCACAGATTGACATTTGGCTTTTATGAAAATCCACAGTGAAAAATAAATAACAAAAAACTTTTTATAACACCAATTATAAAATAACGATTCAATTCAAATAAACATGGCAGCAAAGAAATTTTAAAATATAAACAAAACAAAACAAAAAAAGAGATTAAATGAAACATGCAGAGGGTAAAATGTTTGTGAAATTGGATAAAAACTGTAAAAGCAAAGGATGGGTTAAGATGAATGGCCAAGCATTTCTAATGCTGAGCTGATTTTATGTGCTCTGTTTGTCAGAGTTTGGAGGGAAAGGGAGTCAACGAAATACAAAAATGTGCTGACATGAGGCTATATCTCCCAATTACACTGATTTTTAGACGTTTTACAGCTCGTTTTGATCATTTTCACAGCAGGCTTTTCATGTCTGACGCTAGATTCTTTTGTAATATCCAGGCGAGAAAGAAATGACTTTCTGCTTCAGTTTTTGGTTTTCTTCTCCACTTTCTTTTCTTCGTGGGTCTGTATTGTCTCCTCACTGGCGGATTATGTGACTCGGCTGATGGTCTCCCAGCCTGCATCAGCCAAACAGACTGCACTGCTTATAATTCTCAAATACCCCCATTATAGCTCCCACGAACTGGCAAGCTGCCTCGGCATATGATGTGGACATACTGTGATGTGTTTGCATGTGACGGCGCTGTAAGCTGCTGGTATCTTGATATTAAAGCTTCACTTACTTCTGCAGGAGATCCGCAGAGATACTTCCTATTAAAGATCTTTCTACAAAAAAACACAGAAAGAAAATGTTTTTTTGTTGTTTTTTTTTAGTTCATGTTAAATATTAAACTGAATGAAATTTGGTTTTTATAACATTTTTAAAAATCTGTGGCTCCAGCTGTTTTGAGACAACTTTCCAGTTTTTAGCTAATATAAATATAATTTGAGTGTTTAACTTTAACTGGTTCAAATCGGGGCTTATATCAAGAATATGAAGGGATCTTGTGTTACACCCCTATAATACTGGTCTCTTCTCTTTAAGCAGTTCTCATATTTCATTTCCAGTCCTTTTCATCAAGGGCCAGTAACACATTTTTCATCTTTTTATAATCACCAAGGGGGTTCGCTGGTCGTGGAATCAATTCTGTAAAAGCGTGAAATGTCAAATGTCAGCTGACGTGGCTGATGGTGAGAATGATGTGAATGTTTAACATCCATCAGGTCCCCAAAGAAGTATTCTGACCTTCACAGCAAGAGAAGAGGAGTAGGCAGGGCGTGAGCTGTACTTTCAATCCCGTCTCCTCTGGTGGAAGAGAAACACCAAACCATCGTCTGTTTTTATGTGCGCACAAGAGACGTAGACACACTGGTGGACTTTGGTCGTCCTTAGGGTGTTATGACCGGTACATGTCACCAATACCTCATTCAGAATACCCAGGATTGTGTTACTTTTGTTGAAAAGGGTTTGAAATATCACCTTTGAAAAGAATTATCCTCTCATTTTGGATCTGCTATTCTCAGAACTGCTCTTCACAATCTTATCTAACATATTTTATTAACATTTGAGTTCCTAATTCTGACAAAGAGGACTAAAATCACCAACGTGAAACGTGAAAGGACAAGACTGATGGAAAGACAAGACAGTGATGGTGCAGTGTGTTTGTAGTTTGGTGATTACTATAGTGTTTATGTGATGTGCCTTAGTGGTGGAAAAAAAAGAGGGATGGACAGAAAAGAGGGTGTGTGTGTGTGTGTGTGTGTGTGTGTGTGTGTGTGTGTGTGTGTGTGTGTGTGTGTGTGTGTGTGTGTGTGTGTGTGAGAGAGAGAGAGGGGGGGGGTGGAGAGAGAGAGCTGTGAACAAATGAGTTTTTAACCTTGATTTGAAGGTACTGATGGTTTCAGAATTACTGCAGATTTGTGCAACCCTCTGGGCCTCCACCCCCACAAGGGCCACGCCCCCACCGACAGGAGGCCAGAAGTCAAGGGCCTAGGGAAATATCACGTTTAAAAAGAATTTTCCACTCATTTTGTTTCTGCTATTCTCAGAACTGTTCTAAGTATCTTAGGTAGATCATGAATGTCTTTTTAAAGGCAGTATAGGATGATTTAAAGTGAACAACAGGTCAAATGCCAACAAGCTGAGTTTATTAAACGTGACACTGAACACGTTTAAGTAGAGTTACTGCATAGTCTCATGGTAAAGACGATCTTTCACTAAGCACATGGAGCATCTTATCTTGTTCAGTTCTCCTCATTTAGTTTTAGCCTCAGTTTATTTGGGCTCTTTTGTTGTTTGAACTCCTGTTTTGTGTTTAACTTTATTTTCTATTTTATTTTGGAAACACCTTTCCTGGTGTGGGACTTCCTTTGTCCATCCCTGTCGTAATTGACTACACCTGTGTCTTGTTATCCTCTGAGTATTCGTCACTTTATTCCAAATGGCATACTACACATGTGTGCATATCATTCATACATGTGAATGATTTCTCAATGCACCATACAGCACCATACATGTTCATTACTTGATCACTAGTTTTTAGTTTTATTATCTGGATAATCATATATTTTTTGCATATAATAGCCAGAATCATAATAATCAATGGTATTTATTAGGCATCTTTCAAGATATTGTTGGTTGCCATACAAGCAGTAAAAGAAACAAAGACAACACAAAGAACACAAACACAAAAATTAATAATTAAATAACGGCAAATGCATATAAAAACAAATCTATTGAATAGAGTAAATCTGCCTGAATAGATGAGTTTTGGGCTGGAATTTGAAGATGGAGAGAGAATGTGAGTTCTTGATGTGAGGTATATCTGAAATTATTTGAAGTTATTGAAATTATTAGGATCTGCACCCAAATTCAGGTATCACGTTACTGCAGCTATGTTGAGAAATGAGGGAACAACAGGTAAGAGATGAATGAACAAAGGGAGTTAGGGAGGGAGGTCAGAGGAAAAACAGATGCTTTAACAAGACTAGCTGCTAGGGGTCTAACTGACAGGTGGACGGCTCAGCTTTCTTATCTTGTCTGAGGGCAGACATTTCACAAGCAGAGGGAAGTTTGAAACGAAAAAGTGGAAATGGATATTTGGAAGAGGTGAAGCACATGTGCTGCAAAATAACTGATGCAGAACGTTGTCAGTCTTTACATCTAAAAAAAAAATGCCTTAAGCAAATTACAATATTCAGTTGAGTAGAGGGGAGGAGGAAGAGAGTCCGCTGGGCATAGTGTTTCGTTAACCACCGTACTTGTGTATTAACATCACGTGAATCTCCAAAGTAATTGGATTTTGCAGTGGACAGCATGTTGTTATGGTAGAGGATGTGATTATACAAAAAAAAACACCCTTGTAGACAGTGAGGCCAGATTTTCTGTAAAGACATTTCAGTCGTTTAATCTTGAGCTGACAAAGTTCGGGTATAAACCCGGGTGCAGAATGAGTGATGGGGAAAGTCTGTTTTCCAAGGACCCAGGGTATCCAGAGGATTATGAAGTTCACTATTATAATACAAAAGCAGTTCATATGTTTTTCTATGGTTGATTTACATATTCAGTTTAGGGAGTGACTGTCATGTGTGTTTTTTTTTTTCCTTCATACATTTTCTCTGATCCTTTTTATGATATAAAATCCCAAACGTTACTGCAATAATATTTTCATGCCACTAAGTGCTTTAAAACATGTAGATCCCATTTGGCTTAACTTCTTGTGTTGTTAGACAAAAATAAAAGCCTATAACAAATGTTGCGAAATAAAGTTACATAATAAGTCAAGCTCATTTCCGTGTTGTTTTTGTTTTCTTTCCATCCACAAGGGTCTTGCAAGGCAAAATCAGTACAAATGTTTAGATCCATAATGTTAAATTACAACAAAATAGAAGGTGAGAAATACTTGTAAGCACTGAGAGTATTGGTCGTAGTGTCAGTTTAACCATTTATTGGCTACAAAAACAGTCTGTACAGAGCTACAGTGCAGTTGGTTGGGTGTGGATCCAGTGACCTGGTGTCTCCTACTGCTGTCTTGTCAAAATAGTGCAGCAGAAGCTGAACTTTAGTAAAACTTTCTAGAGGTTTGCACTCAGAACTTCTACTTCACCTTGCAAGATAAACTGGCTGAAGTATTCAGACACTCAGGGCAATATTGTCACTTTTGGGTTTATTTGTGTTGTCAGTGTCATTTGACCTGAATGTTTGCAGTTTCAGAGCACATTGGTCAGTTTGAAAGGAGTGAGGGCCCAAAGTTCAACAGGAGCCCAGAGCCACTGCTGCTGAAAATCACATAGCAGAGCGGAGACCTGTGTGAACGCACTCGCGTACTGCAAATGTGTGGGCTCACATGCATTCATAGATATGTGTGTGAAATAGATAAAAATGTACTAAAAAAAAAGCCAACATCCTAGTAACTAACCCTGATGAGTTATGTGTAATCACCTTTTTATGCACTCTTTTAAAAAGCTGTTCACAAGTGAGTTCACTGCTCATTTCTCACTTGTAAAGCTTTTTGACAAAATAGTTTAGCAGTTTTTGTCTTATGCAGTGGCGTGTGTGGGACTGGCATTTTGTACTGCTGCCGGCGGAGCATTTTCAGTCCCTTTAGGTTGTTCCTGGGTTGTTTCCAATGTGATGTTCCTGGCCTGGTTTATGCCTTGGACAGATTAGCTCAATGAAAGGCAAGTGATGTTGGTTCCTTTTGGAAAATGTAACAGTGGAAGAAAGTTAATTAATGAGGACCTTTTCTCCTTCATTTTAAATTTCGGCTCCGTCGTTTAAATTTTAAAGCCTCCTGTGGCCAATTAACTTCTGCACACAGAAGTTACACACGTGCATTTGTCAGCGCTGCTACAATCCTCTGCACCATCAGTAATACACTGCATATAATGCACAAAATGAATGCAATTGTTTATTTAAGCTCTACGTCAGTCATCTCCCTGTTTAATTTTATCGTAGATTTTAACTTCATCAATATAAGCATAATGGAAAGTGTGTAAAATTCCAAACTATGTTCCAAAATGGGCAATAAACCTAGTGCGGGATGCTTACTCTCCTCCACCAGCCAACCTGCATGATGTAAACAGACATCCTGTCAGTTGCTCTGAAGGCTTTGTTTATGAGACTGTGTGCTGCCAGATGCTGCATTGTAATTGAAAAGAAGCCGCTTGGACTCTCCTTCCTCTTCCTGCCACTGCTGCTGGCACTTCAGGAATGTTCTTTCTCATTTATTTATAAACCCTCATCTCTCTCTATCTTATTTTTTCCCTCAGTCGCTCCACTTTGCCTTTTGTTTACGAGACTATATGTTTCAGGAGCATGCAATCTTGCAAAAAATGTCTCCTTATGATTATTTGGCAGATCATTTAGATTTCTTTTATTTGAAAGGGTGCACTATGTTGATTGCACCTTTCGTCTAAGCCAATTTGAAATGCTAACTAACTCAAGAAAAAATAAGAATAATGCCATTTATGTGTTTCTAGACAGCTAAACATAATCATGAAAAGTAAACGGATGGATAAAGGCATACTCAAACACTCATCAAGACAAAAGAAGGCTGCACATATATTCCTGATCTGAAACGTCATCCAGGGCTGATTGTTTTCTAGGCTCCTCTGCTGTGTGTGTGCCTGCAGGGCTGCAGGTCCACGTAGACTCGGTTTCTCAGGCCATAGTCACAGACTGTAGTTTTTGGAGCTTGTTTATTTTGTGCGGTTCTAAGTGCAGCCTCACAGGTTTACCTCAGCCCACTGTCTGGGGGTTTTCTGCGTTGAGACTTCATGTTCTGACTCATGTCGTGAGGTTCCCCCCAGCCATTCATCCCCTCTGTGCTCTCTTCGTCCCTCCAGCCATTCTGTCGGCACTCTCACATTTGAGGCAAAGGGTCACAGTATTAAAGTCATCCATTTGAGGTTATTATTGGATATGCATGAAATTTGCACAAATGGTGTTATTCTTCCTGAAATGAGACTAACAGTCACAGACAACGCAGACAAACTGACCTTCCACAGTCTGAGACTTACTGGTACATCACCCTGTTGTGTCTCCCTCTACCTTTACGGCCTTGACAAACATGACTCATCGGTGACCAACAGGCATAAATAGAAAGACTGTCAAATTTGGTGACTCTTCTTGGCAGTCAGGTCACTATATAAACGCTGAAAGGCCTTGCGATGCATTTCCTCACATGTGATAATATTTAGGATCAGACATGATAGAGCTCTTGATATCCTTTCTATAAATGCACCTAATTTGTCATTTGAAGAGACTAACACGTACTGATAAATCCAACCACAGAGTCATGGGTTTTGTGTGATTATTTCAGCATCTAAAGATGTTGTTTTTTTTCATGGTCATGGATTTCAGTTTTGTTAATGTTATCTTTTTTTTGGATTGTATATGATTCCTTGTGTTTTCTTTGCACTTCTCCGCGTTTTAACTATTACACCCGTGTCTTCCCTGACTGTGCTTTTCTGTCTAACATTGTCCTAAACTGCTGCACGTAATTTCTCTACTCCCGTTGCCCTCCACTCTGTCAGAAACTATAATCCAGTCCTAACTAAGCGAGAACAAGGCAGTTCTGCTAAATGCCACTTCAACTGAGAAGACGGCGACGGGGATCGACCGGTGGAGAGTTCAGTGTTGTGTGGTGCTCCTACTCTGTTCTGCGACTGGGAGCATTGAGTTTGTGAATAGAGATGCACAGGGCAGCATGAAGTCAAGTAAAAGTCCTTGAAGAAGTAAATCATTTTTCAGCCAGCCCGACTCAGATGCATAGAAACATCAAACATTATGTTTTCACGTTGAGTCAGTGTGAACGATTGTGACTGCTGGGTTACAGGCGCTGCTTGAAATTGTAGCAGAGCTTTGACGAGTAGCAGTTCGTTTTGCAGTGAGGCTGAAATGGCATAACATATCTCAAAGCTCGCTGCGTTACTGCTGCTTGGGGGCGGTTGAGACATGATGCATTTGTTCCCTTTGCTTCATATGTTTGTACACTGGACTGTGTATTATTGTGTTTTGCAAAATATACATATTTACACTTGACTGGGATATCAAACTTTCATCCAAGTGCAGCGCAGCGGCGTGGGAGAGCGATGGCTCTTTCCTGCATTGTAGTTTACTTTGACAGGGATCCGTAAGCAACGCGGGCTGCTTGAAGGCACCTGAAGTATTTAATTGTCTCTGTGCATTCATCCTGTCCAAAAGGAGGAGAAACAGCAAATATATAGCAGATATTGAGAAGGAATGGGAGTCACGGAGCACGTTTTGTCAATATCAGTGGTTGAGGTGCTAAAAGAAAGCATCATGTCTTGGTTCTGTGTTGAATGCTGAGTTGAAACGAACTAACGTGAAGAGACTGGAGACCTGGAATTAACGTAGTCTTTAGTTTTGTCTGGATCTATGTTTGTGTTGGGCTTTCCTGCTCCATGTCTTGTCTGACAGTTTGTCTTCTTTTAATAAGCTGCATGTCCAAGTACACTCTTCACTTTTAAGGCCTGACTAACAAGAAGGCTACTTTAAAAGAGAGCCACAGGGGAGAGCTCTAACAGGAGTTAATGGGCCCCTAAGGGACTGTGTTGTTATGAAGCCGAGATGTTGAAGCCACTGCTCTTTCTCTGTGTCTTCATGGTTCTTCAGGAAAAAAAAACAAAAAAAGACTTGTTTGTTTTTTTTCACATTTTATCGTTTATCGTCACATTTAAATCGTTGTTTGAAAAGGTTTGCGTACAAATAGTCCACCAACTCACAGCACATTCAGACTGATTCAGCTAAAAAGGCAGAATTAAAAAAAAAAAAAGCTGCACAAAGATGGTTACGTGCAGTGATGTATGTGAGCATGTAATTTGTTTCAAAAGCAAAGTCAGTTGTCAAATGAGTTGATTTTTTTTTCTTTTCTTTCAACTGTCATTTTGTTTTTGTATTCACCATAGGGAAGAGCAGGAAGTTCAAGAATCAAAACAGCAGCGCTGACAAGATAAGAAACTAGAAATGGGAATACACTTGACAAGTGTACAAGAGGTTTTGTGGCTGTGTGTGCAGTGTAACCTACTTTTAACTTAGCAGCAGAGCACAAAACTATGACATGTGCAGAATATTTGACTTTCTATGACAGGCGTCAGTAAAAGGGGGGGAAAAAAGTGTTTTATCCAAAGGCTTCATTTCATTCCTTCTGCGTTTCAGAGAGCAGCGTTCAAGAGGGAAGCAACGACAACGATGGCAGCATCTGCGGCAGCGACTCCGTCTTTTACAAGCAGAGCGAAGGTGAGAGATGTGTTGAAGTGCAGGCGGCAGTTTGTGGTGCCGCAGATGGTTGGTTTAAGTCACACCTATCATCAACATTATCTTTGCCACTTTACAGTTGTTTCATGCCCAGTTATTTGTCCTTTTTGTCAGTTTTCAACACTGTATATGTGGCGGAAGCACAGAGAGTCCTCTTTTTAATTAGTAAATTGCACACACGTCAAAACCCACATGCACGCAGTCATATAAATCCTCTGGATACGTATCAAATAACGTGCATGCCTTCTCACAGACACACATACGCGCACATGCACAAAATTATAGCCTTCATCTCACCACATACGGCATATTCTTACATGCAAACTAATACTATATACACCCAGGCACTTATACGCAAATAAATATTCAAACAAAAATTAACAATTTCATTTGTTTACCAGTAATCATGAGCTGTTTTTGCAGTAATCAAGATTTGCCTTTTAGGGAGAGGCAGCTCTTGAAAGGTACACTAACAAATTATGCACCGCTGTCAGTTGTCGGCAGTGAATAAAAAAACATGTTCTGGTCACAATCTTCAGCATCAAACTTAATTTACATTTGCTGTCTTTATTCCAGCCTTGAGTTATACCTATCATATGCTTCTATGATTTAAAATCTTCCTTGTTGTTCAATATATTTATCTCAGATATGTCTGTGGGTTTTTCTGTGTTTGATATCAGGACATAGTATGGCAGAGACGCTCACAGTGGCGCTGCGAGTTGCTGAGGAAGCTATAGAGGAGGCCATCGCAAAGGCAGAGGAGTTCCCCGACAGCTTGGTAAGACATCCCTGTGATTCATCTCCTTCCTCTCCTTTTAATATTTTGTTATTTTTTTCAATATTTTTTTTTTTCAGTCCTATTTTTCCTCTTCTATTGCATCCGTGTTGGTCACGGTACCAGCCTGATGCAGTCATGTTTTTTGGCTGAGATATTTGTACAGAACCTCCCCTGGTAAATCACAACTGCTTTGAATACAATACAATACTGTGTGTGCGTGTGTGTGTGTGTGTGTGTGTGTGTGTGTGTGTGTGTGTGTGTGTGTGTGTGTGTGTGTGTGTGTGTGTGTAGGAAAAGCAAAATGAGGCTCGGTATCTGCAGGACCACAAAGAGGAACTCATAGAGGAACTCGCTACAACAATTGTACAGAAAGTAGGTTGAGTGTGGTTTATTGTGGCATTTTTATTGTTCTCTTTTATGAAGCAGCACCAAGTATATTAAAACACAGTTCAAATGTAAACATAAACGGCTAATACATCACATCATATCTGTCTTCAATTGAGCATTTTGACCGACTTTGCATCTCAGTAAGCGACAGAGTGCATGCACATTGCATATGCATTTAAAAACTCAAACGGAAACTAGACTGCTTTTGAATTTTTCATAATAAGAGTTTATTATATTTTGATGAAGACTAACCGCTGCTGTGTAGCTTTTCATGCTCAGTCTCAGTCGTTTCTCTCTTTATCATCTCAGATCATTCAGAGGAGGAAGCGCTCAGAGATGCAGACAGAGTATGACTTTGTCTGGCCTCAGCCTCAGTCTCTGATCCAGCCCAGTGATCTGGCCTCTCTTTCTCAGCCTCAAGCTTCCTCACAAGACCCCATCAAGACCTCCCACGCTCTCTCGGTGAGCATCTGCCTCAACTCAAAATATGGACACCACAAGCAATTCACACAGCCAAAGGCCTCCATATGTTTTGGAAAACAACGCTGCCTTGTTAGTGGGTGTGAGATGCCTTCACCACAGGGATTTGCAGTATTTTCAGTGTTTAACGATGGGTGTGCTATTTATATTTTTTTTGTTTTCACATCAAAAGAACTTTCCCATTTTTCCACTTTATTTCACAATACAGATAATGTTTTTTTTCCACCAGTGTTTAGATGTCAATGAATGTGAATGAATGCGTCTGTTTCTTGGTGAATTTGTTCACCTCATAGACACAGATACTTTGATTATTGTGCTGAATTTGATGCTGAATCACTGAAGGAGCTCGGACACTTATAAGTGTAGTGAAGAAATCACAAACAATAACACTCCCACCACCATGCTTTACAATGAGCCTGAAGCTCTTCACATTAAAAGCTCTTTTGGTTTCCATCGTCCATCTTTGACATCACTTTATCTCAAACAACCTAGTCTTTCTCTGCATGATCAACAGTAAACTCTGGGTTATCTCTGTTGTTCCCTTTGGATGACACACCTAACATCTCCCAAGCATGTCTGATCTGTGCAGTCTACGGCACTTTGGCACCTTCAGGTTCTCCAGCACACCAAGCGTAAAGGCTCCGTCATCTAGCGAAAGACAGGGGTGCCTCCTGGACTGGCTGCCAGTCCATCGTGGGAGCCACTGTTTTAAAGACAATTAAATATGTGGAGAAATAGATTTAGTTACAAACTTTTGCTTCACCTTTTATTTTATTGTTGTGTCTTTTTTTTAATCACAGGCAGTAATATCTCCAGACTTACAATTCAAGATTTATGTCTCAGTACTAAAGATCCAGATTAAAACAAATTTCATCAATGAGTTTTAATTTTCTTATTTTTAATTTTTTTATTTAATTAGGGCTCATAGCCTTTCCTGAAAAATGTATTTCAATTTTCTAATTCATCAACCAAAACCCAAGAAAATAAAATGTTTGAAATGTTATTTGAACCAAGTATGGATCATTTCTAGTATTAAAGTGAGTCAGAAGAAACAAAAAAAAAACAGTTTATCTTATGGTATTATTATTTACTAATTGTTCCAAGTCAAGAAATATTATGAAAATAACACGTACTCAACAGAAATACAGTAATTACAATTAGACAGACATATAAAGTGTACACAGGAGCCTACAGCAGTTCACATGCCTGTCAGTAGTTCACACTTCCAGTCCGCAGGGACTCCTGAAGTTTGTTGTTTTTATGTGTGAGCAGAGCATCAATGCTGCTCTCTTTCTGCAAACACACTCACCGAGAAACATTTCCATGCTCGCACTCTCACAACTGCACCGTACTTCTGTACCACCAAACCTTTGTTTTCTAGCACACCTATTTTATGAATGGATGTGAAAGCTTCTGCCCTTTCTGTGTAAAACTATCAAATGAAAACCAACCTTGAACTTCTGGTGCTTTATGGATGTAAAAATTAGGAGGTGTGCAAAGAAAATAAATGAGTATGGATTTATTTCAGTCTGCAAAGAGAAACGTTATTGCACTTGTTTTAAAGACATTTTCTCTCTAGCTGTTCAATTATTATCTAGCTCCACCTGCTGATAATAATGTGAAATTACAGCCAGAGCTGCTGACATTTTTCTGTAAACATGAAGTTTAAGTAACCTTCAAGCACCAGTTATCACTCTTGAAGTTTTCAATCTCCCTAACTTTTCAACGAACATAAAGACAAAGACAGGTTTTTGACTTTCCAGCCACAGACATCTAGGTTAAAATTTCCTGGAATGTAAAACTCCTCGGTCTGAGCAAGACGCCAGAACTTTGCTGTAGTGTTCACATCCAGACAGGCCTGTCTCTAACTCATTTTGCTCACATTTGTGTGTCTCTGCCTGTGTGTTTCCATGTGTGTGTTTGAAGCGGTCACGGTCGGCATTTTCCCTCACCAGTGACGACTCTCCAGAGAAGGGTCCAGAGGAGGAAGCTGCTGGTGCAGATGGCGGCGGCGGGTTGCAGGAGTACACTTCTCTAAAGAGGGAGGCCAAGGTTACGTCTTTACCCACCTGGAAGAGCATGGATCGCCTAGACAACTCAAGTAAATATTATCATCAGAGACAAATTATGATTATTGATAATGATTCGTATTTAAATAGCAGGTGTTTCGCCTGAACAAAGAATAACGTGCATAAAACATTTGATTTAAGTAGTTTTAGCTGATTACTCTTAAAAAAGGTCTTTTGGTAAGTTTTTCGCAATGTTTTTAAATGTCATTGATTGAACTTCATTGATTGCATTAAGGTTTTGTGGATATAAACTAAAAAACCTGTTTGTACCGGACCTCCTTCTGCTGCTTGTGATGTTCCTCCAGGTGCATCGTCGGTGCTCCAGAGCCCAGATGGGAATTGGATTGCTCTGCACAGCTCTCAGCTGTCTCGGCCCAGCCTGCTCACCAAGAGGAAGAGTCTGGTGTTCAGTGTGCTCGAAAAGGAGTCCAATGTTGTCTCCGCTTACGATGAGATGGGATCTGACTGTGATGAGGAGGATGCAGGCGGTTGGAGTACGGCACTGCGACAGTTCCGGCGCAAACTGTCAGATGAGACCTACTACACAGACTCACAGCACGACCCGGAATGGACTTACACCCAGCACCTTCCTGTTACCTCACCATCCTCTGGCCAGTACACCAACACAGAAACTCTCAACTCGGACTCCGAGGCATCATCGGTGGTGTCTGCATGTCCTCGCAAACCACCTCGCCATCTGATGAGAAAGAAGGGACCACCGGATAACTACCTGCACCCTCATCAGCAGCTGCTCTACCACCAACAGAACTTTACTCCATACTCAACCCACTCAGAGGCGCTGGATGTAAACTTCAATCCCAAGGTAATATATCATGATAATATAACTTTAGATTAATTTACATGACATGAAAAACAGGACATATGATATAAAGTAGAAGTAGTTACATATTGTGCTACAAGTGAAATACCTCATTGCATACCCTATTTTAAGATGCTCAATTATATGTCAAATGTGGTTTATTATTTTTATTACTGTAAAATACTTATAATAGCGTTTTCTGTTCAGCGCTGTAGCCAGGCTGACAAACAACTCTTGAGTCGTGCATTCCTGCAGCTGTCAGTAGGAAAGACTTTATGAGTTTCATTAAGAGTAAAATCATGTCAATTAGAGAAGAAATCAACCAGGCCCACCCAGCAGCGGCTGGGGGGGTTCCTCAGCTTTAGTGACTTTCTCAGGTCCTGACCTGGCTCTAGACTGTTTTGTTCGTATAGACCTCCCTGAGCTGACCTCAGTCATGAATAAAGCTAATTCATCCACGTGTTTTAAGACCCCTTTCCAACTGGACTCATGAGGGGGGACCCTCCTGCCGAAGGCCAGCCGGGTAGAGCAAGAAATAAGAAAGAATAGAGACATAGAGACACCGTCAAAGGTACAAGACAGGATACATTAGTAACTATCATCAGTAGTCCAATTAGACTTCTGTGTATATGGGTGATATATGGATAGACGGTGATCCAAGGGGATGAGGACTGCAGGTCGAGATGTCAGCAAAATTCAAAATTATGTATTTGAAATCTTTTCATTCAGGGTTCAGAATACATCATAGCACAGAAACAGTGCTGGTTATAGTCACTAATGACCTTCTTATAGCCTCAGATAATGGATTAGTGACCATACTAGTTCTACTGGACCTCAGCGCTGCTTTTGATACTATAGATCACAGCATTGTCCTGCACAGGTTGGAGCATGTTGTTGGGATTAAAGGGACAGCTGTAGGCTGGTTTAAATCATATCTATGTGACAGATTCCAGTTAGTTCATGTTAATGAGCTTTCTTCAGTACAGACACGAGTCTGCTATGGTGTCCCACAGGGTTCAGTGCTAGGGCCAGTCTTGTTCAGTTTATACATGCAGCCCTTGGGAAGTATTTTCCTGAATTACAACATTAATTTTCATTGGTATGCTGATGATACGCAGCTGTATTTGTCTATGAAGCCAGATGAAACAGAACCGTTAGCCAAAGCTGATCCAAAATGCAGCAACATCATTGCTGACAAGAATGAACAAGAGAGAGCACGTATCTCCTGTGTTCGCCTTCCTTCATTGGCTCCCTTTAAAACAACCGTAAAGAGAATCCCATTCAAAATGTTATTACTTGTGTATTAAAGTGGCCTAGCTCTGTGATATTTGCAAGACCTGAATCTTCTGCTATCAGGAACCATTACTATGGGATACCACCTCCATCTTTAAAACTAAACTTACAACTTTTCTATTTATTAAATCCTATAGTTAGTCTAACCTTTAGTGTGTTAGGGTCAGTAGTCATAACTGCAGGTGCAGGACCAGACTAGAGCAGCTGGACTTATCCACAGCTTCGGCGTAGATATGTTGCTGTAGACCTACGCTGCAGGGGGACCCCAACATGATCCACTGAGTGGTGCCCCTCACTTCTTTTCTCGCCAAAGTCCACTTTGGTCTCCTCTGTCCAAAGAACAAACCTTGTTCCGCTTCCTGCTTGTTGTGATGCACCTAAACAAACATAACAAGAGAAGAGGTTTTCTCCCGACAGCTGACATGTAAACTCTAAAAACATTTCCCACAAAATATTAAGACACATGACATAACCCCATGTACGCTGTCACTTCCTGTCCTGTCTTCCAGTTGTTGGGAGACAGCAGTGATGGTGAAGAGCCGCAGTGTGACCCTGTCAGAAGATCACGGAGGAGAAGAAAAAGCAAAAGGGAGTCATCAACAGAGCAGAGCAGGCCTGGGGGCCAGAGCCAAGCACAGTCCATCTTCCCTTTCGCACAGGTGAGACGTCATACATCTACCTATACAGACTAGGGCTAAAGCCTGTGCTTATAACTGATTCTTTTCTGCAACTCACTTTGTTTATTTGACAATGCACTTTGCTCCTCTGTTGCTGTTTCTTTCTTTTTTCATTTATTTTCTGATATACTTATTTAGTTTATTCTGTGCATCTTTGTCCATCTGTTTCCACTTTGAAGGAAAACAGTGGTTTTCTACTCAACGCCCTGCTAAAGAGGGGTTTAAGTGAGGAGCACCCTGTATCTGACAGCAAGCCAGTAGCCACAGCTGCACCAGACGCCCTTAAATTTGATGCCATGACACCAGAGCCAGGAGACTTTGATACAGCGGCTCTGAATTCCCCGATCCCTAACCTTACTCAGGCCCACTCTTCACCTTCGGGGCCAAAAATCTCTTCTTGCAGCTCGGAGTTTGGACCTGGGTTTGTAAACGCACTGGAAGAAGAGATGCAATCCAGAATTGGTCAGCTTGTCACCCGTAGCAACGGCAAAGACAGCAGCTCCTCCGACGAGAAGTATGCAAAGTGGTCCGTGGACAAACAGGTGGACAAAGAAAGTGAGAGACAGAAGGAGAAATCAAGACAAAGGCAGCGGGCAAGTGAAAACACAGAAAAAGAGAGTGAAGTGGTGGAGCAAGTGAATGGACAAGAGATAAAAAGAGTTATGAGACAAGGGAGAAGTGCATCAGTGCAAGAGGAAGGGAGACTTTGGGAGAAGAGGTTAGAGCGAGGAGAAGGGAGTTTTGAAGAGAACATATTTGAGCAAGAGCAGAGGAGAGGAGAAAAAAGAGACTTGAACAGACAAAGTAAAAGACAACATAAAAGAGATGTGGAGAAAGAAGCTGGGCAAAAACATGGAGCCAGAAGCAGCGGGTCCAGTGCAAGTTCACCTGCTGTTACACCTTCTTCCCAGGAGGGGGTGCTGTCAAACAACCAGGTGAGGGGATAGGAGGAAACGGCATGCTTGATTAATTTTTTTCATTTGTGTACTGCTTCTTGCACTGCTGTCTGTTTGTCTGCTTTCTGTAAAAAAAACAATTTCTCATATTATTCTTTAAAAAAAATCATCCATATCACCGCTGTTTGTCGATCTATGCTGTCTTTTTCTTTCCTCCTGTGCTGTACCATTTCGCTGCATTTTGCTTGTGTTTTTTGTCTTTCCTTTTTTTTTGTACTGTTTGTTTCTTTGAGCGTGTGTGTGTGTGTTCGTATCAGGTGGGACAGAATGACGTGGAACAACAGCAGAGGCTTCAGTTGCTCTCCTCTGTCTTTCTGCAGGTGAGATCATGCAGGAGCTAGAAAGCAAAAAACATCCTTTTGTATTTTGCTGCAAACCATGTTTGAGGTTACAAGATAAATAAACGCACTACCTCATTGCTCATTGCAGTGCAATAAGCACACAAAAACAGTATGCACACATTCAAACCTGCATTTATGCACGCACTCATACATCAAGACGGCCCATTTCTCTCAAACTTTCATTTTCCTTTATCTAAATTCATGGGCATGCCTGTTCAAACTGTGTTATAGTTGAATGCTTCTTCTTTCCTGAAGACATTTATCACAGGAGATCTGCACAAACAATTTTTATTAACAAAAGCCTCAAAAGGTCACACTGCAACACACCCAGAGGTGCAGTAATGTTTCATGTTTGCAAAGACTATGACGACTATTCCTCCTCTTGACTTTTGCTGCAGCTGTCTCTTTCTTCGCCTTCACGTGAAGCCAAACACCTAAAAACACTCTTCCTATCTGAGAATGCTTTGCTTATATCACAATGGTCCTGCATAATTAGGATCATTATAGTCTAAATAATAATTAAATGTTGCCATCTTTGATGATTTGGGCTGAACGCAGTGTACCAGTGCGAATATTTTCTCTTCGTAAATACTCTAAGATAAAACCCACATCCAGTCAGGGACAAATGTAAGGACTGAGACTCTTTGTTGGGTATTAGTCGGGTGCATTATGGGGGTCTTTTATGAGTCATTCCTTCCCTCACAGTGTGAATGACACTTGTACTAGTGTGATCTATTTCTGTTGGTTTTCAGAGCTCCCTTTACAAATCCATCAGGAGGGAAAACATGACAACAACAGGGACATTTGTGTCTTTCTCTTCCAGGTTTTGTTCTTGCATCAATGTAGAACATTTGGAAGAACATCGGTTTGTAGAATCAAGTCTTTATTAATCAAGTTACTGAGAGAAAAATGAATCCTCCAGGCTTTATGACTCACTTCTTTTATAATTATCTGCAACATTTTTGGTTTGCATCATCTTTAGCAGATATATGGACAGATAAGATTCCGGTGAAATGATAAAACAGAAAGTGCCACCGAATGCAAAAAATACAAAACTATAGCTGTTGCCAAACATTTCCGATAAATGGCATAAATATTCATTTTCACAAAGTCTGCTGCCTCTGTTCTTACAATGGCAATTTGCATATTCTCCAGAATGTTATAAAAAGTGACCAGATGCAGTTTCCACGGCATTTCAGTGTTGCCACAAAAGGACCGGCTGACATCGTGTCAGCGGTTCTCTCGTCTGAGGCCACGTATGTGCGGGGCTGCTTCTCATCCAAGCGAGTGAGCTCACTTACAATTTTGCCGAAGAACCCAGCCATGAATAAAGTCTGGTACCAAAACATCTTACAAGCAACCTCTCCCAACCATCCAAGAACAGTAATGCTAAATGACAGCATGTCAGGGGGAAGTGCAGAGGTCTTGAAAAAGAAGGGTCAACACCGGAACTATTGACTCTTTGCATTAACTTAACGTACTCGTCAATAAAAGTCTGACACTTACAAAATACTTGTACTTATGCTTAAGTATACTATTGTAACCTCTGACAAAAAAGATCTAAAAACACTGAAGCAGCAAACTTTGTAGAAACCAATATTTGTGTCTTTCTGAAAACTTGTGGTCACGGCTGTACAAATCATTGTTTGGCCATAATATGTCTAATAGTTGCCACACTTGCACTATATTTCTGTATTAACATGAAAACAAAGCAGATTTCATACACCCTCTGTTTCTGCACTGATTGCAGTGAGACATCTGCCAGACTGTTTGATCTGCACGCTGATGGCAGGGGTCTTTGAGGTGGATGAGGACATCTCCACTTCACTATTGACCAGCACAAATCAATATCTCAGTGTCCATGACTGACAAAAGATGCCTCCCCTTCATTTCCTTTTTTCTTTTTTCTTTTTTTTTCATGCCTCCCTCTTCTGACACCAGCTGGAACTCAACTTTTCAGATTCTCACACTGGCTGAGAGGAGTCTATATGTCTTGGATGCCAATGATCAAAGCTTCATCCAGAGATTCATTCATTAATAAGATCAGAGTCCCTTCATCTCATGGCCATTTCTTGCTCAGTCTTTTCATCTTGTCGGGGAATAAACACCTTTTTTCCCCATGTAATTACTTTTTTCTGCTACAAATGAGCTTGGATTTGTATTGAAGCTGCTCCAATTAATCAATAATGACAGTCGTGGCAGTAAAGACAAGCTGAAAGGTACAGAGTTGATCAGACTAAGGCCTGTATCCCAGCGACACTTGACCACCGATCTGACTTCTTGATCCAAAGCCATTTAGTGGCTTTTCTGTGGCTTGAGTTGCAGCTCGGGCAGCCTTCATCGACGCCTCATCAGTAATGCTACCAGGTACTGTGAGCTCCAGAAGGACCTGTTTCTTGGTGGGTTGTGAAGCAACGATCATGTCTGGCTGAAGCCGCAGACATAGACATAGAGACATAGAGGCTTAGAGAACTGTGAAGGACATCTTAAACATCTTGAACCGGTGGAGTTCTGCTTTTAAGTCACAAGATCACACGATCTTTTGTTGCATCGTGTTTTCCTGTTTGGTCCAAGCTCCTTGTTGTATCGTTCCCACCCGCCTGCTGGATCACACATCCTCTGTGCTTACCGGCACTTCCACCTGAACAAGACGCTGCTAGCCTTTAACGTCACCAATACTGACTTTGGCTGCACCACCATTTGCACGTTCTGTTGCTATTTCCTCAATCTTCCCTTTCTTTTCGATGGTTTTCTGTTCTATTCAGGGTAGAAAATAAATTCATCTCCTCACATATAAATTTCTGAAGGGGCTTCAGTTCAATCAGCTTTTTCTGGATTATGCTTGAGAGTAGTATGATTATTTCTTCATTAGTCTGTCATAGGCTTTTATCTACATTGTGGCAAGCGTTGTTTACTACCCCACATGTGCATCTATTCCCCAGTTAGACTATGAGTCCGGCTCTCACAAGCTACTGATTGCTGTATCTCATCTTATCTTTTTATTTTTTAAACAACAATAATGCAAAGACAACAAAAGATATTTTTATTATATATTTGTTGGCTTTCATTTTGAATTCGATGCCATCAACAGGCATTCTTTGTTATTTAATATAGCAAATGTTTTTAACAGGGTGACAGGTCTGAAGTGCCGGTATATGAGTCTAAAACTGGAGCTGGTCTTCTTCCATGTGCAGATTGGGATTCGGCATTGTCTTACTCTGGTTCACAAATGTGCAGGGTATCGCTGTCATGTGCAGAAATTAATCCTACCGCATGTTAAAGCAGCTCAAGCTCAGCTATGCTGGTGTAAAGTGTGTTTTTGCATTGCGGTTAGGGTTAAATACTGCTTATCTAGCATTTGGGGAGGAAGCATCTAGGATATTTTCACAGATTTTTATTAGTGTTCATGAACCCATGCAATGATTTCAACTTTATAATAATGTGTTTTTTTAACTACTTCAGATCAAAGGTCCACTTAATCAAATCAAATAAATGAGATTTCTCAGCAGGAATATGCAACTAGTAAAGCCACATCAGGAACTGAACCTTTAGCTTTTATTATGAATAGTTTTCTGTTCATGTTTGTAAAATATTAAAATGAATTGTTTGTGTTAATTTAAAGGGACACGAGCCCCGCATCACACATTCAAATGCTCCGGCTCTGAAGGGCAAGCCCACAACCCCGTCACCTCAGATCAGAATGAATCGATGCAGCGGCCCTATCAGGGGCCTCAAATTCCCGGCATTCCTTTTAAACATTGTTCCCGCATACAGAGACTTCCCTGAGTTCCCCGGATCTTTCAACTGTTTGTGTTCAAGAGATGGAGAACTCACTCAACCGTTTTACATTCTTAGTTGTTGAACTGTCATCCTTTTTCACTGATACTCCAGCAGTTGTGTCACTCACCTGTCGCCAAATATCCTTATCACTCATAAGATGGAAGTGCTTCCAGTCTTTTGTTGTCCCTGTTTCCAATATTTTTTATTAATTTTGCTGGTTTTAAATTAAAAATAGGCACATATTTAAAAAGAAAATGTCTGTTTTACATCCGTTTCAACATTAGATATGTTGTTTTTGTACTGCGGATATGAAAGTCCTTTCCTTTGGTGTTTATTTAAATTTGTAACAGCGTCCACATTTTTTTAGAAATTATTTTTAGTGAATCAGTTGCTGATTCCTGCAGCCAACGTTTTGACACATAAACTTAAGAGATACTTTGTCTATTGAGACATCTTTAGATTTTTCAAAACCAAATCCTCAGTTGTCCCTTTGGCTTTGTCCTGAGCGCTACTTTCCTCACGTTCCTCTTCCTTCACTGCAGCATCTTTTCATTGCCTTTCCATCTCAGGTACGTGTGGGTGTTGGCAAGAAACTAATCGGCCATGCGACCAGTGAAAAGGGTTTTTTCCAGATGTCGTAGCGCAAAAAATAATGAGGACGTGCTGCTGATAAAAGCACAAAACCACATTATGTTTGCACCCCCATTTTTGGACTGGGGATGTTTTTCTCACATCGACGACTGTGTAATGTTCAGAATCATGTATAAAGATGCAATTTCTTGTCATCCCTTACCTCTGCAAATGAAGGAAATTGTTTTCAATCATTTTATCTCCTTTTGCTATTTTGAGCTCTTGTTTTGTCTTCAGTGTAATGCTTATAGATCTTAAATAAATGCTTCCCAATGTAACTGTGAACTTTAGTAATAGTGTTAGTTTTTGCTTTGTTATTTTTTTTTACTATTTTAGTTTAGTCGAATGTTTTCCTCCTGACCCTGCTGACTAACTGTGTGTTTGGAGCAGAAGTACTCAGCAGCGTCGCTGTGCAGCATCACCACAGAGGTGCTGAAGGTTTTGAACGCTACAGAGGAGCTTATCGGTGAGGCCGGAGGTGAGAGCTACACCCCCTCAGAGTCCATGAGCGCCTCTCCTATATCCAGCAGCTCTGAGACCCGCAGGCTGGACCAGAGGCTCACCAAGATGGAAGAGAACGTGAGTTAAAGAGCACCTCAGGTCTATATTTGCAGCACCTGTGCTTAGCTGCCTCACTCCTTGCAGGTGTACCTGGCTGCTGGTGCCGTGTATGGTCTCGAGGGGGCGCTAGGAGAGCTGGAGCAATGCGCCCGCGGTATTAACTGTACAACTACAGACACAGAGCTGGCATTCCTGGAGGACCAAGTGGCCACTGCAGCAGCTCAGGTTCAGCAGTCTGAACTACAGGTACTAAATGTTTGATCAGCTTTTCTTTAGGGCTGATTCTGCACTATATACCAACTAATTACTGAACAAAAGTTCTCGCATTGGATAAGTGTTTCTTATATAAATCCTCTTTGTGCGTGAAGGTCTCAAACATTGAGGCCAGGATATCAGCTCTGAAAACAGCTGGGCTAAATGTCACTGTCTGCAATCGCTTTTCTAAATTCAAGCCAAAGTCCAAGGTAGTAGTCTGTAAATTTATCACAGAGCACATTTAAATACCTAAAAGTGACTTAATTGAAAGTTTGTAAAAGTTTACTTCTAGCTGTATAGTCGTTATGCTTTGATTGCAGCCTGAAACCTTGGACTCATCACGTCATCAGAGGAGGAAACTTCCAGCACCTCCGTTAAAAGGTATAAAACTGGTTGTTTTTCTTCAGTCTGGTGAAAACTCAGACAGAAAACTTTGCATGCAGAAATGGATAAACATACATTTTGAGGAATCATTGGAAGCTTTTTTGTGTAAATCAGCAGCAGATCATTAATTAATCTGAAGATTTGCCCTGTCTGAGCTGTAATAATCTGCTCTGCACTGAAGACTTTATACAGCCTTGTATACATGTGCACTGTGTGTATTTATCTTTAGTAAACCTCACACATTTTGCACTTTGTCAAACAAGAAGGGGAAAGCTGCTGAAAGGATGCAAAAGTAAATGCATCTGTTAAAAAAAGGGGACCAAGTAACTAAAAAGCCCCTTTCCGTGTAAAGCAGCTAAATGGAAACGTGCACTAAATAGGAAGATGAGGCTGCTTTATCAACCAACAAGAAGTCGGCTCCTTTTCATGTTAGTAAATGGCTTGTTTCTGCCAGCCCGTTCTTTTATTTTCTTCTGCCTCCTTTCTTCTTCACTTTAATGCATACAAAAGCTCCTATTCAAGGTGGTTTTGTCAGCGCAGCCTCAAAGACGAGTGGCAGATCATATCATTCACTGCAGCTTAGAGCATCCTCTCTGTCTGTCCATCATACAGCGCAGATATGAGTCATATGTTCATCTGAATCAGATCTCATTTATGGTTTCTCCTTTTTCCTGGTTAAACTGGGTTGTTTTAATTGCCTTTTTGTTTAGTTCTGCAGTGCTTTTTTTTTTTGTTTGTTTCAGAAAAGTTGGAGTCAGAGCAGCAGGTGACCGTATCTCGGCCACAGTGACAGACAACAGCACAATGGGTCCGTCAGGGCCACTTCAGAGCCCCAGGGACAGGAGTCTTTCACGTCCAGTGCCTTGACGCAGCATCTGCCTCCAGCTCTAGGCCAAGCAGGAGCCAACACCCGCCCTGTGTGCTCCACTCAGCACTCATCGCTCAACCAACCACATCGGTCCCACCTCGCGGAAAACACGACTGGCTCTTTCCCCTTTTCCCCGTTCAGTCCCTCACTGCTAACACGATACGTCATCTGAGGGTGACTCAGCAGTCGATGTGTCTGCCTTAAAATCAGCAAACACTCCTCACGATGCATACGACTCAAAAAAGAAGAACGTCTCTTTCTTTTTCTTTCTTTCTTTCTTTCTTTATGACAAAGAAAAATGCATTTACTTTTTCAATCTGTTTGCAAGAGTGTTGTGATTTAATGTACAATGAAGCTGTGGGGGAAAAAAAGAAAGAAACAAAAAAAAAACAAACATGTGAAACTTTATGTGAGTCATTGTCCCAAGAAGAGGCTAAGCCAGATTTTATACTGCATCTTCTTTCTTACCAAATGAAATGATATTCAGAGCTTTCTTTCTTCTCAGACACACACAGCAGCTGACAGACTGCAACTGTCTGTTTGATGATTGTAAAATGTTTTCTATTTTAACAATGAAAAAACATTATCCACAAAAAGGAAAAGTATCAGGCCTAAATGTTTTAGTCCTTTTCTGCTCGACTATGGTGTGCGACGGCAATGAAGGACTTCAAAGCACATGTGAACACTCTAGTGCACAGAGAAAAACATTTTTGAAAGAAAGGTTGTCATTTTGAATTTAATATTTCACTTTTATGCTGAGTTAAAATTGAAAACGCTTATCTCTCCTATTAGTGAGCAAAAAAAAAGGATGAAAATGAATTGACTTCTAGCTGCCGATAAGTGTAGTTAACAGTTAGTCCGACTCTGTTGATGATGTAGATGAGTGAAAAAAGCAAAATCGTATCCATCATCGCTCCCACATGTCTCTGCTTTAGTTCAGTTCTGGTCTTTAGTAACTCCTGATTAATTTAAAGTGCTTATGGTCCACTCTGTCCACCAGCTCGCTGCCAATGGCAGCAGCTTAACCATCCAACAGTATTGTAGGTTTCAACTGTGTTCTGACGGCAAAACGAGTCATGAGATTCTGCAGTTTCATATGAGAGCGTTGTAAGCTCTGTGTGCTGTTACGTTTTGATTAACCCATTTAAAGTAGTTTCTATCAACATTTACATGATCCAACATCTGGCTTTGGTCGAAAAGCGTTCTTTCTCTCAGTCCTTTTTCTTTCTTTCTTTCTTTTTTTTTTTTTTTACTTTCAACATCTGTGGCCTTTGATTTGAACGAAGTGTAATTTCATGTTACTTTTGTGTTGCATTCAGAAAATCTTGTAAAGATTTTTACGTAATGAAGTCTGATGGGCTATATATATATATATATATCAAATGCCATAAAACCATGATTTTGTTACGAGCAATTTATTTTTGTATCTACTAAACGTTTTTATGCAATACCACTAAAATAAGTACTACTGCAAACTAAAGGTTTTATTCTCTACTGAAATGAACCCTTCTCAATCAGTCTCTCACATGTATGATGACTCAAAGTGCTTTCAGTGTAAGCCTACATTTACCTTTTCATTTTCTTTTTTTTTTTTTTGTTTGTTTGTTTGTCTCAATAATGATGGTAAATGCTACAAAAAGCACAGGCTACAATTTTAGGCGAGGCCGGTGTGATTTAGACAGAACTTGTACACTCCTTAAATATTAGATTCGTGAAGACTGCCTTTTATTTTGGGGCTGATTTTTCTTCACCCCGTAACAGCTTCTGTTAACTAATATCTGATTTAGCCATGAACATGCTTGTTTCTTCTTCGGTTAACTTTTAAAAGCAGGACTGGATTTCCTGATGTACTGCATGAAAGGTGTGACGACGACCCCCCCGTATGAATGCGCTGCACCCTTTCTATTTCATGGCCTCATCAGCGCAGGTTTCCGTGTCTTTAGGTTTGCATATTGATCCCGTACTTTCGTCAGTCTTGTTCTCTGGAGGTGTTGTTGTATTAAAGCATGTTTCTGGTTTTATCGAATTGATGTAACATTTCCCATGAGAAGCACATCCACAAGGGTCCAACCGTCAGTGTTCTGTATTTTTCTAATGTAAAAGAAAAAGAATAATAATAACTAATATCACTTCACAGAATTTGTTAATATATGTATATGTGTGGAAAGATGATATAATATAGAGTAATGTGTTTATTGCCCAATCATAGTTGACAAATCTTTCAGTGTTGTGTGCAAAGGATTGTAAAAGTGTCAGAACTTGGATTCACACTGGATTCAAACAGGAAGTCAAACATACTGTTGCATCATTGTTAAGAAGAAAAAAATATGCTCCTCTTTGTTCCTGTTTCAATCCAGTTTTAAAGACTATGAAGAGGTTCACTGTGCACAGCTTCACAGACGGGCCACTCACTTTTTATGTGCAATCGTTTGTTGCAATCCATACGACATGTTGGGGAAAATATTATCAAGCAAAAAAATGCAGATTCTTTATGTGCCACAATATTCGGAGAAATAAAATGTATTATGAAATAAATAAAATTTGCAAACTTATAAGGAATATCTTGTATATTGTGCGTGTAAATAAACATAGTAAGGTTGCAAGGAAGACAATCGAGATCTAATCACAACATCCTGATTTATTAACCAATATATAATGCATTTTTATGTACAGATGCTTTTGGAGAATGACTTCCCCAAAACGTCATGACAGACAAGGTTGTAAATAAAAGATGTATGACCTCAATTAGGAAAAAACAAAAGTGAAAACACTAAACTTTTGGACGGATGGAGGAGGAGAACACCTTGTCATGGTAACCAATCACTGTCCTCTCCATCGTATACTTTTCCCAAGTTCTCCTTATTTCTGAGGCTGTTGAGCAGCAGCTCCAATGTCCTGACGACAGGCTGGACCCCGCCTCTCCCCAGCACACCCACACTGCTGTGTCTCTTCCCAAAGCGGCCGATGGGTCTCACCCCACGCCCCACATACCAGAATGGGTCTATCTCTGGACCTGGAAAACACAGAGATGAACAGCAGTGGCAAATAAAGCAAGGCATGATTATTACATTTGATAAAGGGAATCACATTTAGAAACATCTTGGAAGAACATGACGGTGAAAAAGACCAACGTTAAAGCAAGAAAACAGGATACCTGCTTTTGTGGGAACATTTATTTATGGAGAACACAAGACTTATAACTCAGAATTCAATTTGATTGCATGTCTGGCTTCCACTGCGCTTCTCAGATTTTGTAATTTCCTCCTTTTGTCACTCTTTCATTTTGAATAAGTTTTACGTGGTACTCAAAAAAAAAATTCCTGGTTTTCCACAGAGGATAGGTGATACGCCCATTTTTAATAGTGCCGCTGCTAAATGCAGTTCATTATAGCACTCCCTTAAAAGTCGTTCACTGTTCTTTTACACACAATCAGTTATTCTTGGCAAAGTCACAAATGATGCAACAAAAGAGCATCATTTATTGGATAAAAGGGGATTTGTTCAACACACTTGGTCAAAAGTTACAGGATACGCTATCAGTTAACAATGTGATATGTCATGCAAATATATCCAACTTTCTTTTGACTGTTTTTATTCATATGTTTCAAGGTGTATAGATTAGGGAATCCATTTCCAAGTTACCTTAAAGCCAGTTTTATAAGCAAAATTCTACTTTTCTATTTCCTTTCCTTCTTCTTGATAAAGACACAATGTCTCTTTCAAAATCTTAAAACAAAAAAAGCTATACATATCTTGTTTTATCTGTAAACTTGAGTGACTTTCATCCCTGCTTATATTTCTATGTACAGCCTATATGACTATAAAAACTGTAAATTCAAAATAAAGCAGAATAGGTCCAAGTAAACCATTTATGAATGACATGATAAAAACACGAGACTGGCTTCTGTTTTGCGCTGTTATTGCAAAATGAAAACTAAAAGAAATAAGGCGGTTCTTACTTCTGTTGTCAACGTTGTGAACGATGTGGAAGTCGTGCTCCACGGTGGTGCTGTGAGCGCAGCTGAGGCTGGAGGAGAGGAGGAGCAGCAGCACCAGAGCCGCGGTCAGCCAGCGGCGCGTCAGGACGCAGCGCCGCGCATGAGCCGCTCTCCCAGACAGCATGCTCTGGAGTCTGTGAAGGCACTGAGGAGGACGGAGGTACGCTTCACCTTTTGTTTTCTTTTCTTTTCTTTTTTTTTAGGACACCTAAAACGGACGACAGTCTATGGAAATATGAGGTAAAGTGAAGGTGATGCAGTTAGATATCAAACTCTCCTTCAGTGTTTAGCATCAACAGCTTTCCAGCTTTAGAAGTTAGAAAATGTTTTTCTATTCATATTTATAGCTCATAACTGAGCACCAAGATCCAAATCAGTTCCTATGGATTAGAAATCCTGACCTGTCCCTGTCATACATACACAGTACGTACAAGAAATGGCTATATTTTATATTTTATTGAGTCCTTATGAGATGTGTTAGAATAAGAAATCATAATCCATCTAAGTATCCAAATATCAAGAAGTATTTTGGCACCAACTTAAACACAACTTCCTTACAATGCTACAATTAATAAACTAGTTTGGTAGACTGTAACAAATGAAATATTAAAAAGGAAATACTACTTACCCTGAACTTTGGTAAACAGGCTGAGGTCAGTTGGTGGAGGTTTGAAGTCGTTCTTGACGAGCATGTGTGCCTCAGCTTATATATGTATCCATGCTGCTCATGAGGCACTTGGATGATGAATCAAGAACGTCACTCACTCAGTGATCCCAGAACACAGGATGCATCACCCATCCTCCCCCTCCCCCTCCCCCGCCTCCTCCCACCCTTTAAAGCCCCTGGTCCCTTTCAGAATGGCTGTTTGGATTTGGAGTCTTCCTGATGTCCGTCACGCAGCAGAGCAGTCCATCAGGAAGTCAATGACATGCAGACAACTTTAAATTAGTGAACATGGGGCGACCCATCAGATCAAGTAGCTCTGTCAGACGGTGACCCGGAGCGGTGGTGGGCGTTTTTGATGAGTCTTTCATCAATCAGCTTGATTACAAGGCACACGGCAGGACACAATCAGCTACGTATTCTCGAACACGATATCATGTCAGAGCAACTTACAAGCGGATGGAACTTTCTTGATAATATTATAAATATAGCTGCTGAAAATCCAGACGTCAACATTGTTTGCACTTGGTTGCTTCTGAAGTCACTCCTGACAAAGCTTACAAGACAAATACAGCATAAAAATATACATATTTGATAATAAAAGATAAGATCAGCGCGTCAGAGTCAGAAAATTCCATACAAATTGGCCAAGGAGAAACTGAATGCTGTTTCCAACCAAGTAAATGTGGTAAATGTGAACTGAGCTGCCAAAGTCACAATAAAAATTCACTTTGTTGAATGTATTCAGGTGTGAAGACATCTCAGGGCATCGAATCAGTGGAAGAAAATGTCACGACATTGCGCACTTAACCATGCAGTTTCACCTTAAGATGCATATAAGATGAGGAATAGTGTCTAAATAGCACAAAAAGTGTATCTTTTTAGGTGTTTGTGGAGATGTGTTATGAAATAAATCTGTTTTTTGTTGTTGTTGTTGTTGTTGTGCTTGAGAGCATAATCTGACATAAAAACATATCACTTTGTCTGGGGCCACCTATGTTTGTAAAACTGTCATGCAGTAAGTAGTTCAGAGTTACAGGACTCTGCTGTGCCACAGATCCCGATCTGAGAAGAACCATCCAGCCTCCACCTTTATCTCCACCTGTCATTTCATTGATCCATATTTGCCACACATCAGGAGTGGGTAATGCAAAGCTACAACACCAATTTCTAAGGAGGCGTAATCTGTCTCCATCAAGACTTTCATGATAGATATACATTTTTTTCTTATTTAGGACCATTTATGTAACCAAGGAAATACATTTTGACATAGAAAAAAAAATTAATCAGGAAATAAATCCGCAGGTTAATCAGTATGAATTTAAAAGCATATATTTTGGAAGATTGATGATCTGCAGCATTGATGTATGTGTTAGTACAATGCTAAGAGTGAACAAGTCTTTTCTGCACATCAACGGAAATGATCAATCTAACAAAATTTAACATGACGTATCTTTAAACTAACAAGCGCCTGAAGTCCGACTGTTTGCCAAAAACTGTTTACCTTTGTACTTTGGTTTGAACCGTGTTTCCAGATGTGTCTGAACTGACTTTATCGTTGTTGTTTTTTTTTTGGTTTAATGAGTTATACATTTCCAAGAACTGCAGTAATACATCAGTTTTCCAAATTCTTACATTTAAAGTCTACATCTGAACGTAGTTTGTGAATATTGGAGATTTAAAGTGACAAAAATCCATCAGCTTGAAGACACAAAGTTGGGCAATAATTTAGATTTTAACTGGCGATTTTCACAATTTCATGAAATTTTAGGGTAATAAAATGATCAAATTAAAAAGTCAAACTGATCTCTGAAGTTAAACAGTGTGCACACAGACAACAGATGCAAATGAGAGTATTTGTACTATATGTTTTTATTCTGTCAAAACAACTGTTACCTTAATTTTGCTTACTTCTTCTTTTGGTTTTTAGGTGTCACCACCTCATTTTATTTCCTTTTGACCATTTTGCTTCATACATTGATTTTTACATCAGCTGCCTTTTCTGACACAACCCTCCTCCTTTAACCCGGTTTGGGTCCAGAACTATAAACTATTACCCTCATTTATCTTCACGAAATATCATCGCGCATTTCCGTCTTTTGTAGTGTGTGATGCAACTGGATGTGCTGTAAATGTAAATGTGTGTCTAACAATCTACATGTTTACAGCTCCACCCTTTTGCTCCCCCATCATATGGAGATCAAATTGCATGATGCAAAACCTGGCTGTAGTAATGAGAAGATAAGTACCTGAGGATGTATTCACACCACAGCACAGACACATTCATGAATAATAGAGCTAATTTCCTTTATGGAAGGAGCCCTTATTTGAAACCACAGGTCATGGTTGGTTGGTTCGGTGGCACAGACAGGTGTGCGAGGTTTAGATTTGTGTAGAAAAATACATTAAAGAACAAGTCACATGACGTGGTTCTGCTGGTGTTACCAAGAACCGCATCATACATCTGAAATAACAAAAAAATCTAATAGAGTATATTTGCATCAGAATTGCACGAGAAAGAAAAATATTTCAAGTAGTATTTGTTAAGAATAGAACAACTCCATTCACAAAAAGAAACAATAACTGACCTTTTTATTCAAGTTAAACGTTTTATTGTGGGCCATGGGAGCCCTGAGGAATGCATTATTGATTGAGAAAGCCTTACTTGCAGGATGATTTACAACGTGACCCAGCTAAGCTGTGTGATCTAAATCATTCCCCTTTCCAACAACAGTATTTTGTTAATTGCCTCACAATTCATGGCTCCCAGAGAGCGTGGGCTGGGAGCTTCTCTAGCCATGTGTTCCTCTATTGAGACTTTCTTTAAAAAAAAAAACAAAAAAGGAAAAAACCTCCAGCGCAGTTGGAAAGTAAATGGTAAAAAGATAAATAATTTGAAGAAACCATCTCCTGTTAAGCAGTGAATGAGCAAAAATGATTTTGTCGTGTAAGTGCTGGTAGATTCATGGATTCTGATTACTATGATGCAGCAGCAACAATAAAAATGGATTGAGATTGATTCACGTTAACGACCAGCTCCGTGGCCCAGTGGCCCTAATGGACAAGGCATCAGCCTCCGGAGCTGAGGATTGTGGGTTCAAGTCCCTCCTGGGTCGGGAAATGTATAGTCAGCCTTTGCTAAAACAGTTATCAAACATCTTAGTCTAGTAACATCCCCACTTCAGAAGTAATCGATAACATACTGAAACATGGAAATAAAGCTATTGTGTTGCTGTGGACAATAAAAATATTTCAGTGGGCAGCGAAAATGGCCAGAAAAGAGCTTTGAATGGATGGAATCCTTCAACAGTTGGATGGAATCTTGTATATGATGTTGGAATCTTGGATATGATGTATTCTGAGCTGCAGCAAATCCAAAAATAATCAAAATCAGCCTTTTAGGCAAAAACACTAATGGATAAGGTACCAGCCTCCACAGCTGGGGATTGTGGGTCCAAGTCCCTCCTGGATCATGAAAAATCAAATTAATAGTTGCAAATGACACCACTGTCATCATAATATTATAAAGTGAAATATTGTGTGCAGCTCCACAAGTAAATCACTCTTGTGCTGCTAGTGGTGCCAACAGCAACTGACTAGTTACCTTTGGCTGACCAGTTCAGCCTTTTCATTGCAGTTTGACCGCTGCTCCAGGTGAGCCACAGGTGAGCCACAGGTGACCCACAGGTGAGCCTACTACCCTCAGCTGTACAGTTAGTAGCTCTGACAATCCTTGTTTCAGTTCTGGGAGTCCTACCATCTGAATGTGGAACATCTAAAATGAGACTGGGTGGATGGATTCATCTGCAATGATTTTGAGAATATCATTATCTGTCGTGATTCGGTCACGGAGATCATTCTCACCCTGCAAAGGATAAAGCGGGTATGGAAGATGGATGGGTTAACCACACAGTTTTTACCAGCACCACTGCTGAGTGGAAGCCACTGGTTTCGTGTCAAGACAGAACAGAACTTGTGAAGCAGAAAGAGGGAGGACAGGTATTAGCGTCAAAGCCACCAACGTAAAATTAATGTCTCAGGGAGTAGGAGTGAGATGAGGAGACCAAGTGATAATTGTTTGTGTTGTTTGCAGTGGTTATGACACACGGATGGTGAATTGTGGGGTGACAGTGGGGACGTGGGGCCAATATGAAACCAGCAGAAAATGGCAATATTAGGCCCCATTTTTTTTTCACCCTATTTATATCTCAGAAAGCTCTCATATACAGATGCAGCAGAAGTGCACTGCTCATACATCTGTAAACTGTAAAGCGAATGCTTTGCTGCCTCTGTGTGGTCAAAAGAAATCTATGCACACATTCTCCGTGAATAATCACAAAAGCAGACCCTCTATGGTTTCCTGCACAACACTGAAACCATAGCCTTCTCGAAATACGCTGAAATATCAAGAAAGGTCTGCTGACAGCTACGCAGCTGATTGAGCTGCGTTTTGCTGCAGCTTGTAAAAAAGGAACATAAATATTACAGCGACGTAGGTCGGCTCGCCTCCACGGCGCCTGCGCAGTAGGAAGTGAAAGACGCAACAACAAAGTGAGCTTTCAAGAGTATCATACTACAAATTTAACCTTGGAGTCGGGACGGGGTCCGAGGGGGGTACCGGACCTGATCACGGGAGAGGAACTTCGAGTCGGCCTTCAACTGCGTTTTAAAGAAGAAAACAAAAAAGGAAACAGAAGTGACGCTTCCAGCTGGTAGTCGACTTTTACAAGTGGGTTTTCTACACGACGCACTCGCTTCCTGTCGACGCCGACGGTTGAATATCAAGCTGCGAAAGAGCCGGTGAAAAGATGTAAAAGGGAGGCTGCGTGAACCAGGACGGCTTAACGAGAGGGAGCTGGGGGTGAACGGGCCGCCGGACTCCCGCGTGTTCGTGTCCTGCATGAGTCCGTCGGCGCTATGTCCCTGAGTTCAGGAGGCTGGACTCGCATCCCTGAACACACGCCGGACCTGTCCGCCGCCCTCCCCGGACACCATGACGTCCCGCCTTCACGACCCGGGACCCGAACCGTTCTCATGTCGGTTCGGGTGTCGGTGTGCCATTCTGGTATCCGGCCGCTGTGTCTTCCGGGAGCAGGTGATGAGTCACTCCGCCTGCAGCTCAGCATGGACCCGGGGAAATCCGGGGAATTCCGGCTGTCGCTCCAGGAGAGCGGCGGGGCCGGCGGGGCTGGCCGGACTGCGGTAAGGTCACATGGACGGAGGTGGGCTTGTTAGGGCTGTGGAAAACACCGTTCTTTAATTAAGTACTTTTAAAATAAATTGTTAAAAGTCAGCTCAATAAACTAAAGAACCACTGAGAGATTAATGAATTAATAATAACAATAAACTATATTTGTTTAGCTATTTTGTCAACAGTGTTATAAACTGCATAACAAAGTTGAAACTTCAATTCAGTTTAGCCTTAAAGGCACCCAAAACTACAGTTCAACTCCATATTAGTCCAATTAATATAAAGACGATAAAAAGAACTGTGATAATAATTGCAATCAAAAGCAGACATTTGTTTCTCCATATTTCTGTATAAATATGGCCTTACACATACTTGATCATACTTATGTTGGAGGTCCATCCAGTGTGATACATCTCTCAGAAGTATGTGAACCTTTTGTTTTCATCGAAATGTTTCTGGTAACTGGTGACAATTTTGTACATCTGTCAAAGGATCTCTGAGCCATTCCTGTGTACAGAACAATTTCAACGCTGGGATGTTGGGATGTTTCCGTTTTGCATCATTTATATTGACTTAAGGGAAGTAGTCTGGTTTTTGTGATCTTAAACTATTCTTTGTTTGAATGGTTAGTGTTTAGGGTCAGTGTAGAGCCTCTGTATGTTGAAAGCTAGTTCACAAACAGACACTTTCCTTTCACTGATGTAAATGTGATGCAGCAGATAAGACCCCTACCATCATACTACCACCACCATGTTTCACAACTGATGCATGTTTTTTAGGCTGGAATACAGTATTTTTCTATATTCAAACATCACACTTTTCCTCAAATCCACCCAGTTTTGTGACTATCCATCAACTCCCACCCTGAGTGACTTTCTAATTTTTCCTTACAATCTTTCCCAAAGTGTAGATGGGAAGCTGGGTTTTGTTTTGTTTTGTCTCTCAGTCCCGCTGCGCACACAATAGTTGCTCAGTGCCGTCTTGATGGTGGAGTCATAAATATTAACGTTGGCAGAGAGGCCTTCGGTTGCATAAATGTTACCCTGCATCCCCTCGTGACCTCTCATACTTTTATACAGTGTTCTCTTAGTGTGATTGCTGTTGGTTGGCCTCTCCTGGAGATAGGAGCAGTGTCTTGATTGTTTTCCACATTCCTTTGGATTTTTTTAATACATTTTCTAAAACTAAATTTCAGTCACTACCAGGGAAGTGTCATACTGGCCTGTCGTGTACATTCACCAGAAATTTGTGAGTTTCTGCGGGGGGAAAGAAAGTAAAAAAATAATAATAATATCAGAGGATGGAAAAGAACTGGAGCAGATTAATTAATTTACAGGCCTTTAATTATTCAGCATGTTCCAGTCCTCCTTTGTCCTCTCCAAGTTTGCTGTCTGCACACAGTCTCCTTATTCAGCTGCATTTTGGTAGAAGAGAGTTTTGTTTCTGCTATGAAATTCTTTGTTGAGCAAAAGGGTTTTCTTTTTCTTTATTTTTTTGGTGCCAAATTTAGCCTCTGGGTATTTTGTGTCATTACCATTAGATCTGTATTGCCCTAAAATGTTCTGTCTAAATTTGTTATAAATGAGACTACAAATTTGTCCATAATTTCTCTTGCTTCAGATTGTCTGTTACAGTGGAAATGTATCCGGTTTGTTAAAATTTAATAGACAAAGTGACATTTTGATGAAATAACATTATTGATCGGGGTACCTTTCCCAGTTTTTTCTGCTCACTTCATCTGCTCATTGTTCCCTATTCTTACAGACCGTCACTGAGTTCGATTTGAGGGCCATAAATTATGAGGTGAAGTCATCAAAGTGCCATGAGATTATTTTGGTAGCACCTCCACATGACCGCATCAGCTTCAACTTTCGTTGCCAGCAGGAGGCCCAAGAGTGGGCCACCGTTGTGATGTCATCATTGAGAGAGGCCCGGAGAGGTCGGTCATCTATCACTTTAAATACTCGCTGGTTTTTTGTTTTTTTTTTGTTTATGTAATACAGACGCAGCAAATTATATAACAGCCCTGAGAGGAGACCTGCATCAGAATGTTGTTGGACATGTTTGTGTTGGTGGACTTTGTTTTTTCTGTGGTGAAAAGTGAGAACTGAATTTGAATTGTAAAACTGTTCATCTCTTTGTTTATGTGACCTAAGTGCTTTTCATCACTCTCAGTGTCAATGATTAGATCCAGTTTTTTTAATGTCATACACTGCTGGTTACCAAATCACATGTACACCTTTTTAAAAAGTAATACTCTTAAAAGTGTAACAACTAACTAGTGACATCATTTTAGAAATGGTACAAATCACTCTTCTTTACGTTTATATATAGCTACATGGTGCTGTGAAAACGCTTTTCAAGCAGGCTGCAGCTTTTTTTAGCCTTGCCTTTTATTTATGAATTAGAATAATGTTTAGAGTGACTGTGCCAAAAAACAATCTTGTCAATTTAGTCTTTCTAAGCATCTCGGAGAGCATTTTCTACTGAGAATTTAGGCTGAGAACAAGGCTCTTCTCGTTGTGAAAGACAGGTCTTTATGACTGGGTTTTCTTTCTGTCAAATTATATCAATTTAATACTTTTATAAGAGAGGACGTTGCCTATAAATGCTCATAACTGGGTTTCTCCTGGTTCATTCGCTCTATAAACTGCCTTGTTCATCTGAACGTTTCTTTTACAAACGCCACCATCCAAACACTTCCATATTGTATAGATTATTCTTTTTAAAACTGTGGAAAAAAACACGGCTCCCTGTTTTTGTTTTATTATTGATTATTTTGAATAGTGTAATGTGTTTAAGACTTTTACTTGACTTTAATCTTTTTTCATATTTCCCCTGTGATCAGTCATCCCTAAAGAAAATGGTCTACAGCACCTCACAGATGGCCTCCATCTTCAGAATGCCTCAATTTTACAACAAACAGGTGTGATATTTTCAAATCATCTGTTACACTTTCAATAGCTGTCATCTAATCAAAGCTTTAGTTCTTGTTAGCAGTCATCTGACACTTTGCACTCTCTACACCATGTTCCTTTATGTGTTTCCTCATTTCACGTGTAGAGGACGCTTGCATTGAGCTGACCAGAGCCATCGAGTCGGGCGACATGCAGGCTGCGTCCGTTTTTGCTGCCACACTCGCTCGTCAGCATGTAGCACTTAAGATCCAGCCCTCTTCCAAAGACTATGAAGACACTGAAATCAAGTAGGAACATGGCTGTTGAACCGGATCGAAACATTGAAAAGTGTGATTTAATGTTAATAATTTCACGTTTGGCTTGCGCTTCATTTCGTTCAACAGTTTGGCTGTTGTGGTGGAGGATTCTTCCTCGTCCTGTTGTGTCACTGTGAAAGTTTTTCCACACATGACTACTGCATCATTGAAACAGCAGGTTTGTTTGGGAGGAAAAAATAAACATTACATTTTCCTTTACTGCCTGATCTTTGACACTCACTGTTTTTGGTTTGCTGTCGTTGTTTTTCTTTCCAGATGTTTCTCGAATATGGTTTCCACCCGCGGGTGCAGCGCTGGGTTATTGGCCAGTGCCTCTGCATTGACCAGCGAACTCTTGCCTCGTATGGTGTCCGCCAGGATGGCGACACAGCCTTCTTGTACCTCTTGTCAGCCCGGCATGCCCGTTTGAGCCTGCAGGTCCTGCAGCAGGATCAGGAGAGCGCTCTCCTCCTCAGTCCCCCCTTGTCTTTTCAGAACTCTCAACTCCACATTACCTCCCCAAACGATCCCTCATCTCAGGAGAGGAGGCCGTACACTACCCTTCCTCCACGACTCCACAGCAGCAGTGTTGGTGAGTAGAACATAAAAGTTGGTTTTCACGGTCATACGAAATGCTGAATTCTAGCACTCAGAATTACAAACTGAACTGAAAAATATGATGTGCTACAGTGTATTATTACAAGTGAGATTTAGGCTTTTAAACCACATTTTAAGGCACTAAATGTTAATTCATATATTAAAGTTAATGAGATTTCAAAAAAAAAAAAAAAAAACAACACATAAAACATACCAAAGTATAGATGTGGAGTCTAAGACGGTCCACATGATCAAAGGTGTCCCAGCTCGGGTTCAATTCAGTTTATTTAACACATCATCATATCCCACAAAACACATGCCTGTTATACAGTTAAGTCAAATTTTATATTTTTACATTTTCAAATGAAGTGAGAGATTTATTGATTATTCATTTGTCCATCTCTATTGTAGGAGTCTGTTCATTCAGTTGTAAGCAGTATGTGTGATTTTATTTATTTATTTTTTTTTTTTTTATTATTATTATTGCTTGGAGTGTTTTTGAGGCCACAAACAAAATTTTGTTAAGGGCCACCAAAATTCTTGGGCCGGCCCTGTCAGCATGAACACCTCATAGTAAATGTAAAACACAGTGGTGGTGGTGGGAGGGGGGGGTGATTTGGGCTTGTTTTGCACTCATATTATCTGGGTTTTGTGGAGTGTAAGTTAGTCATGAACAACTCTATACCAAAGTATACAGTCAGCATACAACACCTGTATTTGTCCTTTGCTGCAGGTGTGTCAGGGAAACAAAATATCGGTGAGATCAGAGATCTCATCAACCTTGAAATGCCTCAACTCAGTGAAGCTCTCAGACCCAGCACATCTTCCACACAGGTAACAAACACTTCTAGTGGGCTTTGTTTCTTTTCATTTTAAATTGATCATAACATGGATTTAGTTACTTTTTATTTTCATCATCACACTACACACAGCACAACAATAAGGCACAAGAAGGCTTTTTTAGTGGTTTTTTTATGTAGTTGTATTAAAGTATTAAGATTTTGATGACACTGCCAAATGAACTCTGGTGTATTATATATTCATTTATTATTGAGATACTACTCCAAGTTATTAGAGACAAAGCACCGGTAACTAATAATCCATTTCTTTTATATAGTTTTTTAAAAAGTCTTGCAACTGTGTGCAGCGCTTCAAAAGTCAGGTCCTTTTATGGTAGTGTGGCTAAACGAAATGAATCATGCCATCTGTGTTTCAGGGTTGGTCGTGTCCGTCTTGCACGTACATCAATAAACCAACGCGGCCGGGCTGTGAGATCTGCAGTACAAACCGCCCCGAGGACTACATTATCCCGGGAGGATACCAACCTGATGCACTCGAGCTCAGACGAATTCAGCAGGAAAAGGAAGCGATGAGACAATATCAGCAGGTATGAAATTTAACCTTACCCCTAACTGTGAGCCGCTGAGCATATCATCCACCAACAATTATTTATATATTATCATGCACTTCTGTGTCATTAGGAACACTTTGATTTGTCTTAAACTGTCTGCAGAGTATGGTGTGGCTGTCACAGGCCACACAAACTCACATTTTTTTAAAAATCAAGAAATGCACATTTCAAACTAATCAAAATTAAAAATGAGAGGAAGGGTAAATTAGTTCCAAAGCTGTCAGTGGAAGTGAAAAGTTCAGGCTCTCTCAGGTTGACTCTCTTCTCATCTGTCTCTGTTTTTTTGAAGGAGAAAGGGAGAAGAGAGGGGCTGAGGAGTGCTGGGTCTCAAAACAACTCACTGCTGTATAACCTGGACCAGGACTACTGAACACACACTGACACAGGAAAACACACACTCTGCAGATACAGCACAGCCAACTTTAAAAAGACCCAAGAGATCTTCATGCACAAGCTGATTTCTATGGTCAAGTTTGCATGTTTGGGTTGAAAACGTTTTTCTGTTAAGATCGATCATGAAGTTGAATGTATTTCAAAGAGCCTTTAATACTGAAGCATTTTCAAGCCTTATTCTGAATTTGTAGTGGCCACAATCGGTATGGGTTGTGGTATAGGTGCATCAGTGCTTTTGTATGTTCTTGCAGAACTGCAGAACTACAGAGCACACTCTGCTTCACCAGCAATGTGGAGATTTACAAACAGAAATAAAAAACAAATCAGTTCATGATGGATTTGTCGCATTTTGACTCAGGTCGGACAGTAAATTGTTTATTGGTCTGACTTTAGTTACAATAAAAGGCAATGAGACGTTTCCATATGTTCACTGCTTTGAACAACAATCATGTTAATTGTGGGCTTAAAGCATCAAGTGGCTTTTTAAGGAAATTTATAACACAGGAAGTGACTTTTAAATTGAATGTACTAGTTATTCATTTTACACTGTAAAGGTATAACTTGGAAAATGCATAATAATAAAAGGTTTTTACTGTATGTCTGCATGTGTGTCTTTGTGTGAATGGCAGGAAGAGAAGGGACTTCTTATACTTGGCATTTGTATTATCGGCCTTATATGTCCCTTTTAAGATAAAGGAAGGTATTTACAGAATCCATCTTTAATCCCACTCCACCGCCAACAACACGGCTCCTTCCTTTTAGGCAAGAGAGGAGGAACGAAGGGAAAATTTTGCCCGCCTGGTGATGTTGGACGGCCAGGACCTGGTGCCCAACCCCGAGCCGGTGGATTGTAGGATTTGTTACATGGACCTGCCATCAGGAGAAGGCGTCCTACTGAGAGAGTGTCTCCACTGTTTCTGCAAGTAAGAAATAGAAGGAGGGGGCTGGGGTGAATGTAGTATCAGTCCAGGAAGAAAAAGAGAATTTTCTTGATATTTTGATCATCTTGAATGCTGTGTTCTTTTCATGATTCCTGAGTTTTCTTTGTGTTTGCATGCATGTGTGCTCAGAGAGTGCTTGCACTCAGTCATCATGCTTAGCGAGGAACCCGAGGTGTCCTGCCCCTACAGAGATGACACATACTCCTGTGCCGGCGCTCTGCAGGAGAGGGAGATCAGAGCTGTGAGCAGCACCAACAGACTTTTTCAGATGCAATGCTTTTTCTTTGTCTTTTTTAACAAATGTGTTGCCACAAACTAACCAGCTCCCCATCGCCTTCTATTTCCCACCCTTTTACAGCTGGTGTCATCAGAGGAGTACGAGCGCTGGCTGCAGAGAGGCCTCTCGGTGGCAGAGTCTCGCTGCGAAGGCAGTTATCATTGTGCAACTCCAGATTGTCTGGGGTGGTGTGTGTATGAAGATACCATCAATGTCTTCCACTGCCCTGTCTGCAGGAAACACAACTGTCTCATTTGCAAGGTTTGTCATACACAAAACTCACATTCATATTCAAGTATTTGATCATTTATTCTTGCAGTTTGTATGACATTATCTAGGTTTCATCATCCATGCATAAATGCATAAAAATATCTTGAAATGTGTGCTGTGCATTAATTAACCAGCCAGAACAAAAGAACTCATTTTAAAAGAAGCGAAACAAAGCAGCTGAAAGTTTAAAATCGGTCTCAATCTTAAAGCTTCAACGGTTTACAGAGAGTGTCATATTTCTTCTGTCTCTGTGGTTTTTCTTCTCAGTCTATCCATGAAGGAATGAACTGTAAACAGTACCAGGATGATCTCGCAGCCCGTGCTATAAATGACTCTGCTGCCAGGAGGACAACAAATCTACTGAAGGTGAGCTGCAACAGCTGGATGTGGTTAAAAGGGTGTTCTCAAAAACGAAACGAAACTGCACTAAAATAAAAATGGATGAATAAATTGCTTTGTGCTCACAAAGCAGACTGGCACTGATGGCATCCTCTCATCTCATGTTCTTGTCATCCTTCCTTTCTGCGCCGATGTGTCCCACAAACAGACTCTTGTGCAGTCAGGGGAGGCCATGCACTGTCCTCAGTGCGGCATCATTGTGCAGAAGAGAGATGGATGTGATTGGCTGCGCTGCACCGTCTGTCACACTGAGATCTGTTGGGTAACCAGGGGGCCTCGCTGGGGACCCAGGGTAAGAAATCTTTCCTCTGTATCCTAAATGCACCCTCAGTTACATGTGAAACGTGAAATTTGGCTGGATAAAGTCAAAAGAAATGGTTTTATTTTTGGTTCAAATGCTGTCATCTACCTAACTTTTATTCCTTTTCAAGGGTCCTGGAGACACTAGTGGAGGATGTCGATGCAACGTCAACAACCAGAAGTGTCATCCTAAATGCCAAAACTGTCACTGAGTATCAAGACTCGCTCAAACATTTACAGAGAATATGAGTCTAAACTGGAAATAAGCTACTCTCTTAAAATAGGGGAAAGAAGAGTTGAAGTTTTAACATTTTTAACCATTATTTGTTCCTTTTGGCTTTCCTCGACCAGGAAATTTATCCTACGATAATGACGATCAGAGGGGGTTTCTGGAAGACTATTAACTTTGAATGCGTGTGGTGCCTTTTTTTTTTCTTTTTTTTTTAAACGTTTCCACTGCAGTTGTCATACAGATGTGTTCATTATGGTTTTAGCTGCTGCAAAATCTGAACTCGTAGCATAAAACTGAAGTGGCCTTATTCTTGCGCACAAACGCTGTTGCAGGGTGTAACTGATTAAGTTGTCTGGAAAATGTGATACACTTCTTAATGTGTTTTTGATATGGATTTTTTTTTTTTTAATAGAGGAACAGATTAACTCAGTGTGAAATAATATATAGTAGCATATTTTTTGTCTGTGTGGTAGTCTGACTTATTGTGTCATTTCACCAAAGAGCATTGAAATTTTCTCTTCTTTTTTTAATTACCCGTTTTATTCTGATCTAGTTTCAACACCTACTGTTTTATCACTCACTCGTCTATTTATACAGCACTGCTGACCAGTAAAAACCTATTATGTGTTCAATATAAGTTAATATTTTCATTTTGAGGTGATATATGCCACCATAGTCTTTCACAAAGCTTGTTTTTTATAAATTAACTTAATCATTGTCAGGTGTTTGCTGTGATATTACTCATACAGCTTTTTAAAGATTTCCCATGGCAGGTTTTTAATCTATGTCTCCCTCTTAGTCTTATGCATGAATGCACTGTTTATTCACCAGACGAAGCATAAACTTTACTCTTCAACTATGTTTCTGCCTCAAACTGACAAGCCATGAACAGGTTCTCACTGTTAATTCTGTTTAAAAATCAGCACTGTGTTGCTGATGAACTTCTGTGCCTTAAGTCAGAATAAAGAGCCACAGAGTGTGTGTATGTGTGTGTTGAGTTAGAGTTAATGGTTGTTAAGGCAGCTTGCTCTCACTAGCCTCGCACCGTGAAAGCACTTTACCACGCAGCACAGATCCAAATTAAAGTCTTGAATCCAAAACCTCTCGTTCTGTGATCTTTACTGAACTACAAGGCCGTTAAAAGACTTCTGATTTACACACGTTCCCACATTCCTATACTAAACTCAGCATTGTGTCAATTTACATCCAATTTTGTTTTGTTTTTTTTAAACAAGTGTATAAAATATAATGTATATACAGGTATAATGAAACAAGTCCCAAACAAGGCAACATGTTTCACTTTAAAATTTCCAAACACTTTATTGAAATGGCTCAAACAACGGTATAAAATTCCTGCTATCGACTACATTTGGAGAGCTGAAAGCCGGCAACGTTCCCAGTCTTTATCCGGGGTAAAAGTGATCAAAGGTCATTTTTCTGGGAGCAAAATGAGCCAGTTTGTTATTTTCATCAAGCTGAAAAAAGTAATACTTTCCCTGAAAAAGATGCCATGGATGTTTATCCAAACCTAGCAAATGTGTTTATTTACTGCTACAGATATTTCAGGTCTAGTTGCATAAAGATTAAACTGTATACGTGGTATTAAATGTGGTATTAAAGAAAGATATTCCAAAAAACCTGGAACATACAAAGCCAGTTAATGTGTTGGGTGGATTTGCCGGATACATTGGTGCTTTGCTTCTGCATAGATATTAATGTCTTCCAGAGAAAAAAGTTCACATGGGGTCAGCATCGACACTTCTACAGTTGACTGTAAAATTAAAATGATTAAATATAGTTTTCTGTCCACGAGCACGTGTGCTAGACAGACGTCATAGCGGCAGATCCTTGAAAGGGGCGGTGTCGGACCCTCGGGACGCTCCGCCCAGAAGCGGCACCGACCTCTTTAATGTGTCTGTCGTACCACAGTCTCGTCGTACCGAGGCGAAGGATTAAGATCAGACCGGCATCTGGTTATCAAAGGTGATAAAACTGCTAAAACGGCAGCAGCATGTGAGTAAAAGCGTCTGCGTCTTCAAGCTTCGTGGCTCCAACCAGACGTGTTTCTGCGAGCATCGGAGCCGCACATGCACGAAGTCGCTGACCTGTAGCCTCGGACTGTCTTCTCTGCTCATCTCGGTGGCGTTAGACCATCAATGTTTGCCAAAAAAACGCACTTTTATTCCCTAGGATGCTGTCTTCTTCCGAAAGTTCTGTCTAACATGCTGGTACTCTGTTTTCATAGTTTATCTGTGTATAAATGTCCAGGCACTTCGGCGTACAATAATTCAATTCATGACCACGCTCTCATTTTACTATTTTTTTTAATAGTCTCAGAATCTTCGTGACCAGTTATAACAACCACACATTACATAGTCCGTACCCATCCGTTAGTCAGAAATGTGTGTTTGCATCAAAGTGTTAAAACCTGATTTAAACCTGGTCTTGTACTGTAAAATTAAAGGTATCTTCTATACCAGTACAGTGGTGGTGACTTTCTAAGTCAAAGATCTTCCTCTCCCCTTTTCAAACCCCAACGCTGTCCAGTTCGTCATCACCAGAGTGTAGAATCTCTGTTTTGTCCTCTTCGTAGACTAAGGAGCAGCACTCTTCTCTCTCCTCGCCATGACTGAGATTAAGGGGAAATTCGACTTTGCCATCGACCGGGGCGGTACCTTCACAGATGTGTTTGCCCGGCTGCCTGACGGTCGTGAGAGAGTCCTGAAACTATTGTCCAGGGACCCCCAGAACTACAAGGACGCCCCCACTGAGGGGATCCGCAGAGTTTTGGAGGAGGTAACCCAAGAGGGCTGGATCAGTGTGTCGATGCATGTGCTTCTGGACACTGGCAAGCTTTTACTGTGTTGGATTAGAGGTCAAGTAGCAAAAGTCATTAAAGGTTTTGCATTTGTTACTGGTAAAGAACTTATGTGTATGCTTTGTTGACAGGAAACGGGCCAGGCCTTTCCGCGTGATCGACCTGTAGACACCTCTCTGATCGGCTGGATCAGAATGGGCACCACAGTGGCAACCAATGCACTGCTGGAGAGAGACGGCGAAAGGACAGCTCTTCTGGTCACGAGGGGCTTCAAGGACCTGCTGCATATTGGCACACAGGCCAGGCCAAAGCTGTTTGATTTGGTCCGTAACACCAAGCCCACTGTCTGTGATTTATTGTTTGACGGGAATATTGAGCGTCTATTATCCACTCATACTCGAATATCTCAAGGTTTAGTTATCAGCTTTTGTTGCAGAGACTGGTGGGAGGTCCTGGAGTTTGTACCTAAGCCAGTAAAACCATTAACAGTTTAAGTGGACGGTGATCTGTGAAGCTACTGCACACTAAAACAAGGCTTATTTACCTGAAGCTGCAGTATGCACCCCATGATCACTCCTAGGACTCTGGTTTTGTCACTGACGTATGCTGCTTGTCTTTTGGTTTGTGCATTTGCTGGGAATTCACAAGCATCTCTCCTGTGTATGACAGGAGGTCACGGTGCCTGGAGTGCTGTACGAAGAGGTAATAGAGGTGGATGAGCGAGTCGCCCTCAGGCGAGATGACTGCCAGCTGCCCAGGAAAGATGCCAAACGTGTTGTTACAGGTGAAGGAAGAAGCCCAGTAGCTTCGATTCAAGCCTTTCAGGGTCTTATATCAGTAAACGAATAAAGCAAAGCAAAATGTGGTGTCTTGTTTTCAATTGTAAGAGCAGGAAAAGTCCAAGAAACTGCAGATCAGAGCATCTCCTGCAAGTGTAGAAGAATTTGATAATCCTTTTGATTCCTAGGTGGTACGGGAGATTCTCTTGAGGTCTGGAAGGAGCTGGACATGGAGCAAGTGGAAAGAGATCTAAGAGGAGTTTTGTCTCGCGGTATCACCAGTTTGGCTGTTCTTCTGCTGCACTCATACACGTCAGTACGGCATCGGGACTCTTGGACTTAGTTAAGATCCCACATCCTTTCTTTCTTCCAGCGTCTTGCTTTACCTTCCCGTTTCTCCCGACATACTATCTGCTTGTCATCTGACACTAGATTATGTAATAACCGCCTCAGTGTCTCTGCTGGATTAGGACTGCACATGTCAGTGGAGTCCAGTTGCCAGGTTCTTTTGTATATGTAACCCATGCAGTTTACTGGGTGGAAGTTCACGGGTTTCTTCTTCTTCTTTTTTTTTTTTTTTTTTTTTTTTCAAATCTTCCCCCACTGTTTCATGTTTGACTTTCATTCCAGGTTCTCCTCGCATCTCTTGTTTCAGGTGGTCTGATCACGAGAAAGCGGTGGGCTCTCTGGCTCGCCGCCTGGGCTTCACCCAGGTGTCTCTCTCCAGTGAGGTCATGCCGATGGTGCGGGCGGTCCCTCGAGGCTACACAGTGTGTGCCGACGCCTACCTCACACCCAAAATTCGACAGTATTTGAAAAGCTTCACCTCTGGCTTCAAGGGTGGCCTGAAGGTGTGTTGTGTGCACGTCCGTACGTCCGTAGTCGTGCTTTTCTGTCAGTATTCAAATTCAGTCACCCCTCTGACATTCAGCACAAAGACGAGGTATTCTGTAAATGATTTTCCACTCCCACAATAGAAAACTAAAACTGTTAACTTCTAGCGCAACATCAAAGTGCCTAATCCTTTTCCCACAAATAGAAATGTATTTTTGGTCAAACTTTGAGCACAATACTGTCTTATTTCTGTGTGCCGTCAGGATGTGGAGGTCTTGTTCATGCAATCGGACGGAGGTCTGACTCCCATGGAGCAGTTCTGTGGGTCACGGGCCGTTCTGTCAGGCCCGGCGGGGGGCGTTGTGGGTTACGCCATCACATCCTACAGCCAGAAGGAGAAAAGGCCTGTGATTGGCTTTGACATGGGCGGTGGGTTTGGGTGAAGTGTCGGCTCCTTGATCCATGCACTTCCCAGAGATTGTTTTGACGGACCTGTTTTGTGTTTCCCCGCAGGAACCTCCACCGACGTGAGTCGGTACGCGGGCCGGTATGAGCACGTGTTTGAAGCAACCACAGCTGGAGTCACCCTGCAGGCACCTCAGCTGGACATCAACACCGTAGCTGCAGGCGGAGGCTCCCGACTCTTTTTCAGGCGAGTTTGTCCGAGTGACATGAAAAACTGGTGAGGGAGCATTGGGCAGTTGAGACAGTGTCATGAAGTTTAACTATCTGTGTGCATTTAAGTTGATAGTTAACTACGTGTGTTATTTGTTAACTGTGCGCTGTGAAAGGATTGCACATATTAAAACGCTGCAAAGCTTCGAAAGCACAAATGTGGAGATCTTGTGACGAATGAACTCTTGTGATTTCCAGATCAGCTGGCGTGAGTGGTTCTCGCTCTTTTTTTTCTAAATTCGGCTGTTTGGTCCAAGATTCTTCACATTTAATTTACTCATTTACTTGAATTGGAAGTGTTTAATAACCTCCCATGACCTGCCCCTTTTTATTTCCTATCATCACAGATCAGGGATGTTTGTAGTTGGTCCAGAGTCTGCAGGTGCACATCCAGGACCGGCCTGCTACAGGAAAGGTGATGGACTCCCACTTGTCCTTTTTCCTTGTTTTCACTTTTATCTGCTTCTTTTACCGCATAATTAAATAAATAAGTACCTGTCCATTTTCATCTTGCTTTTCTTTACCTACTGCAACATCACAAACTCTTTTAAATATTTCTTCTGCAACTTGCTGTCAGACAAAAATCCACATTCACGAAACTGGGATTTGCTTTCTTCCCTACTTCAGTTATTCTTTTTGTGAGTTTAGCAGTAGGGGATGATAAAAACATCTAGTTATTACTCTCCCTTTTTCCACACAATCTCTCTCTTTTTAGATGTAGAACAGTTAGGCAATCCAGTCCAAGACCTAATAAATCTTGACTGTCTATACCTTTCTCATAGGTGGCCCTCTGACTGTGACCGACGCTAACTTAGCCCTGGGTCGCCTCCTTCCTTCCTTCTTCCCAAAAATCTTTGGGCCCGGGGAGAACGAGCCTTTGTCCTCGGAGGAGACCATGAAGCATTTCCACCGTCTCACTAAAGAGATCAACCTCTTCTTGTCTTCTAACAAATCACAGGCACCAATATTTAGTCACATTTTCTGGTTGAATCCCAAAGTGATAATTGATGATAATTGATGGAAAACTGATTTTCATCTTTTTAATGTTTATCCGCGTTTCTATTTTTAAGGTGGGTGAAAATGGGGCTGCAAGCTCGCAGGACAGCACACAGTCACAGATGAGTGTGGAGGAGGTTGCCATGGGTTTCGTCCGGGTTGCAAATGAGGCCATGTGCCGACCAATCAGAGCTCTGACACAGGTATTGATGTGTTTTTTTGAGGTTTTTTTTTTTTTGTTTAGTCTTGTTTTTTTTTTTTTTTTTTAATAATGAGAGTCCCCGCCTCCTCTCCCACAGGCCAAGGGTCATGATACGTCTCAGCATGTGCTGGCATGCTTCGGGGGCGCTGGTGGCCAGCACGCCTGCGCTATCGCTCGAGCCCTGGGCATGAAAACTGTCTTCATACACAAGTACGGTTGAGTGACATGATGGCCAGAGTCTGTAAACGCAAGGCAGTGAATTAGAGGGGAAAAAAAGAGAGGTGATTATAATGCAACAGCAGAGGGAGCCCTTGCATGTTCATGTTGTTTGCAGGTACAGCGGCGTGCTGTCAGCCTACGGTCTGGCTCTGGCGGATGTGGTGGAGGAGGTGCAGCGGCCATGTTCACTGCAGTACGAGCAGCGGTCTTACAGCGAGATTGACCGCAGGGTGGACCAGCTCTCCGAACGCTGCCGTGACACGCTGCGAGCACGAGGTTTCACCAGGTCTGAGCTCACAAAAGCAACGCATTGGTTGGTGTTTAGCTCCGACCTTTCATACAATGAAACCTGCAGTGCGTTTGTCAACTATCACAGACCGATAAAGCGGTTAAAGCTGTAAACAGGAAAGAAAGCTGCATTATCAGGTCTACTGTCAACGTCTGTTTTTATGGAAACATATTCCGCCCTTTTTAAAACGCGGAGAAGATTTTAGAGATCTTACAACAGAGATGCACTTGTTTCTTTAAGGGGAGAGTCAGCCACTTTGAATTTTTTTCCATCTGTGCTTCTTCTGAGATATTTCTTACTCTTTGTGATAATTTCAATTCAATTCAATTTTATTTATATAGCGTCTATTACAACACAAGTTGTCTCTAGGATCTTTCCAGAGACCCAGAACATGGCAATTATTGCATAAACAACAGCAGGTAAAAACTTCCCTAGTGGGAGAAAAACCTTAAGCCAAACAGTGGCAGGAAAAACTCCCCTTTAAGAGGGAAGAAACCTGGACCAGGACCTGGATCATAAGGGGGGGCCTTCCTGCTGAAGACCAGCTGGGTAGAACTGGAAGTAGAGAGAGAGAGGAGACAGACACAGACACACCGTCAAAGGTACAAGACAGGATACATTAGTGTAATTATCCATCAGCAGCAGAACTAAGACTTCCATGTATATATGGGAGATATATGGATAGTTACCGTCTTCAGAAGTACAGCAAATGTGCTGTTGGGTTGAGACGGAGAAGGGGAGTCTGGATCATTCTGCGCTGACTTGGCTCTGTGATGTCACAGTCTGCAAATCTGAACGGCTCACTTAATGACGAATTTTCAGAGCAAAACAAATAGACAAGCTTTTATGTTTAGATTTGACTTGGTAGTTGCTTCCAACACCCAAATCCTCTCAAATTTAGAAAAAGGTGGGTTTTTTTTTAAATTATATATATTTATCCCCTTGAACAATTCATTCATTTGTATATTATTGTCATGTTTGATCAATGTGATGGTTAAATTCTCATGGATTATTCAGACACATTAATTAATTACTCATTAAGCGTCCTGTCATATTAAACAGCAGCATCTGACACATAAATAATACTTCAGAAAAACAAAAAAAGAAAAAAAATAGAACACAATGAAATAAGGCCAGTAAAAAAATCACATGCTGTAAAAAAAACAAAAAAGACATAATACAGCCACAACGTTGAACTGGAATTCTCCATAAAAAGTTCTGCTTAAGCTCCAACACATCCGAACCGGATGTATGAACTTGCCGAGACCAAATTTGTAATAAATGAAAACGTAAAGACTAAAGAATAAAATGCAGTGAACGTGGTTTCGTCCCACGTCTTTGCTTTAGTGGTAATGAGCCACATCTTACCTGAGCACAAACATGTCTCTGTTGGCCTGAGGATGCTGGACATGTTTTCGGATTCGTGTCCGTTGTGTGGCTTTCCTCAAGGCTGATCACTCAGACTCTCACACGTGGTATTTGGAAACAGTTTCTACAAGCACGTGAGGAGAAAAAGAAAAACATGCCTGAGTCTCATTCCACTGTAGTAGATAAAACCCAGTGAAATGTCTCACCAGGAAGAAGTTTCTTCTAAAGCTGACGGCTGTCGGCGCTGGCCGTCCTTCCGTATTTCATATCTCCATTAAGCACTTAACCACATTTGTGAAGCCAGGAATTTGTTTGAACCTTCAGCCTTTCATTCTGACCCATGTTGACTTCGACTGAAGCCTCCGTGCTAAAACAGCTTTGTGACGTCCTCTGCAGTGATCAGATAACCACAGAGGTCTTCCTCCACCTGCGTTACGAAGGCACCGACTGCGCTCTCATGGTTACCGCTGCCGGTTACCCCAGCAACGCCCAGTCCTGCAGAAACGGCGACTTCGGCAGTGCCTTCACCGTGCGGTCAGCTGATTTTGAGTTTTTATGAAACCTCATCACTCATGGACGACTGAATCATTTCCACTTTGGTTCATTTCTATATCTTTGTTCATTGTGTTAACAAACAAGCCTTTAATTTTTACCCTTCTTACTCATGTCTTAATGTTATTGCTTTAGCTATCAGAAAGAGTTTGGATTCACCATCCCAGACAGACGCATCATGGTGGATGACATCAGAGTGAGGGGTTGTGGGAAATCTGGCATCAAATCAGTGTATAATCCGAAGACGGGCGACAGGAAGGCCAAACCTGTCGCAGTATGAGAACACACATGATATCATACATCAGATCTTGGCGAAATTGTTCATTTTCAAGGACTGCAGGCAGTCATTTACGCTACATTATCCTTTTCTGTGTAGATGACCAAGTGTTACTTTGAGGATGGTTACCTGGACACCAGTGTGTATTTGTGGGAGGAGCTACCATGTGGCCTGGGTATCCCAGGACCAGCCATCATCATTGACAAAAACAGGCAGGTATTCTCAGCATAATTAAGCGGTTTGTCATCATGGTGTGTGCTTTAGTAAATTGAATTATGACTTTCACAGCTCTCGAACTTGCAGGTATTTTTATCTCAGTACTTTTTAACATTTCAGTGTGAAGTTTGGTGGGTTTAGCTGCGTCTGATACTGTATCTGTGCATATGTAAAATTGTAGAATTTTTGTTTTATTTTTTATTTTTTTCCTCCATCAGCACCATCCTGGTGGAGCCTTGCTGTGAGGCCCATCTGACAGAGGGGGGCGATGTTTGCATGGCTGTCGGCTCAGACCCTCACTCCATCCTCGGCACGGAGCTCAACACTGTCCAGCTCTCCATCTTCTCCCACCGCTTTATGAGCATAGCTGGTACGCCGACACAGACACGTGGATGGTGAGGGCTTGAGGGAAACGTCCCAGCTTGTTATGATGCTTCAGGTTCCTGTCATTTTCTACAGAGCAGATGGGCCGAGTCCTCCAAAGGACCTCCATCTCTACTAACATCAAGGAGCGCCTGGACTTCTCCTGTGCGGTGTTTGGACCAGATGGAGGTCTGGTATCCAATGCCCCACACATTCCCGTCCACCTGGGGGCCATGCAAGAAACTGTCCAGTACCAGGTAAGGGGGTGCATGCTTTAGATGCTTGTTCCTGAGTACAGCTGTATTATCAAGTACATGCTTCTTCTTCTGAGTGCAGATCAGATCGCTGGGAAACGAGCTGAAAGAAGGGGATGTGATTCTGAGTAACCACCCGTGCGCCGGCGGCAGCCATCTCCCTGACCTCACAGTCATCACTCCAGTCAGTATGAGCGGTCTCTCTTTAATTATCTCTACATCCTGATGCTTCTTGCCCTTATCCTTTCATCCACTCCTTTATTTTCACCCTTCCTACCTCAGGTGTACAGAAAAGGGGTGAAGGATCCCGTGTTCTTTGTAGCCAGCAGGGGGCATCACGCTGACATTGGCGGCATCACTCCAGGGTCCATGCCTCCTCACTCCACCTCCCTTCAGCAGGAGGGCGCAGTCTTCATTTCCTTTAAGCTTGTCACGGGGGGAGTTTTCCAGGAAGAAGGTAAGAAATGAGGAGAGGAAGTGAGCTTAGTGCGGGGCTGCATCAACGTCAGGAGAGCGTACTCGTCCCAACCCTAACCACCAATCACAGCACAGGTCCCCCCCCCACTTCAGTCCTGTCATGAACCCAGTTTAAGGAACTCCAAGAAACAAGGATGTGGTTGAAAGCTGATAAAATACAAACAGAAATGCCAACCAAAGCATTTTCCTAAACAATTTACAAAGAAAATGCAACTCCATTTTTCCTAAAATCATTAAAAATGTGTCACCAAAGTTGGCACTGAATTAAAAAGCTTATATAATACAAGCTCCAAATATGAAGTAATAATGTTGTCATTGAAAATGGCTGTTCAACCTCTTTCCAACTAATAGTCAGTCACAAGAAAGTAGTTGATCAGTATGTATTACAGAAACAATCAGATGGTGTGTTTTGCTTTTGATATTGCGGCTGGAAGATAGAACAGGATTATCTCTTTTCTTTTCATAGAGGATGTTTCTGTGTACTGGGTTTTTTAAAACCTTTCCACTAGTATTTAGATCAGCTGAACCCACCCTCCAACCCTTATTGTGACTGCCGGGATACTTCCAGGTCATACCTTGTTTTCAAATCTGTCCTAGGTAAGAAAAAAATGGATGTGCAAAGCTCATCTTTCTCCAAAAATCTTGAGTAAAAGAATCCTTTTTTTTCTTTTGTTGGTAACTTCTAAAACCGTACAATAATGTTGTTGTGAGGTTTGAGTGTTTAATGATTTTATAGGCTTCTTACTGTTTTTGTTTGGTGAACAAATCTGGTGAAAGGGATTATATCCATTTGTTCAATTTTGCATAACAAACTGTCCTCCGAAATGTCAGATTATTTTTGAAAGCCTCCATTTAAAAAGAAATTTTGAAGGAGTTTTAACCAACTATGTCCAGAAAACTTTCTTTTAATTAAAAAAAAAAAATCTTCTGAAAAAAAAACTACAGATATGAAACACAAACCATTTAAGAGATTGAACCTTCTACTTTTAATGTTACCGCAGGTTTTATCTTTTTTCTTTTCAAAAATGATGATAGATTGTTAATTTGATATGTGTATTGATCCAGGCTTGAAACATAAAAGCACACACACGTCGCATCAGGTCAAAAAGCGCCTGAAGGAACCTCGTGTGTTCTGTTGTCTTCTTCAACATTCTTGTCTTCTCAGAGTTTATCTCTTATCTCACAGTTTGCCACCGTTTTCCTCTCCTGCCTCTTCAACCTCTCTCCATATCAGCTGTTACTGAAGCTCTCATGGCTCCGGCCCAGTACCCAGGCTGCTCTGGGACTCGTAATCTCCATGACAACCTGTCAGACCTGCGGGCTCAGGTGGCGGCCAATCAGAGAGGCAGCCAGCTGGTGGGAGAGCTGATCGACAGCTATGGGCTCGCTGTGGTTCAGGCTTACATGGGCTACATTCAGGTAACTTTGGCAACAAGTGAAAGTGTTTATATCTCAAAAAAGAAAGAAATGTATATAAAATGAAACGGAGTGAAGCTACAGAACTGTGTGTGACTGTTTCAGAGTAACGCCGAGCTGGCTGTGAGGGACATGCTGAGAGGCTTCGCACGCCGCCGGCGGGAGCAGACTGGCTCCTTGGAGGTAGAGTCGGAGGATTTCATGGATGACGGGACACCAATCAGGCTGCGGGTTCAGATTGATGAAGAAGAGGTGAGCAAGACGGACTCTATCAGGATAATTCTGATTGCTGATCCGTTTAAAAACCCAGGATGTAATCTGGTGCGCACACAGGTCATTTCTTACAGTGTGAATTCAGCTAAAAGAGCAAACCTTCATCGTTGCAGGGCGGTGCGGTGTTTGACTTCACAGGGACGGGAACAGAAGTGTGGGGGAACTGCAACGCTCCACGGGCCATCACCCTGTCTGCTCTTATCTACTGCCTCCGCTGCATGGTCGGACAGGACATTCCCCTCAATCAGGTTTTTAAACAAAAACCTCCAAGAGTTGCCATGGGATATTAAGTAAATTCACAGTTTAACTGCATTTTGCTGTAATACCTCCTTTTTATTGTTTGTGTCCTTTTTTTTTTTTTTTTTTCCTTGCTTGTTCAGGGTTGCCTTGCACCAGTTACGGTCATCATCCCCCCCGGCTCCATCCTCCAGCCGTCCCAGAATGCAGCTGTGGTTGGAGGAAATGTTCTCACATCCCAGAGAGTCGTCGATGTTATCTTTAAGGCATTTGAGGTGTGCGCTGCATCACAGGTGGGAAGTGGCTCACGTTCATCCTTTTTTATTTCTCACATAAATATTTAAAGAGCTTTGGCTGTGTGTGTTTCTGGGTTGCTTTTCATGCCATAGCTGAAATAATCTGATCTGTCCTTTTTTTTTAATTAATTAATTTATTTTTTCTTCTGCCAGGGCTGCATGAACAACATTTCATTCGGCAGTGAAAAGGTTGGATATTACGAGACGGTCGCTGGAGGAGCGGGGGCGGGGCCTGGCTGGAATGGGCGGAGTGGAATACACAGTCACATGACCAACACCCGCATCACCGATCCAGAAATTTTAGAAAAGAGGTGAGATAAAAATCAGTAGAGGAACTTTGAAATTCTGGGTATGTAGATGAGTTGTGC